>CM038676.1:399337663-399762663 GCA_021605205.1 Aegilops longissima | reverse complement strand
ATCAAGAGTTCAAGGGACGTCATCAAGCTGAATGTGTCCAGAACTCGGAGGTGTCGTACGTTCGGTACTTGATCGGTTGGATCATGAATACGTTCGACTACATCAACCGCCTTAAACTAAAGCTTCCGCTTTCACTCTACGAGGGTACATGGACACACTCTCCCCCTATCGTTGTCGTATGTATGTTGTCATAACGGTTTGACCGATAAAGATCTTCATAGAATATGTAGGAGCCAATATGAGCATCCAGGTTCCACTATTGGTTATTAACCGGAGAGGTGTCTCGGTCATGTCTACATAATTCTCGAGCCCGTAGGGTCCGCACGCTTAACATTCGATGACGATATTGTATTATATGAGTTATGTGATTTGATGACTGAATGTTGTTCAGAGTCCCGGATGAGATCAAGGACATGACGAGGAGTCTCAAAATGGTCGAGACGTAAAAATTGATATATAGGATGATGGTATTCGGACACCGGAAGTATTCCAGAGGGTACCTGGTACATATCGGGTCACAGGAAAGGGTTCCGGGCACCCCTGGCAAAAGATATGGGCCTTATGGGCCAAGAGGGGAAACACACCAGCCACCATGGGCTGGTGCGCCCCCCAGATGGGCCGAACCAGGGGAGAAGGAATGAGGGGAAGAGAAATGAAAGGGGGGTGTTTCGGCCTCCCCCTTCCCTTTCTGCCCCTCCTCTGTCCTTCCCCCTCCGACACTTATGGTAGGGGCGCGCTGCCAAGGAGGAAGCCAAGTAGGATTCGGTCCTACTTGGGGCGCCTCCTGGCCTCTTCCCTCCCCCTCCCACCTATATATATGTGGGGGGGGGGGGGCGCCCCTAGCACACACCATACAATTGCCTAGCCGTGTGCGGTGCCCCCCTCCATAGTTTACACCCCCGGTCATATTCTCACGGTGCTTAGGTGAAGCCTTGCGAGGATCACTTCACCATCACCGTCACCACGCCATCGTGCTGCTGGAACTCATCTACTACCTCAACATCTTGCTGGATCAAGAAGACGAGGGACATCACCGAGCTGAACGTGTGCAAAACTCGAAGGTGCCGTACGTTCTGTACTCGATCGGTGGAGCGCGAAAAAAGTTCGACTACATTGATGTCTACTATGCAACTTTATTCTTGTAGACTCGTGTTGGGCCTCCAAGCGCAGAGTTTTGTAGGACAGTAGCAAATTTCCCTCAAGTGGATGACCTAAGGTTTATCAATCCGTGGGAGGCGTAGGATGAATATGGTCTCTCTCAAACAACCCTGGAACTAAATAATAAAAAGTCTCTTGTGTCCCCAACACACCAAATACAATGGTAATTTGTATAGGTGCACTAGTTTGGCAAAGAGATGATAATAAAAGCATAGTAATGATAGTAGATATTGATTTTTGTAATAGGAACAATAAAGAACAACAAGGTAGCAATTGATAAAATGGAGCACAAATGGTATTGCAATGCTTGAAAACGAGGCCTAGGGTCCGTACTTTCGCTAGTGCAATCTCTCAACAATGCTAATATAATTGGATCAACCATCCCTCAAAGTGCGATGAAGAATCACACCAAAGTTCCTATCTAGCGGAGAACATAAGAAGAAATTGCTTATAGCTATTCTTTTCGATCGATCTATCCAAGAGTTCATACTAAAATAACACCAAGTTAATCTTTCTGATCGATCCATCAAGAGTTGGTACTAAAATAACACCAGGTTATTCTTTCCGATCGATCTATCAAGAGTTCGTACTAAAATAACACCAAAGCAAATTCAGATTCATAATACTCAATCCAACACAAGGAACCTCAAAGAGTGCCCCAAGATTTCCACCGAAGAAACAAAAGACGAGAACGTGCATCAACCCCTATGTATAGATTACCCCAATGTCACCTCGGGAATCCACGAGTTGAGTACCAAAACATATCTCAAGTGAATCAATATAATACCCCATTGTCACCACAGGTATTCATATGCAATACATATATCACGTGCTCTCAAATCCATAAAAGTATTCAATCTGATAAAATGAAATCTCAAAGGGAAAACTCAATCCATCATGACAAGACAGAGAGGGAGAAACACCATATGATCCAACTATATTAACAAAGCCCGCGATACATCAAGATCATGGCATCTCAAGAACATGAGAGAGAGAGATTAAACACAGAGCTATTGGTACAAACCCTCAGCCCCGAGGGTGGACTACTCCCTCCTCATTATGGTGGCCGCCTGAATGATGAAGATGGCCACCGGTGATGATTTTCCCCTCCGGCGGAGTGCCGGAACGGGGTCTAGATTGGGTTTTCATGGCTGTAGAGGCTTGCGGCAGTGGAACTTCTGATCTAGGGTTATCCCTGATGGTTTCTCTATTTATAGGATTTTTTGGCATTGGTTTCACGCTAAGATGGGCCTCGAGGTGAGCACAACCCACCGGGGCAAGCTGGGCCCACCAGGCTAACCCCGGTGTCTTGTGCCCTAATCCTTCACCCTCCGGTCCTTCCACGAAGCTTCGGGGGTGTCGGTGTCAAAACCAGCCGATCTCGGGTAGGGGGTCCCGAACTCTGTGTCTGAGGATCGAAGGTAACAGGAGACAAAGGGACATGGTGTTTACCCTGGTTCGGGCCCTCTTAATGGGGTAAAGCCCTACTTCCTGCTTGATTGTCTTTGATGAGTATAGGGGTTACAAGAGTTTATCTACCTCGAGATCGTAATGGCTAAACCCTAGCTGTCTAGCCTACGTAAATTATGATAGCCTCTACGGACTAAAACCTCCGGTTTATATACACACCGGAGGGGCCTAGGGTTGTACAGAGTCGGTTCATAGAGGAAGGAAATACCAATCTTGCCATCCACGCATAGGAGAGTCCTATCCGGACACGGGGGAAAGGTCCTCTGCCTTGTATCTTCACGGCCCATCAGTCCGGACCATATCACATAGCCCGGACACCCGAGGACCCCCTAATCCAGGACTCCCTCAGGGGGTCTCTTTTGCTCCAAAAAAATCGTCAAAAAGTTTCAGCTCATTTGGAGAACTTTCATTTCTGCACAAAAAACAACACCACGGTAGTTCTGCTGAAAACAACGTCAGTCCAGGTTGGTTCCATGCAAATCATACCAAAACCATATAAAGTTATTGTAAACATGGCATGAATACTTCATAAATTATAGATACTTTGGAGACGTATCAGCATCCCCAAGCTTAATTCCTACTCGTCCTCGAGTAGGTAAATGATAAAAGAAATAATTTATGAAGTGTGAATGCTAGAAAAGTGCACAAGTTTTATCAATGATAATTTCAATCACTTTTCCTAGCATCGTAACAACACTTCTTTCTCATAAAACTTCTGATGTTAAAGTAGCAATTGAAAATAGAATTTTTGATGTAGAATGCTGCCTAACTTGTTCATCACATATTCTTTTCTTTTGTAGCATGGACATATGGACTTTTATATGGTTCAAATAAATAGTCTAGTTTTCACATGAATATTTCAATACTCAAGGATATCAACAAGAAACCATGTCTTTCAAAATATCAACACTAAAGAAAGTTATCCCTATCCCATCATGCTCAATCATTGATCCATTCCTAAAACACACTCGCATATTAGCAACATCCAATGCTCAAGTATGATCATAGTGCTGTTGGGAAACGTAGCATGCAATTTCAAAAAAAATCCTATGCTCACGCAAGATCTATCTAGGAGATGTATAGCAACGAGAGGGGGAGAGTGTGTCCACGTACCCTCGTAGACCGAAAGCGGAAGCGTTAGTTTAACGCGGTTGATGTAGGCGAATGTATTCACGATCCAGCCGATCAAGTACCGAACATACGACACCTTTGAGTAATGCACACGCTCAGCTCGATGACGTCCCTCAAACTCTTGATCCAGCAAAGTGTCAAGGGAGAATTTTGTCAGCACGACGGCGTGGTGACGGTGATGGTGATGTGATCCGCGCAGGGCTTCGCCTAAGCACTACGAAAATATGACCGGAGGAGTAAACGGTGGAGGGGGCACCGCACACGGCTAAGAAACAATTGATGTGCTTTGGAGTGCCCCCTGCCCCCGTATATAAAGGAGGGAGAGGGAGAGGGCCGGCCTAGGCGCGCCCCCAAGGGGAAGGAGTCCTATAGGACTCCAAGTCATATTCGGCCTTCCCCTTCCTTCTTTCGAAGGGGGGAAAGGAGGAAGGATAGGCAGAGGGAGAAGGAAAGGGGGGCCGCGCCCCCTCCCCTTGTCTAATTCAGACTCCCCATGGGGGGCCCCACCTCCTTGTGGGCTGCCTTATCTCTCCCCTATGGCCCATAAGGCCCATTACATTCCCCGGGGGGTTCTGGTAACCTCCTGGTACTCCAAAAAATACCCGAAACACTCCGGAACCATTCCGGTGTCTGAATACTATAGTACAATATATCAATCTTTACCTCTCGACCATTTCGAGACTCCTCGTCATGTCCGTGGTCTCATACGGGACTCCGAACAATCTTCAGTCACCAAAACACACAACTCATAATACAAATTGTCATCGAACGTTAAGCGTGCAGGCCCTACGGGTTCGAGAACTATGTAGACATGACCGAGACACATCTCCGATAAATAACCAACAGTGAAACCTGGATGCTCATATTGGTTCCTACGTATTCTATGAAGATCTTTATCGGTCAAACCGCTATGACAACATACATCATTCCCTTTGTCATCGGTATGTTACTTGCCCGAGATTCGATCGTCGGTATCTTCATACCTAGTTCAATCTCGTTACCGGCAAGTCTCTATACTTGTTCCGTAATGCGTCATCCCATAACTAACTCATTAGTCACATTGCTTGCAAGGCTTATCATGATGTGCATTACCAAGAGGGCCCAGAGATACCTCTCTGATACTCGGAGTGACAAATCCTAATCTTGATCTATGTGAACCCAACAAAACACCTTCAGAGATACCTGTAGAGCATCTTTATAATCACCCATTTATGTTGTGACGTTTGATAGCACACAAGGTATTCCTCCAGTATTCGGGAGTTGCATAATCTCATAGCCAAAGGAACATGTATAAGTCATGAAGAAACCAATAGCAATAAAACTTTACGATCATTATGCTTAGCTAACGGATGGGTCTTGTCCATCACACCATTCTCCTAATGATGTGATCCTGTTCATCAAATGACAACACATGTCTATGGTTAGGAAACTTAACCATATTTGATTACCGAGCTAGTCTAGTAGAGGCTTTTACTAGGGACACTGTTTTGTCTATGTATCCACACATGTATGAATTTTCCGGTTAATACAATTCTAACATGAATAATAGATATTCATCATGATATAAGGAAATATAAATAACAACTTTATTATTGCCTCTAGGTATTTCCTTCAAGTGCCCCTTAGTTGGTGCTTTATAAGAGAAGATGGAGACTCAAAATAAAAATTACGTAAAGTAAATAGAAAGGCCCTTTGTAGAGGGGAGTAGGGATTTGTAGAGGTGCCAGAGCTCAAAGCGAAAAAGATAGAGACAAAACATTTTGAGTGGCATACCTTTCCTATCAACGAAAACGATCGAGTAGTTCCCAATACTTTCCATGCTAGGTATATCATAGGCGGTTCCCAAACAGAAAATAAAGTATATTCCTTTTTCCACCATACTTCCAATTTCCATGGCTAGCCGTATCAACGGGTGCCTTCCATACCAACACTTTCCAAGGAATTTATTATTTGACAACATAAAGTAAATTCATTTTTCATTTCGGGACTGGCCATCCCTAATACCTTTGTTGCACTCTCGTGCAATGACAAGTGAATAAACACTCGTCGTGAGAATAACACATCTAGCATGGAAAAATATCAGCCACCCCCTACCGTTTCATGAGCGGTACGAGCACACAAAAAGGAAATTTATTTTGAAAAATAGAGATGGCACATACAAATTTGCGTAGAACGACTCAAGAATACCGCATATAGGTAGGTATAGTAGACTCATATGGCAAAATTGGGTTTAACAATATTGGATGCACAAGTAGTGATCATACTTAGAGAAAATGAAGGTTAGCAAAAGATTGAGAAGCATCCAACCAAGAAATGAAAAATCTCATAAGCGAGATGTAACAACCCAAATTTTCAATTTGGAATGTTATACATAGGTCATCATATGCATATCATATTTTATTTGCATCCCCTTTCCGATCCTACAAATCCTAAGCAACTCAAGGACCCACAGAGAGAGTTGGGGATTTCATTATTTTCATATTTGAAATTTTTCTCAAATTTGAAAAGATGATCATTTTGGTTTTAATATTTTTCTCTCTGAAATATTTCTAATAAAAAAAATAAAAGAGAGGAGATAAAAGGACTTCTCCAAAATAAAAGAAATATTGGAGGAAAAATATTAAAATCAAATAAATATTTTTGTCTGGATTTTACTGCTATTTTACTTGAATTAGGAAAAATATGCATTTTTAAAAATTGTATTTTTAGGCCAGAAAATGTTAACTTTGTTCTAAATATTTTATTTAGACGTCGAAAATTGCTTTTGGAATTTTTTAGAAGTTTTTTTACTTAGGATTTTTCTTCGGCGGAATTATTTTTTTTAAAGAACGCGTCGCCCGACTGGGCCAACGGCCCAACCGAGAGGGCCGAAACCCAGCGCGCCGCCGCCACCCGCTCCGGCTCGGGACTGGACTCCCGAGCGCCGCCTCCGCCGTGTCCGCGCGGGACATGCCTCCCGAGGCCGTGCCCCCTCTCCCAAGCAGCCGCTGCCCCCCTCTTCTAACCCGCACCGCCGCCGCCCCTCCCCACCTCGTCCCAAGCCGCAGCCTGCCGCGAGCGCCGCACCGCCGCCGTTGCCGTCCACTACTAGGGAAAAGGCTAGAAGCAGCGCGGGTTTTAGGTGTATCGAGAGCGGGGTGGGCGCTCTTGATAAGGCGCTATAGACTAACATATAGCGAGAGCGGCGTGGTCTGGCGCTCTTGCTACACAAGTGTAGCAACAACGCGATTCTTGAGCACGCCATCGCTAGTAGCTCTAGCGCCCTTTGCAGCAACGCTCATCGCTATAGCGCGCTGCTGCTAACTTCTATACACTCGCTCTGCTAATTTAACAGGTTTTTGTTTTTTGGCATATTTGTTTTGTATTTGAACAGGCTTTATAGAAGAATCTTTAGCACATAGAAATGTCATCATGATACACATACAAATGCCTGCGAAACCACGAATATAATCATAGCATATACATACAAATAGTCTCATTATAATCATCATCCAACACAAAGTGGTCTCTTGTCATCATCTCGAAAATAGCGATACAAGTCCTTGATTACTTGCAAATACATCGCCATCCATCTAAACAATGGTATACGCGAGAAGAGCTATCACTTTGAGTACATGAGTTCGTATCCTCTCTCGCATTAGCGTGAACCTAAACTAACTACTGCTGTCGCTCGAAACCGGAAACCGGTAACACTGGGCACGACACTCGGCCACTCATCTTATATACTCTGGCGTAGCACTTCTTCGCCATCGATGATCTATGCACTGCATCGTCACATGAGTCGATGATATGCAACATATATAGTTGAGCAACAGAAGAGACAGACTTGACAAAAATAGAAACAACATATCATAAGCATAAATAACAAAGTTCATCGTACCCAAAATGCCCTAACTAGAGTGATCTTCGCTAGTCGAGGAGGAGGACAGTTTAATTACATCACAAATAAAGTTTCACACAAGATAACTCAAAGTTTTGTCATACGGAAAGTATGGACTAAGCAGACACATTGTCATATATCGACAATCACTCCAACATGCCGTGCCATCCATCGAGGTCGGGAGATAGTCCCGAGCTTAGTGAAAGGCCTCATGTTGAGGCGCCGAGAGGCTATCCATGTTCGGACGTCTTCCCGCGACATTTGTCCTTCTCCGTAGAACATCCCTGTTTTTCCGACGACCTCTTTCATGATGATTTGGGCAAGTTCGCGCTGGATGTTATAGAACTCAGCTCGAAGTTGATGATCCTCGATATCTCCTATGTCCTTTGCCCATTGCAGAATATGGGCATCACCAGATCTAGGTGACATTTGAAGGTTCTGGTGATCCCGTCTGTACTCCAGCATGTGGTGTAGGACATAGAATCCATCATTAAGAGAATCGTTCGGTTGCTGGATGCAGCAGAAGTCGGTCTTATGGCTGAAGGCGGTCCTGCCGCCCTTCTCTTCTTGTCCCTAACCTCTCCACCCCTTGCTTGGTAGTAAAACATAGCACTGCCGAGAACATCTTTGATGTGGGTGTAATCCTTTTGTGAATGTTCTTGACGAGTCCAAGTAAAGGCGTGGGAGAATCGGGGTAGAGGATGATGAGGACGGCGCGCGCCGGCCGCTGCATAAAATAAGTACACCTCAAATTAATTAGCCTCCACCGTGCAAATGAATTATTGAAATCGAAGGAAGGATAGCAGCGGATGACTTACACGGATGATAAGGCACGAGAATCGCCTCCTTGTCCTTATTGGCGAGCATGAAACTAACGATGTAATCCCTCGCGTATTCACGCTGCTCGCATGAGACTCCCAAGAAGCTCGCATGTATGTATGCGGGTCAGCGACACAGATATGAAGTATCTGCTCAACCCCAATGATGTAGTTCATGTGCAAGGCATAAAGGCGGACAAACGTAAAATCCAGCTTCTTCACGTGAAACATGTCGAATATGTAATCTAATCGGAGGAAGAACTTATCCGCAGGGAAGCTGTCGACGTACGACATTTGCCGCGGAACGTTAACCAGGTAGAGTGGGTATCCTGGATCTTTCGAGGCGATGAGGCATTTCTCTACCCGCAACACATCGTCATGAAGTCTCCTTATATCGCCGAATCTGGCCCGTAGCGCTGTTGCAGGTAGGATTGGTTGACCGGGGATATGCCATTTATCCGCATCGGGGATATCTATACGGTCCTGAAGCCGAGGCTGCTGAGGCGGCTGGATCATAGAATCAACTTTTTTGCCTTTCCTCGCTCTCTTCCTAGACTTCTTTACTACCGAAAGGTCGTCAATAATATGTTGAGATGGTAATTCAGGCACCGACTCATGACGCTCAAACCCTGAGGAGGCGCCAGTATAGACATATTGTTCAGCGCCATCGTCATCCTCATCCTCATCCATGGCGACGTCATCAGCGACTAATGGAGCCTCCTCCTTACCCCGTCCGCTATCACCCAACCCGACACCCGACGCTAATTGGGTATGTGGGGTGTTGATGTTCATACCTTGCTGAGGTTGCGTGCTCGTGGGTGTGCTCCCGGCCGCCTCCAGACGAAGTAGACTCTTTGGCCACAACAGGACCCACCCATTGCAACAATCACCAAGCCGCCGAGGTGTCTCCTCGTCATCCACCAGTAGTGTTGGAGGAGGCAAATTCTCGTGGCCCGGTTCGACACTGGCCATGGAAACCTTGAAGACGTTCGGGGGGATCGGCCGGCTGTGGAACAATGGTTCCTTTGGCTTCATTATCGTCGCCTTCCCCACGGCCACCTTCTGGTCGCCGATGGTTTACAATATGGTGCACGGGGTTTCGTCGGCCTGCAAAGAAAAGTCTGCGACGTGAGACATCCGAAAGGCAACGAAGACGAGAGATTATACATTTATATTGAAGGGGGCCGGTGTGACAGATACGTGAGGGCGTCGAGCTCAGCCAAAGACGAAGCACCGCCGAGCACGTCCGGTGCGGGAGCCGGTGCGGGAGCAGGTGCTCCCAAGAAGTCAGCAAGGGGAAAGTCCTCTGCATTTTTTCTGGATTTTTCCTTGTCCAAGTGATAACGCCCGTCACCAAGGAAGTAGACAAATCTGCAACCACCTGTTCTGCGGCAGCTACCGCTGTTGCGTCTGTCTGAGATGATTTCTTCTCAACCGCAATCTCAACCTTCTTGTCGATGTTTTTTTCAGTTAACCTCCGTCTTTCCTTTCTCTCCTCCGTGGTCTCACTGTAGTACTTCTTCCACGTGGCGCCGTCTCCGACACCGTGCACGCGTCCATACGACGGTCGAGTATCCACCGGTTGTCGTTTCAATATGTTCAACGCCCGGTTGAATGGAGTGTCCCACTTGGGCCTCGCCAATGCCTTAGACGGCGAGTCGCTTTCGGCCGCAATCCGGTGCTGCTCTCTCTGCAAAAGGCACAAGGATCATTTACAAATATGACTAACGTGTGCAGTCAAATTGATCAGAAACTAAAATTACCAGCAGTCTCATGAACTCCGTAATGACCGGTGTTGTCTCGTAAACCTTCTTCACTGGGTCCCAACGGTGTCGGGCCCTCAGGACGTCACGCTCCTGCGGGACGGTGAAATCCGCCAAGGGGTCTAGGATGCCCAGACTCACGGCTTCCGCGTCCTCCTTGGCCCATTTGGACCTCTTTCCACCGTAACCACGGCTTCCGAGGTGGTGGCTCCCAATGTTCCTCTTTTGAAGCCCCTTCATGTACTTAGACTTTTTTTTGGCAGCTTCGGCCTCGCAAGCCTCCTTGAATATTTGAAACTTCTCTTCCGTGATTGTCGGATTATCCTTTACAATCTCGGAGTAGGGTTCCCCGTCGTTGATCTTTGCTTTCACTCAATTTTTCCAGGCGGCCAACGCGTCGCTAAACTTCTTTGCCGGGTCCGCGTCTGGATCTTCATAATCCTTCTCATTCCGGCCCGGGAACAAGAATATCTGGTGAAACTTCTTTAGGAGGGAGCTCCTCATGTTTTCTATCTTCTGTAGTTTCTCATCATTGATGGTGGCGGTTGTCCGTACGATGCAGCCAATTTGATTGCCGTAGCACGCGCGCGCTTCCTCGGGTGCCTTTGGCTCAAAATTGACGTCGTCCACCTCCGTGACCACCAGTCTAGTAGTCCTGAGTTTGTTAGGAACCCGTTGCCTCTTTGCTTTCGGTTCTACACCGGCTCCGCTCCCCGAGGCAGCACCGGTCTCAGCGCCACTCTCGATACCGGTCTGAATCTCAGCGCCGGTCTCAGTCTCAGCACCGGTCTGCGTGTTGGTCTCAGTCCCCGATGCCACTGGTGGGCCCAGCAACAACATCGGTTGATCGTCGGTAAGGCTAAAATATTAAATCGCCGCCGGTAGACGCGTCGCATAATCACCGAACCCTGTCCTTCATCGTTGCTAGCCATGTTTCCTATGATTAAATCTAGTCAATTAATTCTAGACCTAATAAAATGAATAATGACATAAAAAAGGACTATTGTTTTGCAGGAATGTTGACTCCTTCCTGGTGCGGCAAATCCCGGGCACTCGATTGTCCTAGTTTGTAGCACAAGTCATGCCGAAATTCACGGAAAATTTTGGCATGACCTTTGCTAAAAAGTGGACAAATCGAGAACCTGAAATTTGCCGTAACAGAAATAAATCAACATTCCGGCAAAACATAGGCCACTCAGCATCATTCCCTGGAAACAACAAAGCCACTTGGGCACAATCGAACAACTTCAATGAAAAGATATAACATGAGCAAACACTATTGAGGAATTTGCATATAACATGGCCACTTCAATGAAAAGATATAATCAACAATAATGGAATATGCAAATGAACATCAATGACATATAGCTACTGTTCTGTTTGACCAAGTTTTTGAAAAGAAAAACAATTCTGTTTTTTGTTTATAGCTAAATGCCATAGCTACTGTTTTTTATTTATAGCTAAATACTTTTGTTTTTTGTCTAAAGCTAAAAGTATTTATAGCTACTGTTCTGTTTGACCAAGTTTTTGAAAAGAAAAATAATTCTGTTTTTTGTTTATAGCTAAATGCCATAGCTACTATTTTTTATTTATAGCTAAATATTTTTGTTTTTTGTCTAAAGCTAAAAGTCTAGGAACTACATTTTCTCTAACCCTTTTGACCTCACCAGAATTTCCATAGCAAGACTGTCGGTGTCAAAACCGGCGGATCTCGGGTAGGGGGTCCCGAACTGTGCGTCTAGGCGGATGGTAACAGGAGACAAGGGACACGATGTTTACCCAGGTTCGGGCCCTCTTGATGGAGGTAAAACCCTACGTCCTGCTTGATTGATATTGATATTGTGGATGTTTACAAGAGTAGATCTACCACGAGATCAAGGAGGCTAAACCCTAGAGGCTAGCCTACGGTATGATTGTAAGGGTTGTTGTGATTGTAGTCCTACGGACTAAAGCCATCCGGTTTATAAAGACACCGGAGAGGGCTAGGGTTACATAGAGTCGGTTACAATGGTAGGAGATCTACATATCCGTATCGCCAAGCTTGCCTTCCACGCCAAGGAAAGTCCCATCCGGACACGGGATGAAGTCTTCAATCTTGTATCTTCATAGTCTTGGAGTCCGGTCGATGATGATAGTCCGGCAGATGATAGTTCGGCTGATGATGGTAGTCCGCTAACCGGACACCCCTAATCCAGACTCCTCGGAGCCCTGAACCAGGCTTCAATGACGATAAGTCCGCGTGTATATTGCTTGTCATTGCAAGGCGGGTTCCTCTTCCAAATGATAGAAGATTGTGAACACGGGATAGTGTCCGCTCGCAAAATAAATTCCACATTCCACCGTAGAGAGAATAATAATATATATACACAAGTTCAATCTGACGGCGTTTTCCGTGGCATGACGTCACACCACTACCAAGCCATTACTCGAATTGTTTTTACTTTACCACCTCGGCGCATTTAAGAAGCGGTTTCTTGGCACGTCTTGTCGAGCGAGATCGTGTTTCCCTTAATCCGGGATTCTCATCAATACGGGCGTGGGTAACCCAACCGCGTCATTGATGGTGACGCTTGGGAGATAAGCGAGTTTTACCAGGCCGGCGGGGGGACGCGTAAGACTTCGCCCGCCCATATAAGGGATAAGGATTCACCTTCTCACCTACGCCTTCTTCCTCCTTTTGCTTATCCATCTCCGCGCACTCGAGCTCCAGCGCCCAAATTCGCGTATCTCGTCTCAACCTTCTCCGACCATGTCCGGAGCGGGAGGTAAATGGTTGGCCTCCACCGTCAAGGAGGAGCACATCGCCAAACTGCGCGGCGCCGGATACCTTTCCGGCGACATCGCGCATCGGCTGCCCAACGAGGGGCAGCTCATCCCCACCCCCAGGCCCCATGAGAGGGTCGTCTTTCTTCCCCACTTCCTCCGCGGACTGGGCTTTCCACTACATCCCTTTGTCCGGGGGCTCATGTTCTACTACGGCCTGGATTTCCATGATCTGGCGCCGAACTTCATCCTCAACATCTCGGCGTTTATCGTCGTGTGTGAGGCCTTCCTCTGCATCCAGCCCCACTTCGGCTTGTGGCTCAAGACCTTCAATGTCAAGCCGAAGGTAGTGAAGGGCACTCAAGCGGAGTGCGGAGGCGCCATGTTGGGCCAGATGCCCAACATCCTTTGGTTCGAAGGGGCCTTCGTGGAATCCGTCAAGGGGTGGCAATTGGGGTGGTTCTATATCACCGAGCCGCATAACCCTAAATGGGCGGCAGCCCCCGAGTTTAGATCTGGTATCCCCACGCAGCTCACCTCCGGAAAGAGAAGGGCTTGTGGGGTAGTTTGAAGGAGCCGACGGGACTCCAAGCTGTATCAAGAAGCTGGTGAAGAAGCTCAGGCTGGTTAACGTGGTCCAGGTCATGCTCGTCGCGGATTCTCCCATGCCAAAGCGGGCATTTAATTTATGGGAGTTCGATCCGAACAGCACCAGCGCTGAACAAGCTCTTGACACAACGTCTGAAGGCGCTGGAAGGTGCTGTTCAAAGGCGCCGGCCCCGCATCCGCGATGAAGATCGCGGATTTCGCTCATGACACCAGCCGACGAGGTAAGTGATTCTACCCTTTACGGGACACTTGTTTTCATAGTTTGACTCTATGCGGCTTTAATTTCCCTTTTCCTTTGACAGACTGGATGAGGAAGGCGGAGCAGATTACTGTCTGGCTCCTATGCCGAAAAACCAGTGAGACGCTTCGTCTAGCGAGGCTGCAGGTTCGGCACCGCACGTGGTGCCGGAGAAGAAGGCCAAGAAGGAGGCCACGGGTGCTCGAAAGAGTGCTCGTTTTCAGGTGTCCGACGACTCCGGGGCGGATTCCTCCCCCGAAAATGAGGAGGAGGAAGAGGACTCTCTCCCAGAGGAGGGAGAGAGGAAGAGGAAGGCTTCCCCAACAGGGGAGGCCGAAGGCTCCAAGAGGGGAAGGACTATTCCCCCGGACAGCTCTGCCAACATCAATGTTGGCGAGGAAGAATGGCCTTCAAGGGCCAGGCCTCCGGCGAGATCGTAAGTATCCGGATTCCTGAATGATTTATAATTTCTTTTTCTGCGTCACATAGTGTCATTCTAATGCCGCATACTGCCTGTAGTCCGGCCAGTGATGATCTCCCCGCTTAGACGCCGAGGACGCCGAGGTGGGAACCCAAGAAGGGACCCATCAGGGGGAGGCTCCGGAGGCGCCACAAGGCGTCCTCCCGGACTTTGCGCTGGACCCCAAGCAGAACCCGCAGTGGTTCCGAGTCCGCCGGCGACCCCTTCGAGCGAAGGGCAAGACCGTGACGCGGGCGGCTTCCGCCCAACCGAGGCGCCGGGCAATTTGTTGAGGCGCTGCAGCGCTTCCATCGAGGAAGAACACCGCATATTATGAGTGCGGTGATTGAAAGTGCAGCTTCGCCAAGGGCGGGCTGACCGAAGCTTCGATAGCCTTCTATCGGGCTTTGAGGTAAGAAGTTAAAATATGCAATGTAATACCGCATAGACAGTAGCCCCTGATGCTCGGTTCGGTGTTCGGAAAGAAAAGCCGGACCGAGGATCTGAAAAAAGATATACGCAGGGTTGCTAAAAGTTATGTCAATATGGGTTGCAGGCTGCTCTGCTGACCTCTGCCGCACTAACTGCGGAGGTCGGTGCGTTGAAGCAGGAGCTCGAGCGGTCCGGGCAAGAGCTCGGCCGCGCCAGGAAGCAGCTCCAAGACAAAGAAGGTGAGTAACACCACTTTGAATTTGTACCTTACAGAAAAGGATTTAGGTTGCCACAAAAAAAAACAAGGATAACATGGGTACTGCAGGGCCACGAACGAGGTGGCGACCACGAAGGAGGCCGTGTCTGTGCCGAACATAATGCGGTCCGCAGGCAGGCGGAGCGAGAAAAGCAGGAGGCGCGGGTGGTGGTGGTTCAGCAAGAGCTCCAGGCTCTCATGGAAATGCATGAGAGTTTGGAGCGTGACTCAAAGACTCTAGAGTCCGAGCTTGCCTCGGCTCTCGAAAGTGCCAAAACCGCCAAGGCCGAGGCCCATAAGTCCCTTCAGGAGATTGAGTTGATGAGGAAGATAGCGGCGGGTAAGGCATTTTTCATGCAAAGCAAGCATGTGAATGTAAATTACGTGTTACTTACCCGAATTCGGAGCTCTCCAGGGGCGTTTGCAGATCTGCCTCACAGCGTGTCTGATGTCGCCGCATTCTACCGAGCCGAGGAGGGGAGCTCAACGGAGAAGGTCTTCTAGTCTCAGTATGCTGAGGCCGGCCATCCGGTGCCCCCTAGCGACCAGCTGAAGCAGCTGGTCGAGCTTCTAAGGTGGCGAGCAGGCCATGAAGGGCCTCATAGTCCGGTGTGGCTCGAGAGGCCGTGCACAGGAGCTACTTCGGCCTCGTGCGACGGCTGATGGATCGTGCCCTCAGGTGGAGGTTATCAAGCGCTCGCTTTGTATTGAAGGTGCTCGTCGGGCCCTTGCCCGCGCAAAGGTGCATTGGGGCAAGCTAGATGCGGAGAAGCTAATCATTGACGCGCCACCAGCGGGCAAGGAGCATCGTACGCCCGAAATTTACTATAAGGCTGTCCTGAAGGGTGCCCGAAAGATTGCGGATGAGTGCCCCCGGGATGTAATTTTTGAGTGAATTCGCAATGTATTATCCTGTGCGCTGAAAACTTTGTTCATATGCGCTAAGCAACGCTTGTTTAATTTAAAATATTACCTTCTATGCGGCCGTTTATTAAATCGAGAGATGGCAAGTCGTCGGCTTCACCCCCATGCCACAGTCTTTGGGGTGTTCGGGATAAACTTGAGCACTCTTGTTCCCATTTTTGGGTCCATCTAGGGAGGCGCTCAACACAACGAATAAGGCAACCAGACTTATAGTGCTTGAACACTCTCACTTAGCCATAGAATTCTATAATTTTAAATTACGGCGAAGCCCCTAGTATTCGGAAGACTGAATTGGGGCGCTATCCACGCCTTCATCGGACATAATACGGAACTTCGCTCGAAGCGGCGTAGGTCTTCAAGGACCCGAAAGGACCTCTCGAACAGCGACCAATCTCTCGCCTTATCATGCCGGTCAGTTTTAGCTTTCTCGAGGCGTTAACCCGGCTCAACCGGGCGCAATCGCAGTGGTTCTCCGGTGCTACCTTAGCCGATAGAACGGGCGTAAGGTGCCAAACATGGGAGCCGGGCAAACCCAACTATTGACCCAAGACATGATTCGAGCCGATTCATATAATGCTATAAGTTCGGGTGCGCACTTGTGAAAGTGTGCGGACTTTATCACACCATAATGCGGAGGACATAAGCCCCTGGTGTATTTGGCCGTACCAAGATGCACGGGTGCAACATGTCATAAATGAACATATATATATATATATATAAAGTAATGCAATTATAGGCAAAAAGTGCTGCATTTTATTCGAGAAGATATGCTATTAGTGCGGAATGATACAAATAGTGCGGAAAGCAAGGGATTGGACGAATTAAAGGCGTCTCCCCCCAGGGGTAGGCCGCGGAATGTTGTATTTAACAAATATAATGCTCGTGATGGAGACCACCTGAGTGTTCGTCGCGGCCTTTGTCCTTCCCTGGCTGTTGCATCATGAGTTCGGCAGGTTCGCCGCCGGACTGAGTTCTGTATAAAAAAGAAAAAGAAAAAAAGGACACACTTGGGAGCCCTGGTGTGGTCGAACCGCTCTGGGTCTGTTGTGGTTGTGCCCTTCCCTCTATGCCCATGGTATCTCCGAGCGTAATTATGTCTGTGGAGAGTTTGTCTTATAATTTTGCGAGGGCTGGGGTTGGGGCCGCATTACTCTGCGTGCGGAGGCGTGCGGGTGGTCTTGGTTGATGTTGCTCCGGCGCGTTTGGTCGTGTCCGGTCGTTTAACGGCGGACTCGAGAATTGCCTTAAAAGGCTGCTCTGTACTTACGCGAGAGCATTGTATGTTCCTCCGTTCGGAGGGAGCGTTCCGTGTTTTCGTGAGACCGTGATGACTCCACGAGGGCCTGGCATCTTGAGCTTAAGGTATGCATAATGCGGCACGCGTTGAATTTGTATGCGGTTCGTCCGAAAGCAGAGCGTGATAGCCGCGCTTAAAGGCTGCTCTGTACTTCGCCGCGAGAGCGCTGTATGTTCCTCCATTCGGAGGGCGTTCCATGTTTTCGTGACCGTGATGACTCCACGAGGGCCTGGCATCTTGAGCTTAAGGTATGCATAATGCGGCACGCGTTGAATTTTATAAACGCGGTTCGTCCGAAAGCGAGCGTGATAGCCGCTGCATGAGCGGGACTATGTCGAAGATTAACTCCTCGCTTCGGAAATTATCCGGGATCCGAAGACCACTTCGATGTAATCGAGCTGTACAATTGGCCTCGACACCGGTATGGCGCCTTTGAAGGTCATCCTTGTAGGTTTAATCCTTGAAGGGTCTATGCCCATCTTGCGCCTTGTATCCTAATAAAGCAGGTTCAGCACGCCGCCGTCCATCGGGACTCGTGAGGTGAAATCCATCAACGATTGGGTCTAAAACCAATGCGGCGAATCCGCCATGGCGGATATTGGTCGGATGGTCTCTTTGATCGAAAGTGATCGGGCAAGAGGACCATGGGTTGAATTTTAGGCGATGGCTCCATCGCGTATCGCCCTTAGTGCACGCTTCGCTCCCTCTTGGGAATATCGTTGCGTATATCATGTTTACCGTCCGAACTTGAGGGGAATCCCTTTTGTCCTCTGTTGTTCGGCGGCGGGTCTCTTCCTCGTCATCATTGTGTAGCCCTTGTCACTTGTCTTGGCGATTAATTTGCTGCTTGAATACCCAACAATCTCTGTTGGTGTGGTTAGCTGGCTTTTCGGGGTTCCATGTATTTGACAAGAGCGGTCGAGTATTCGGTCCAAATTGGGACGGGCCGGAGTGGTTCTTTTGAATGGCTTCTTCCGTTGACGGGTTTGGAGCCTCGGAATCCGGCGTTGACTGCCGTATCCTCATTGATGTCGCCGTTAATCGCGGCGTTTGTTTTGTTTCGGCGCAACCTGCCATTGCGGTCCTTGGTATCCGGACTGCCAGCGTTTTTGCTAAGGGTGTTATCTGCGAGCGAGCCAGCTATCCTCTCCCGCATGAAGCGGGTCATGAGGATGTGAGGGCTGCCATGGATTTGGCTTCTCCTGTCCTAGGTGCGGGCCAGCCACTCGTCGCGGATGTTATGTTTGAAGGCAGCGAGTGCCCCCGCATCCGGACGGTCGACGATTTGATTTTTCTTTGTTAAGAACCGTCTCGAATTGCACGGCGATTAAATGCGGCTGCTGGATTATGTGGCTTAGGTCATCTGCGTCCGGTGGTCGCATATCGTGCCACAGAAGTTGTCGAGGAATGCGGCTTCCAGGTCTTCCCAGCATCTAATTGACTCTGCGGGCAGGCTGTTAAGCCAATGCCGAGCTGGTCCTTTAAGCTTGAGCGGGAGATATTTGATGGCGTGAAGATCGTCGCCGCGGGCCATGTGTATATGGAGGAGATAATCCTCAATCCAAACCGCGGGGTCTGTTGTGCCATCGCAGGATTCGATATTAACGGGTTTCAACCCTTTAGGGATTTGATGATCCATTACTTCGTCAGTGAAGCATAGTGGGTGTGCGGCGCCTCTGTATTGAGCAATATCGCGACGTAGCTCGAGAGAGCGTTGTCTGCTGTGTTCGGCCCGGTCGGAGTAGTTGTATCCGGTGCGATGGTATTAAATGCGTGGGTCGTGGGCGCCCACGTGATCCATAGATAGATCTGGATTGTCTTGCCTTGTCCTCAATATATCTCGCAAGTCGGCGCGTTCCCCGTGGCTTCCTGCTTTTTGTGCGATGCGGGTGCGGTTTTGGTGGAGGCTTGCACGCCTCTCTATCGCGCCACGAGGTGGTCGGTCTGCCAGACAGCGCTGGTGATGTAGGTTTGTATGCCTCCTCCTCTAATCGGGGAGCAACTTGCGTTTTGGGTAACTTTTGGAGGGCGTTCGAGTTCATACTCTTAGGCGCGAGGACCTCGGTCCATCTGTCGGCCGAGAGGTCTTGATCAGCTTGTAGCTGTTGTTGCTTTTCTTTAGGCTGTTTGCCGTGGCCATTAGCCTGCGTCTCAAACGCTCTTGTTCGACGGGATCCTCGAGCACGATGAATTAAATCGTCGCCGAGGCTTGCTTCATCTCCGGAGGGAGGTAAGTAATTGTCATCCTCGACCTCTTAAATCGCCGCCCTCTCCGAGGGCTTGCTTCCGCCTCCTCCTGCGCTGGATCGTCTTTGGAGGGAGTTGTCTTCGGCACTTTACGGGGTGTTATTATCTCTGTGCGGAATCTCCATTCTTGCGGTGGCGGATTTAGAGCGGCGCCACGACGTCGGCGCTTGGGCTGTTTCTTTAAGGAATCGGCCTCCGCTGCTTCTTCGCCGTCCCCATCTTTTGGGGTGTCCACCATGTATATGTCGTATGACGAGGTGGTCTTCGGTGTCCTGTAGGCGCTGGTTCTTGGTAGTCTCCGGCATCGTCGTCCATACCGTCGATGTCTTGGTCGTAGTCGAATCACGTTGGTTAAATCGTCGACGGTGGCTACGAAGTGGGTGGTGGGTGGGATCTGAATTTCTTCGTCGTCCGCGTCCCAACCGCCCTGGCCGTAGTTCGCCAGGGCTCTCAACTAGCGAGAGATGCTTCAGTGAATTTATGATATCGCCGAAGGGCGAATGCTGAAAGATGTCCGCAGCGGTGAATTCCATGATCGGCGCCCAATCGGGTTCGATTGGCAAGGGCGCAGGAGGTCCGGAGTCCGGCAGGGAGTCCGGCACCTCGGAGTCACGGGCTTTATGCGGGACAAGGTAAGTGTTCGGCTCCATCGCCATAGAAGTTGCCGCTCCCGAGGCGGTGTCCAGCCATCCGTCCTCGATCCGAGCGATCGGGTCCGGACTATGAGTCGGAGCGGATTCGTGCAGCGACCTCAAGGTGTTGTCCGCGGCGAGTTAGGTCATGCCCATCGTGTGCGCGGCACGCTTCGGCTGTGGCTCAGATCCATCGAGATCAAGTCCCCGGATATCGGCCATGAAGTTTAGGCTTCAAACCTGACACGACGCCAGGGCGTAGCTTCGATCTTCTCGGATGGCCAAGTGAATTGGCCCGCAATGCGAAGCCGCCGAATACGAAGATCTGTCCGGGGAGAAAAGTCTCGCCCAGGACTACGTCGTTGTTGATTGAAGAGGCCATCAAGCCTATCGGTGACGACACAGAGGAACTCTCAATGAAAGCACCAATGTCGGTGTCAAAACCGGCGGATCTCGGGTAGGGGGTCTCGAACTGTGCGTCTAGGCGGATGGTAACAGGAGACAAGGGACACGATGTTTACCCAGGTTCGGGCCCTCTTGATGGAGGTAAAACCCTACGTCCTGCTTGATTGATATTGATATTGTGGATGTTTACAAGAGTAGATCTACCACGAGATCAAGGAGGCTAAACCCTAGAGGCTAGCCTACGGTATGATTGTAAGGGTTGTTGTGATTGTAGTCCTACGGACCAAAGCCATCCGGTTTATATAGACACCGGAGAGGGCTAGGGTTACATAGAGTCGGTTACAATGGTAGGATATCTACATATCCGTATCGCCAAGCTTGCCTTCCACGCCAAGGAAAGTCCCATCCGGACACGGGGTGAAGTCTTCAATCTTGTATCTTCATAGTCTTGGAGTCCGGTCGATGATGATAGTCCGGCAGATGATAGTTCGGCTGATGATGGTAGTGCGACTATCCGGACACCCCCTAATCCAGGACTCCCTCAAAGACCTTAGTACCTACACCCAATTTCTTCAAAAACATTCAGGTCCATAGTCCAAATAATTCAAATTTCATTTGAATGAAATTTGGAACAAATTCAGGTCCGTAGTCAAAATATTTTTTTATAGCTAAGTGTTTTTTGTTTATACGCTATGTTAATTTAAATCTAAATGCTACTATTATTTATATACCCTCTATTAGTTTAAAGCTAAATGGAATTACTGTTTAGGAATTTTCATAAAAATTGCCCTAGCTAATTTCCTAAAAAAATTGCAAATCATTTTACCTAAATGCTATAAAATGCCTCACGCCTAAAAAATCTAGGGTTCATATGAACACCTAGTGTTCATATGAACATCAACACAATATCAACACACATATATAATTGCCCTAGCAGAGAGAAATAGGAGGGTAGGGACAGGAGAGGCATAGCCTTACGGCCGGCGGGCGAGGCAGGCTCTGGCTCGGGCAGCGTGGCGAGCTCGAGGAGGCGGCAGTGAGGTCGGCGATGGCCTCGGGCGGCTGTGAGGTCGAGGGGGCGGCCTCGGGCGTGGCGGCGGCGGTGTGGTCGTGCGCGGCGAGACAACGGCGGCGATGGAGCAGTTGGGGGACAGGGGGGAGTAGAGAGGGGGGAAAAGGACTTAGCGAAATTTTGAGCCAGGGCCACCGGGATTTGAGTCAAACTAGCAATAGCGCGTTTTGCTGAAACGCGCTATAGCTAAGATAGCTATAGCATGTTCCAGAGAAACGTGTTGCAGCTAACCCTTTCTGTTTTCTTTTTCTTTTTCTTTTGTTTTCTTTACATTTTCTTTTTTTCATTTCTCCTTTTTCTATTTCTTTCATTTTCATTTACTTTTCTACTTATTTTTCTATTTATTTTATTTTACATAGCAGTAGCTTGTAAAGAAGAAATCTTATTTGGTACAACGTTTTTAGCGATGGCGTGCTTACGGGAGAAGCTGCTACTATTCCTAACCTACCGGCACTAGTGAGAGAATTTTAGTAGTAGCGCTTTTACGTGAAGGCGTGCGGCTGCTAAAATAATGATTGTAGCGTGGTTTTGCAACAAACGCTACTACTAAGTAGCGCTAGCGCCGAGTTTTGACCAACGCTACTGCTATACCTCTGTGTATAGCGTTTTCCCTAGTAGTGGTCGCCGCTCCGCCAGCGCCGCCGCTAGCCACCACCGCCCCGCGCCGCCGCCGTCCTCCATGATGCCGCACGCTGCCCCGCCTCGCCGGATCACGCCGCCGCCCGCCAGAACTCGCCGCCGGTCTTTTCCGGTTAACGGTATAAAATCGTTCGGTTTTTTTTCCGGTAAACCCTAGATCAGTTTTTTTTCTAGATCGGGGTTTCTCGGTTTTCTTCGATTAGTTTTATTCTTCGGTAAACCTTATAACGAACGAACCCGTCCGTTTGCCTCTGTTAGCGGACGTTCGCGCCGTAGTCTTTTTCTTTTTATTTTATTTTCGGTCAGGGACCTATCCATGATTATTTTTATCGCAGATTAGCCCCTGGTCTTCAAATCGTCGCAACTTTTTAACCGTTTGTCCAAATCCAGTGAAACCAACGCCAAAATCTTAGTCTCGAACCCCTCTTTCCAGTTAGTCAACTTGAACATGATTTCGACAAATTAAAATTTGGTTTCAAGCGGATTTGAATTCGACTTTCTATTGATCGTAGTTTAGGTTTCGTAGCTCCGATTTGATCGATTCTTTTTGCAAATCGAAGCTCTTCAGTTGAACTTTCAAATTGGATATTTTTATTTGAGTTTTACCCTTTCATCTATGATTGAGTGCTTATGTATGCTATTGTTTGTTTGTGATAGAATTCCCGGAGTGCGAAGCGTGCTACTACGAGTCTCTAGGGTTTGCAGATCGTCGGCAAGGCAAGTCACACTTTGATCATACCCCTTTGTTACCAAGTTTTTACGCATTAGTTATAATGCTCAAGCATTGCATGAGTAGGATCTCTTAACTCGTGGGTTTGGGAAGTAGTTGATGAGGTAAAACCTATTGTCCTTTATTATCAAACCATGTGAGTTACTTCTACGTTATGCGTATACCGCTATGCTATGCTAGTAGACGTGATTTGGGTTTGAGTGTATCCATGACAGATGTGAGATTTTTAATTAATGGTTAACTTAAGGTGGCTATTTAAATACACATCTGGGTGGATTGGTTGCGGGTACCTGGAGAATCCAGTGTTGTCCTAGGATATCCTGGAGTACCCGTGATCATCCTACGGTTCGCCACCCAGGCTCAAAGGGATCATAAGACTATTCATGCTAGAAACTTCCATGTGCAGCCACAAGCCATTATGGGCTCTGGCATAGTTGAGTATGTTGGGTGACCTCTTTCAGTGGTAGGCTAGCAGATGTAGGGGATGTAGGTGGTACTGTCTACCCAGAGTAAAGAGTTAATGCTTCTGAAAGACTATGTCTCGGTCATTTGTTTCTCAAACACCATGTAGTGCGAGAAATCCAACATAGGAGATCTAGTCTTGTGGGGAAAAGTGCGCAAACCTCTGCAGAGTGTACAAACTAATCATGGTTAGCCGTGTTCCCGATTATGGACATCTTGAGTCTCTGGTATTTGGATAGTCATGTTGATCTCATCACTCTAAATTAACTTGTTGGGTTGTTAATTACTACTTAATTGGGATTGAGTTGGAGGAACCTTCTCAATGTTTCAACCACCATGATAGTTAAATAAAAATATATTCCTTTGTTGTAGGGAAAAATTTGCTTTTCGAAAAGACATGATAACCGTAGAGCCTCCACCAGCCATATATGCATGTAGTGTTAGCATTTGCCTGTTCATTGCTCTATTGTGTTATTTTGCCAGCATATAACATGTGCTGACCCGTTCTTGGCTGCATCATATTATGTTGCAGACTTTTCGGACAAAGAGTAAGGTGCGCTAGGTCATTGTCGTGCACTCAGCTATGCCGTTGGAGTTGATGGACTCATTTACCTTCGATGCTTCCGCAGTTATCTTATTTAGATGGCCTTAAGTCATATTGTTGTAATAAGTTCTCTTTTGAGACATTCGATGTAATAAGTGTGTTATTGCACTTTGTTATAAATCCTTCAAGTACTGTGTGTGTCAGCATTACCGATCCAGGGATGACGTTTATGCACAGAGATTCAGTCGTTTGAGGTTGGATCGCTACAGGAGAACTAAGCATAACTAACACCGAATAATGCACCACAAGTAGGATATAATTTTATCGCATAACTATTGACTTTCGTGCTTGCATAGTGAATCACAAACCTTAACACAAATATCTTACTAGAGCATATTTACTCACCAACATGACTCACATATTATTATCTCCATATCTCAAATATATTACAAAGAATCAAGTTTATTTTGTCCAATGATCTTCATGAAAGTTTTTATTATATCCTTGTTGGATATCTATCACTTTGGGACTAGTTTCATATGTTGCTTTTGATAATCTCAAACAAATTTAAGTGAAGAACATGAGCATAAATGTTTTCTTCCCTCAAAAGAATATAAGTGAAGCATGAAAGAATTTCTTCAAAAATAAATTAAGTGAAGCACTAGCACAAAAGACAAACTACTCCAAAAAGATATAAGTGAAGATCAAGTGAGTAGTTAAGTAAATAGGTAGCTATGTGAGGACCAGACTTTGGGTACTAGGCTAGAGTTCAGTACGGCCTTTCATCCGCGGACAGATGGACAGACCGAGTGAGTCAAGCAGATTCTGGAGGACATGTTTAGAGCTTGTGCGCTAGATTATGGATCTAGTTGAGATGATAATTTGCCTTATGTGGAGTTCTCATACAACAACAATTATCAAGCTAGTTTGAAGATGGCACCTTTCGAAGCCTTGAATGGAAGGAGGTGCAGGACACCGTTAATGTGGGATGAAGTTGGAGACCGTCAGTTGTTTGGACCAGATTTGATCAAGGAGTCCGAAGAGAAGGTTAAGTTGATTCTGGATAGATTGTAGGTAGCTCAGTCCAGGTAGAAGAGTTATGCGGATTCAAAATGCAAGGAGGTAGTCTATGAAATCGGAGACAGAGCGTATCTACGAGTGTCACCACTCCGAGGTGTTAAACGTTTTGGAGTTAAGGGAAAGTTAGCCCGGAGATTTGTAGGACCATACCGAGTTTTGGAACGTATGGGAGAAGTGGCCTACAAGTTGGAGTTACCCGAAGGATTGTCAGTAGTTCATGATGTGTTTCATGTTTCCCAGTTGAAGAAGTGCCATGCAAAGATGGCCGATATTGCACTAAGAGACACAGTGCCCCTGGAAGCAATTCAGCTGGATAGTGATTTGACCTACGAGGAGAAACCCTTCAAGATTCTTGAGTTTGCCAGCCGAGTCACACGCAACAAGGTTATGAAGTTTTGCAAAGTTCAGCGGAGCCACCATACCGAGGATGAAGCCACCTGGGAGCGAGAGGAAGACCTACGGAAAGACCACCCGCACTTATTTTCTAGCCAACCCGAATCTCGAGGGCAAGATTCATCCTAAGGGGGTTAGGTTTCTAACATCCAAAATTTTCAATTTGGAATGTTATACATAGGTCATCATATGCATATCATATTTTATTTTCATCCCGTCTGCGATCCTAGAAATCCTAAGCAACTCAAGGACCCACAGAGAGAGTTGGGGATTTCATTATTTTCATATTTGAATTTTTTCTCAAATTTGAAAAGAGGATCATTTTGGTTTTAATATTTTTCTCGCCGAAATATTTCCAATAAAAAAAAAGAGAGGAGATAAAAGGAATTATCCAAAATAAAAGAAATATTGGAGGAAAAATATTAAAATCAAATAATTAATTTTGTTTGGATTTTACTACTATTTTATTTGAATTAGAAAAAAATATGCATTTTTCAAAATTGCATTTTTAGGCCAGAAAAATGTTCACTTTGTTCTAAATATTTTATTTAGACGGTGAAAATTGTTTTTGGCATTTTTTAGAATTTTTTTACTTAGGATTTTTCTTCAGTGGAATTATTTGAAGAAAAACAAGACGTCCGATTGGGCCGTTGGCCCAGTTGAGCGGGCCAAAGCCTAGCGCGCCGCCGCCTCCCGCTCCGGCTCGGGACAGGACTCCCGAGCATCGTCGCCATCGTGTTCGTGTGGGACACGCCTCCCGAGGTTGTGCCCCTCCCCCAAGCAGCCGCCCCCCTTTTATAACCCGCGCTGCCGCCGCCCCTCCCCATCTCGTCCCAAGCCGTAGCCCGGCGCCAGCGCCGCGCCACCGCCGCTACCTAGCGCCACCACCGCCCCGCGCCAAATCCCACGCCGCCGCACACCGCCCCGCCTCGCCGGATCACGCCACCACCCACCGGATCTTGCCGCCGGTCTTTTCCGGTTAAATGGTATAAAACCGTTTGGTTTTTTTCAGTAAATCCTAGACCGGTTTTTTTCTAGATCGGGTTTTCTCGGTTTTCTTCGGTTAGTTTTATTCTACGAAAGTTCGTTCGTTTAGTTCTTATAACGAACGATCCCCCCGTTTGCCTCTGTTAGCAGACGTCCGCCCCGTAGTCTTTTTCTTTTTATTTTATTTTCGGCCAGGGACCTATCCACGATTATTTTTATCGGAGATTAGCCCCTGATCTTCAAACCCTCACAACTTTGTAACCGTTTGTCCAAATCCAGTGAAACCAACGCCAAAATCTTCATCTCGAACCCCTCTTTCCAGTTAATCAACTTGAACATGATTTTGACAAATTAAAATTTGGTTTCAAGAAGATTTGAATTCGAATTTCCTTTGATCGTAGTTTGAGTTTCGTAGCTCCGATTTGATTGATTCTTTTTGCAAATCAAAGCTCTTCATTTGAACTTTCAGATTGGATCTTTTTATTTGAGTTTTACTCTTGCATCTATGCTTGAGTGCTTATGTATGCTATTGTTTGTTTGCGATAGAATTCCCGGAGTGCGAAGCGTGCTACTACAAGTCTCTAGGGTTTGCAGATCGTTGGCAAGGCAAGTAACACTTTGATCATACCCCTTTGTTACCCAGTTTTTATGCATATAGTTACAATCCTAAAACATTGCATGAGTAGGATCTCTTAACTTGTGGGTTTGGGAAGTAGTTGATGAGGTAGAACCTATTGTCCTTTATTATCAAACCCTGGGAGTTACTTCTACGTTATGTGTATACCGCTATGCTATGCTAGTAGACGTGGTTTGGGTTTGAGTGTATCCATGACAGTTGTGAGATTGTTAATTAATGGTTAACTTAAGGTGTCTACTTAAATACACATCTGGGTGGATTGTTTTCGGGCACCTGGAGAATCCAGTGTTGTCCTAGGATATCCGGGAGTACCCGTGTGATCATCCTACGGTTCGCCACCCAGGCTCAAAGGGATCATAAGATTATTCATGCTGGAAACTTCCGTGTGCAGTCCTAAGCCATTAGGGGCTCTAGCATAGTTGAGTATGTTGCGTGACCTCTTTCAGTGGTAGGCTAGCAGGTGTAGGGGATGTAGGTGGTACTGTCTACCAAGAGTTAAGAGTTAATGATTCTGAAAGACTGTGTCTCGGTCATCCATTTCTCAAACACCATGTAGTGCGAGAAATCCAACGGAGGAGATTAAATCTTGTGGGGAAAAGTGCGCAAACCTTTGCAGAGTGTACAAACTAATCATGGTTAGCCATGTCCCCGGTTATGGACATCTTGAGTCTCTGGTATTTGGATTGTCATGTGATACGTCTCCAACGTATCTATAATTTTTGATTGCTCCATGCTATATTATATTCTGTTTTGGATGTTAATGGGCTTTATTATACACTTTTATATTTTTTTGGGACTAACCTATTAACTGGAGGCCCAGCCCAAATTGTTGTTTTTTTGCCTATTTTAGTGTTTCGTAGAAAAAGAATATAAAACGGAGTCCAAACGGAATGAAACCTTCGGGAGCGTGATTTTTGGAACAAACGTGATCCAGAGGACTTGGACCCTACGTCAAGAAAGCAATCAGGAGAGCACGAGGCAGGGGTGCGCCTACCCCCTGGGCGCGCCCTCCACCCTCGTGGGGCCCATATTGCTCCACCGACGTACTTCTTCCTCCTATATATACCTACGTACCCCCAAACTATCAGATACGGAGCCAAAAACCTAATTCCACCGTCGCAACCTTCTGTACCCATGAGGTCCCATCTTGGGGCCTTTTCCGGCGCTCCGCCGGAGGGGGCGTTTATCACGGAGGGCTTCTACATCAACACCATAGCCTCTCTGATGATGTGTGAGTAGTTTACCTCAGACCTTCGGGTCCATAGTTATTAGCTAGATGGCTTCTTCTCTCTCTTTGGATCTCAATACAAAGTTCTCCAGGATTCTCGTGGAGATCTATTCGATATAATCTTCTTTTGCGGTGTGTTTGTTGAGACCGATGAATTGTGGGTTTATGATCAAGTTTATCCATGAACAATATTTGAATCTCCTCTGAATTCTTTTATGTATGATTGGTTATCTTTGCAAGTCTCTTCGAATTATCAGTTTGGTTTGGCCTACTAGATTGATCTTTCTTGCAATGGGAGAAGTGCTTAGCTTTGGGTTCAATCTTGCGGTGTCCTTTCCCGGTGGATGCGAGGGCAGCAAGGACCCGTGGTGTGGAGGGCTAGATGAGCGATGAGCGGTGGAGGGTGGTTGAGCAATGGCGGTGGAGTAGCGGCGGTGGAGGCTGGATGAGCAGGAGCCCGTGGAGGCTGGAGGGGTCGACGGTGGAGATGAACAATATCCGTGGAGTCCGTTTTGCACGCCACACCCTCCCGATGAACAGGACCCCGTTTCGACCGTAGGAGGTCCGTTTCGTCCGTTTTGCGGTACGCCACACCCCTCCTGATCAACAGGACCCCCGTTTCGACCGTAGGAGGTCCGTTTCGTCCGTTTTGCGGTACGCCACACCCCTCCCGATCAACAGGACCCCCATTTCGACCGTAGGAGGTCCGTTTCCTCCGTTCTGCGGTACGCCATGCCTTGTTTCCATTGCTCGTTCCGTCCAAGCCCTCCCGATGAACACGACACATTCCGTTGCCTCCCCATGAACACGATGCATTTCGTTGACTCCCCATGAACACGGCGACGACGCTGTTTCTCCGTTCCGACCTAGCCATGTACACGAGCCCTCACCGTACGTATGCGCGAGTAGGCGTTCGAGATCCCGCCCGTATGTACACATACGTGGCCGTATTTTCTTTCTTGCACCCTGGCCGCTGTACGTACGTGTACATGCTACGTGCGCGCCTCTACTACGACACATGTGTGCCTCTACATCGACCAGTATGTACGTACACGTTCGCGACCAGAATGACAACGCTTCGTATGCTTGACCAGGTGGGTCCGGTATCGAGCACTTCCTTGCCTACGAAGATGTAGCTGGTGGGTCCCAGCAGTCAGGGGGCGAATCGTTTTTTTGCCCGGACGCACTTCCTTGCGTGCAAAGATGTAGCTGGTGGGTCTCAGCAGTCAGGGGGAAACGTTTTTTTCGTGAAATACAGTGGCCCGTCCGGTGGGTCCCAGCTATCAGGTGGAGGAATCCTTATTTTCCGCGTAATAAGGAGGCACTTCCTTGCTGCGGCCATGGACCCAGCTGTTAGCCTCTCCATGTACAGTCCACGTCTGATGGAAGTCGTTCCTTGACCACGTTGACTACGCCGCGCCGAGAGCACTAGGGCGGTGGACGACGGCGAGGCCTAGGAAGGGGACGGCGGGTAGCCTGGGAAGACGCAGCAGTGGAAGCACGCGCGGAGAGGAGTACGAGGGTTCACTGGTTCGGCTGCGGTGTGAGGCTGCCGTCGCCGCAGGGCCTGGCCAGCGGTGGGAATAGTAAGGCGGTGAGGCCTCGCGGCAAAGACACCCGGCCATGGGAGGCAGGAGCATGCGGCAGGACCGGTGCTGCTTTGGGCGGCTGGAGCAAGAAGACCAGAGGTTGAAGAAGCACTACGGCCGTTGGATGGACATCGTACGGTCACTGGAGCAAGAATTGTTCATATTGACTAAAGTTGACAAAGGCCCCAGTCCCAGTCAACTTAGTAGGCCCACAAGTCAGCCTCCCACCATGGTGGGTCTCAGCTAGCAGGGGGGTATTCAGTTTTGTGCGTAATAAGGAGGCACTTCCGGTGGGTCTGAGCTGACAGCGGGGGGAACGTTTTTTTCGCGAAATACGCTGGCCTGTCCGGTGGGTCCCAGCTGTCAGGGGGGAACATTTTTTTCATGAAATAAGGTGGCCCGTTCGGTGGGTCCCTGCTGTCAGGTGGAGGAATAATTATTTTGCGCGTAATAGGGAGGCACTTCCTTGCGGCCGCTGGACCCGGTGTCGGCCCTCTCCGTCGATACTCTTCCGATGGAAGTCGATCGTTTACCACGTTGACCACGCCGCGCCGAGAGCACCGGCGGTGGTGCGGACGACAACAAGGCCTAGGAAGGGGCGACGGAGCGGGGAAAACGCAGCGATGGAAGCCAGCGGAGAAAATCTGACGAGGTTCACTGGTTCGGCTGCGGTGTGAGGCTGCCGTCGCCGCAGAATAACAGGGGTGTGGGTGAGTAGAGGATGACCTGGCAGCGGTGGGAGTAGTGCGGGCGGTGAGGCCTCCATGCATCACAGCCGGCCATGGGAGGCAGGAGCACGCGACACGACCGGCGCTGCTTTGGGCGGCTGGAGCAAGAAGACCAGAGGTTGAAGAAGCACTACGGCCATTGGATAGACATCGTACGATCACTGCAGCTAGAATCATTTATATTTACTAAGTTGACAAAGCCCTTGGTACGCGTCAACTTAGTAGGCCCACAGCTCGGATTCGGCAGAGAACATATAGCCCATTTGCGATTTGTAAGAATGTATAGCCCATTTTTTAATTCTAATGGAATTTACTACAACCCAACTTCTAGCTAGGACAACGATTAATAATTTCAAACAACCGCTCAGAACATAATTCAAAAAACAATTCCCACATTTTGATGGGATCCGAAATATTTTTATCCGAAATTTCTATTCAGGTTAAATATAATTTCAAAATAAAGTTGTATTACGTTAAAATCCAACGAAATATTGCGCGCGCAACAAGTAATGAAATTAAAATTTTCAAATTCCAAAAATAATATATTTTTAATACTAATTACATGTTTGGTGCATAGTAACTGTCCAGTTATTATAATTACATCCCATTTATTATTTCTTAAAGTCCATTTTCTTGTTAAGCCTAATGCATACCTCCTAGGAAAGTTTGCAGCCCAGCGGGCCGGAGAATAACAAGTTGACTCGGATATTGTGTACAACTGTCGACCCAGTTGCATTGCTGATGTTGAAAAAAAGGCCTTTGTAGTATAGTACAACCTAACATGGTTACTCAGCCCACATTCAGCGACTCCGGAAAGGCCCAAACAAGGCTTCTGTACAACTTTTTGAAGTCACTGAGCTCAATTAATAACTTAAGAAAAAAGTTAGATTACAGTGGAACCTAATTAAAAGCTGTCACGAGCAAATAAATAATTCAACGGGTCCCACTTGTGCGTGTGCGTGTGTGAGAGAGAGAGAGAGAGAGAGAGAGAGAGAGAGAGAGAGAGAGAGAGAGATAGAGATAGAGAGAGACCCATCGGTCAATGCTCGTAAATACATCTTTCAGCCATATGCATTGCTAATGCTCAGTAAAAACTTATATAGTTGACACTATCATATATAACATCATAGCACACTGAACTTGCATACAAAAATTTCACGCAAGCGGCACAATCATGATGGAAGCAGTGGATCGCTACGGGAAGGGCTATGTTGAAACCAACGAAGTCGTACATAACGGTTCATCGTCTTTATCAATGACGGGGAAATATCTTGAATGTTGTGCAAAGAAAACAGACATACAACACAATAAGTTCTGCTAGCACATTAAGTTGACGTACATCCCTTTCTAAAAAAATTTCAGGTACAAAATTAGAACAGGTCACAATCAAATGTACTGGCATATCAGTGCTTCACACCCATATCACTAGTATCTGACAAGATTCAGTTGTTACCTCAAATTAGAGCACATCCAGGCAGCCAGCCCTGCCTCTTCTCCCAAAGAAGCAGTGGCCTCCGCCTCACGATGGAGTAGGCCCTGTGCCGTCCATCGTTCCGAGCAACACATGGAAAGTCTGACGTTGACTCCTGTAATGGACGTCGTCAACGGACCCTGGCACCAGCGGCGGCGGCAGGACTTCGATTGATGGATTGAACACTTCTTCGACATGCACGAACACTCAATACAGGTACATCCCTAACATGGTCCGTGGCGGCCTTGGTGGCGACGAATAGTACAACCCCGGTTCCTGCACCGGTATCTCAACACCAATCACCTTCGGTATGGTGGACGGCTTCTTCATTCGTGCCATAACCGTCAGAGCCCAGCTGTCTGGAGGAACAAACATACTTATGAGCTCACCTCCAAGGTCGTTGATAAGCTCGTTCATGGACTCGCGGTTCCAAGCACGTCGAGGCATGCCGTGGAAGGTAAGCTTTGTTAAAAACTCAAGCTCAGAGGGCACCGAGCCCCATCCTGGGTGCCACCGATCAAAGCTCACCAGCGCCATCGCAGAACAAACGCCGGAAGATTGAACACACATTGCGATCGACATTTGTCCGGAACCTGACGAAGAAATCAGCCAGTGGCGGACAGACTTCGATGAGCAAGTCACTTATTTGGATGTCGTGCGCAATGCCAAGAGCTTTGACAAGGTCGTCCGGCAGACGGGAGGCCGGTCACCGTTGATGGTTACCATCAGCACTTTGCCGGTAAACTAGTCGTCAAGCGCCGCCATGCCACTGTTGAGCGACAACATGCAGCGACCGAAGGCAGGACGGACCTCAGGATCTCAAGCTCGGAGATCCGTGTTGACCGGCGACATGATAGTGCGCTTGAGTACAGGGAGTACAGGAGGGGGATTTGGGGCAACTGGAGTAGGAATCGAGATTCCAGAGGTGGGGAGGGCGGAGGCGGGGATGAAAAGGTAGCATGAATTTCGATCACGCGCCAATATGCTCTCGGCACGCAAGCGCACGAAAACACCGGTGGCGCCCACATGTCGGCCTAAGAGTCCTTATTCTTTCTTTTTTGGAGAGCCCGGCCTTTTTTTCAGGATCTTTTGAGAGCCCGGCCTGAGAGTCATAATTGACCTGTTTGGCATTGTGTTACTACTCGACCCATATTCAACGACACCTCACTGGCCCAAACAAGTGTACATCATCGAAAAGACACTGAGCTCAAATTATATAACTTGAAAAAAGGAGATATACTCTGAACATTGGAGAATGGTGATGCCCTCATTTAGCCCACCAGTAGTTTGAGACAATAAACAGTTCGAAACAATGATATATACAACATTCAAACACTGACTAGTGACTACTACTGACATAAACAGCAATAAATGAAAGTTCATAAGATGTCTTGCTACACCACCAAAACGCACCCATCTGCAGCGCTCAGACTCTCGTGATCCAGACGAGAATGACATTCTAAACAGAAGCAAATATTACATAGTAAGAGTGACATAGACGAGGATGGCCAAATGACAAGGAATATGCATAACAAAAGAAAGAACTACCCATCCAGAACCAGCAGCAAAGACAACAAAGTCATTCGAAGAGATGATCCAACACCATCATAATTTGCAGCCCCGCTTCAGCGACCAGTGATCCGGAGACACCAGTACTCCACCCTTTCGATGCAACAGCCCAATTACCCATCAACCTGAAGGCTTGAACCACATCACTGCCTGTCGTAATTGAGACATCCAAGGATCAAAGTTAATCCGGATGCCTTTGTCATTCTCACCTTCTTTTGGTTGTAGGCTGTATCGTTGAAAATCAGGGGAGTTTGCTCCCGAACTCCTAGGGCTCGTCGTGTAGACACAATTTTCCATAGCAAAAGAGCCTCTCGCCATCAATGTCCTTGCCAGCGGTGATCTCTGGTTAATCGGATAATTGAGTCCGAGAAGCAGAGAGTGTGAACCAAGGCTGTTTACCCGCCTCCAACTAAAAAATCCTAAAGGCCCCACCAAGATGGTATCATGCTCATAGACGTAACAGCCATTGTGCGGATACTCACGTATTACGGTGCTTGTATACTGGTGGGGTTTTGCAATATAACTTTTCCGCTCATGTGTCCGAATGATCATCGTCTCTTTTGCCGTAAATCGATCGAGCGAGGAACCAGTTGTGCTTCCTCTTTTTGGCAAAGGTGGTGTGATTACAAAGGCGTACACTGTAGGGACACTACATCATATCAAAAGGACATGCATTGTTAATGTAAGATCAGCATTGTTCGAGTATCGTAGGATAATGCAAGAAACAACATTGATATGTCCTGTTGGGCTGGGAGGAAAATACAGGAAATGTATCTTTGGGTTCGAAAATATAGAAGTGCCATGCATGGTTATACTCATGTTATCTCGCAATCGATTCTTCACAGAAACTACCATGTCATGCATGTTATGTAATCATGTTCGTCCTCACAAACAAATTCTTCAAGGTAACTAAAAGACCATGCATTGTTATATACTCGTGTTACGTGGGCAAAATTTTTGTGAGGATATTATTCTAGCCATTGATTCTTTGAAGGGCGAATATAGGTATGTACACATGGTAAGCATTGCAGGATTTCACTACTTCCAAATATAGAGTTCTCCATATGCACATTTACTTCCCTAATGTATGGTTAGATGAAACCAACTGTGTGGTGCATGTTTCTACATCATGAAAATGAGGAAACTAACATGGCCATTGATACACACTCATATTTAGTAGTAGTATATAGATTACTGTAAAATAAGGATAATATCCATATATTCCTAACCGTTTGATTATTCAGGGTACAAATTGGCTGTAACGACATGGTCACAATGGCATGAATTAAATCATTCCAAATATAGCTGATTTACGGTGTCTCTAATACATTGCCATAGTTCTACTAAAATTCTGATCAAACAGGGATATGCCAATCATCACAAAAAGTTCAAACAGTGTCATGGCGTCATCATTAACATGAGATGGAAACAACTTACACGCGCCGTCCCAGCAATACATGGTGCCATCTGCTTTGTCGATCGCGTAGATGATTCCATTGTCTTCCATAGCATCACATAAGTGTATATCAGCTTTGACGATGATCCACTGCGAGCCGAGTTGTCTCCAGCTAAAGAAGGCACCGGCGTAAAGATAGGCGAGTCCGCGGTTGAACAAGGCAATTAGCTTGAAGTCTGCGTAATTCGCATGTCGTGTCGGCACTTGGCAGATTACAATCTTCTACAAAACAAGGTCCGTCCAACTGACGTAGCAATCGAGATGACTTGGACCGCGATGGTAATACTCTATATAATCCAACGGAGGAAGGATAATCTCATGGGAGGTCTGGAAGTTCACGAGCACCAACTTTTACCGTCTTCTCGAAGGCAGCCATCCGATGGGAGTTCATGCCGACCAGTACATACTTGCCAAGAAGTTTCGGACGATGGTGATCGGATCGATGTCGAGGGAAATGATGTATGGCGACCCACTACATACCTGCAAAGAAGTTACGGCTAATGGAGATCGGATTGAAGTCGAGGGGCATCATGCACGCCTCCATATCATGGTGAGCCAATCTCGCAAGACCAGATAGCAGCAAGCAGGGTGTCTTGAAAAGCTTAGGCCTCGCTTTGATGATGGCTGTGTGCATGTCCCTCGAGCATGCAGCCAGCCGCAGGGCGCTCAACATATCCATACACGAACAACAGAGGTCGAGGATGTCACTGGGTCGATTGCTCCAATCGCGGCTCATATGGATGATGCACGGTTCGCGTTCGGCCATGGTGGAGTTTTGAAGGGGGCTTGATTTACGGGGGAGAAGGATGTCGATGCTGGAGCGGCTAGCGAGGGAATAGTGGTACTGGGGGAGGCGAGTGAGGCGGCGGTACACGGGGGCACAGTGAGATGGAGACGGAGATGGAGATGGAGAAGGAGATGGAGATGGAGTGGTTCTATGGGAGCGGAGAGGGAGACGAGACGAGGCGCCAATTTGCTGTACAGTGGCGGTGACAGACTGCACAGTGCACAGGGTGAGGCCGACTTTGGTAACCCGAACACGCCGCCTGGACTAGTGTCAGGTGCAGGGTGTTGGCACTTCACTCTGAGGAGTGGATGAATAGTATTTTGACCATCAAGTGTACCACAGTTGTACTACTACTACTACTACTACTACTACTACTAGTAGTAGTAGTAGTAGTAGGTACATGAGTACTCCAGTATTGTATAGCGGAAATAGGTCTCCCGTGCTAGCATGCCTGTTCACTTCATCGTTCAGGTATCATCCATATTGCGAGCATAACCAAATTCTCGTGCATGCCCAATCAACGCTCTACCGCGATGCATGCGTGGTAGTGGTTACGGTGCATCAAGGGCGGCATGCAGATCGTTCCACACTTGAGAAGAGGAAAATGGATAGGTAGAACGCGGCAGCAGAGGAAGAGAACGCTGGCTAACGAGGCTGGGAGGGGATCGAGCAGGAAGTTAATGCTCCACGCCTAAAGGTTTTGGGAAAACCTGATTTTCATAAGGCGACTTATACTCGCCTAAACGGAGGGAGTATTCCTTAACCAGAGAATGTTGTGTCTCCCACTCACGCGCTCAAAAAAAAAACTACGACACATTTTTTTTTTCTGTTTGCATAGGTCCCACCTATCAGGAAGGATGGGCACGTACACGAACAGGTACGACTCATCAGTCTACCCGCATAGCCTTTTCGTTTAGTCTACCTAGCCGTCTAATCAACTGTCAGCATGCCACTTCTCCCATTTACTTCTCCATCGGGAACCGATTCTCCTCGGCTTCTTCACCTCCCCTTCGTCTTCATTTGCATCCAAACCCCACTGCATTCACATTGTTTTAACCTCTTTAAATAATCATCTACTACTTCAGTTAGACTAGCCATCTAATCCTAATTCTCCAAACCATAGCCCTCCGTTCCAGCGGTTCCAAATGGCGATAGAGATCGAGATGCAGGTTTTTAGCGTCCAACATGTCCTCGTCGAAGGCTCGATGCGCATAGTTGCCACCGTCACCGTCCACCCAAGGGTTGTTCGGCAGTGGATCAACAATGTATCCAACTCCCTCGAAAAGGTAGAGACGAGGGTCATCGGTCTCGACGTAGAGTACACGGAGCATGCCCACAGGAAGATCCAGTAGCGCCGCCGTCCTTCAGCTGTGCCTCGAAGATGATGTTTTGGTGTACCACATCATACACTCACCCTCCATACCAGGTGATCTTCACGATTTCTTGTCTCGGGAGGACGTATACTTCTGTGGGGCAGCTATCGAAGGGGACAAACAGAAGCTGGAGCCGTACAACCTTGATTTGAAAAGCATCGCTGACCTACAAACCAGAATCAAAATTCCTGTAGAAGTTTGTGATAAACAGACACCATCCCTATTCGACGTAGCAAGTTTTGTGCTCGGTACAAATCTTCAGAAGGGTGACGAGACGGTGGCATTAAGGTCGTCTGGATGGGAGAATTATCCCTTGACGTACGAGCGGATAAAATATGCTGCCCTCGATGCCCATGTGAGTTTCGAGATAGCTGCAAGGTCCAAAGAGCTTGTTGCGAAGCCGTCTCCCACAGAGAATGAGAAGAAGAAGAGGAAGAAGAAGAAGAAGAAGAAGAAGAAGAAGAAGAAGAAGAAGAAGAAGAAGAAGAAGAAGAAGAAGAAGAAGAAGAAGAAGAAGAAGAAGAAGAAGAAGAAGAAGAAGAAGAAGAAGAAGAAGAAGAAGAAGAAGAAGAAGAAAAGGCTGCACCAACAGGAGGGCATTATGGACGGATGAACTATTTCCTCTCTTGTAAAAAAAATTATTCCCTCTCGGTGTATATTGATATAGATGGACTATTTCGATGGTGTGCATGTCTTTGGAATAGAGTAGTAGCATGGGTCCGCTTGACTATAAGGAACTATTTATCCGCAAATATAGCTTTCTCTGGTACTCCTTCCAGTGAACGGTATGCAGTGCATGTGTCCGTAGACATGACAGCTTGTCCATGGAAGTTCAAGTACAGCGACCATCACGTTTCATCTCGCGATTCCCACGACGCCTCTCCAACCCACGACACCATGCCCCTCGACGTGCGCCTCACCCCTCTCGGCCGCACCGCCACTCTGCCTTTGTGCACCTCAGGCTAACACGGCCGGCTACTTCTACATGGTATCTATCGCAAGTCGATCCTCAACCCTAGCCGCCGTCGCTTCCGCACCTGCGCGCCGCCCCCAGGGCGGTTGGCCTCCATGACCGCCGCCGGGGGCCGCGCCGCCCGTACCAAGGGTTCGTCCGCCGGCCGTGTTAGCCGGCTGCCCTAGAGAGTCTTTTTCCTGATCCTTTCATCCGGGTTTTTCTCTCTCTCGCCGGTTGCTTTGATCGGCGTCTACTTTTTGGTTTTCCGATTCACTGGATCGGTTTGCGTCGCCCACCGCCGCCGTCGACACCTCGTGCCTCTACTCCGACATCGGCGCGACCGGCCGGCTACTTCACCGACCCGGCGGCCTCGCGTGACACGTAGCCCTCAAGGCCGTCGTCCGCACGCCGGCCCGCCCGTCGCCCTGCGCCGGCCATCACCGCCCTGCTCCGACCGGGACTCCTGCATCACCCGACCCGGCGGCCTCGCGCCATGTGGTGGCCAATCATAGCCGCCCTGTCGCCCGCTGTCGCCGGCCTCATCCAGGAATCCGCCGCCACCACGCATCCATCGAGTGGCGTCCCCGTCCTCGCGCGCGACTGGATTGATCACCCGCCCGCCGCCGCGATCCGCCTCATCTACGTCGCTCGACCGACCTGGCCCGTCGGTTACGCGCGCCTCCGCAGGTCCTGTGAAGATCATCCCCGAGTTCAGCGCGCCTCTCCACCGATCGAGCACAGGCTGCCGATGCGTCGCCCAGTCGGGCCGCAGCGCCGCCGCCCCGTGGTTCTCCTCCCGGCTGCACCGACCCTCGTGCCGCCGCTGCGTCGCCCCATCGGGCCGTAGCGAGCGTGGACGCAGTCCACGCTGCCGCCCCGAGGCCGTCCAGCGGTTGCACCGACCAGCGCTCCGCCGTCGCGCCGCCCCTTCAGGTTGTCGCGTCACGGCCCGCGGTCCCCGCTGCCGCCCCGAGGTCTTCCTGCCGTCGCCCGGACCTGCCCGCCACCGCTGCGTTGCCCCTACGGGTCGTAGCGCCGCGGCCCGCGGTCCACTCCGCCGTCACCGCGCGTCGACCTCCCGTGGTATGCGCTGCACCGTCTCCCTTGGTGCGGGAACGCCACCGTCCACGCCAGTCTCCGTCACGCTGTTGGGTTCTTCGCCTACTTCGAGCACCGCTGCCGCCGCAGGCCGCCGCCGTCGCTCTTCTTTGGCTGCCGCTGCCGCTACCCCCGTAGCCGCCGCAGCCGCCCGTCCCCCTCCTTCGTCTTCGTCCAGCACCAGCCCGTCGCCAGCGTCGCCGTCATGTACCTCGACCGCTTCATCTACTCCGACAACCGCGGGCGACATTGGCCCCGTGCCGATTGGCGCCGCAACCGTTGTCGAGTCCTTCTCTGCTGGCCTCTCCGACTTCTTCGACATGGCGTACAGCTCGTGCAGGTCCCAGTCTACGCATGCCCGGTGCTGGCAACACCGTCGCGTGCCTTCGTCCACGACGTGTCCTCGGGCCCGGCAAGCCTGGTACGGCGCTTCGTCAACTTTGTCTTCGTCCGTCTACGCATGCCCGGTGCTGCAACACCGCCGTGTGCCTTCGTCTACGATGTGTCCCCGAGGTTGGCAACCCCGGCGCGACGCGTCGTCAACATCATCTACTTCCTGGCGCACCACTACTTCGACACGACTGCGCCCACGACTAACTCGGCGCCTCATTGCGCCCGCGGCTCCACGGCGACTTCCTCGACACCGGCTACCCCGACTCGAAATCGACCACGGCATTCTTCGCACGGATACCTCGACCACGGCTCCACCACCCATGCTCTCGGCTACATCGACAAACGGCACAAAGGGCTACCGCCTGCTTGAGCAACCTCGTCGGTTTTCACTCCAGCCACAACTCCGCGATGCATCATTTATTACGACGTTGTGGGGGTGTCCGTCGGCTTGCCTTCAGATTCTTCTCCAGTCTCACCGTCTGCGTCGCTACCGTTGTGACTGCGGGGGGATGTTGAGTATCGTGATTATTAGGAAAGCTAGGATAGCGTAGGATATTATTCTACCTTGCCTTGTACTCCAAGTAGATCATGTACTCCTATATATATCCCCACGAGGCTCAAGCAATACAACAACTATTCCACCAATCCTCTCTCTCCCTTTTAACATGCATGGCATGTGGGCCACCTAAAATGCAGCGAGCATCAAGTTTCTACCACAGCCACCCGCGATTCCCACGACGCCGCTCGAACCCATGAAACCACACGTCCCCCGACCTGCGGCTCACCCCTCTTGGCCCCACTGCCCCTCTGCCTACGGGAGCATTACATGTGGACCAGTCACCTATCGGGTCCACATGTTATTGACTCGAAGGTAGGTGTAGTAAGGCGCTGAAGCTCAGTCCCGACGACCCTGAGAGGGAAATGTAACTCCTACACCAGGGCTTGCGGTGCTCCCTCAGCACGAACTCGTGCCAAACTCGAGATTTGTTTCTTTACTATACATGCACGCAACAATTTAATGGACATTGTAATCTCAACATGTGATGGGGAGCTCTAAATTTGAATTTGAAACATATAAAACAAAAAGATTCAAAACAAATAAACTGGGAGAGAGGGAGTATATCGTAGGATGTGTCCCACACAAAATAAGTCCCCTGGTTTGTCACTGCGAAGATGCGGTTAGAAAGGAGCACAGCGTCTTCCTACTCGTACGGCAACAAATCGGCCGCAGAAAGCATGGTCCGCCTTTGACCGCCATGTGCAAGGTTCGTGCTATCTTATTCAATCTCACCGTGGTTCCATCGTACCAATTCATGCGGTGGCCCGTTGCATGGTTGATCCCAATGTTGGACAAAGGTTCTACGGGAACGGTGTCACCGTTGTAAATGTTGGTACCCTCCCGTACATACGCAAGCCAATCTCCACTCGCACTGATCCTAACCTGTGAAATAGTGGGCAGGGGAAGAATTAGGAAATGGACACGGAAGTAGTCTTTAGAATGCATTTACTACGTGATCAAACTCATCTTACCTGCTCATCGGAGGAAATCTGAGTGCCCCTCAACGTCGGCATCTCAAGGGGCGTCAACTTGCAACTACGGCCACGCCGCGCTAGAGAGACCCGCAAGGAAACATCCTCGTGCGTTCCACGAACATCAAGATGCATTTGTATGAGTAGTTTATCTTGTGAGAGAAAAGGATGAACGAGGGAAGGCCTATAGAGATAGAGATGGACACTACTACTACAAATGTGCTGGCCCGTGCGTTGCAATGGATCCAAAGTAGTAGAATAATACTTGTTCACGTGCTTGAAATATAAACACTCTAGTTTTGATATACATGTGTAAGCAGACATGACAGCTTGTCCATGGAAGTTGAACCACGACGACCATCACGTTTCTTGTTTCTACCACTGCCACACCCACACGTGATTCCCACGACGCCGCTCCAACCCACGGCACGACGTCCCCCGACGTGGACATGGATCCTCTGACGTGGCTATAACTGCCTTGCCCTGCCTTTCCTTCGCTGACAGGTGGGACCCACTCTTATGGGTCCCACATGTCAGTGACAGAATGGTAGGATTGTTCGCGTCAGGGGATCCTCATCCCCCCGATGTGCCCCTCATCCCTCTCGGCCCCACCGCTCCTCTGTCTTTGTGTGCATGACATGCGGGCCAGCTGAACTGCGGCGACCATCAACTTTCTACCACAGACACACCCGATTGGACGCGGTTTGCCTGCTCCGCTGCTGTGCTCCGATTCGTACTCCCGCACCATCGAATTTTCATCCAGCGGCTCTGACACATTTCGTCCCGGGCATCAATCCTCAGCTGGAGTACTTATGTACTACAGGTAGTACCCGCCGGTGTGGCCATCTATGCCTCGTAACGCCCCGACGCCCAGCTGTGGCACCCATGCCACCACCATGAGAATGACATGTGGGCCAGCCGCATTTAAGGTCCGCATGTCATTGACTCATAGGTCGGGCACTAAGCCATTGAAGTTCGGTCCCATGGGCCCCGAGAGGGAAATGTAACTCCTGACGCAGGCCTTGTGGTGCTCCCGCAGTACGAGCTCGTGCCAAAACTGGAATTTGTTTCTTACTACTACTACCAACTAGTACTAGTAAGGTACCGTGCATTGCACGCATGAGATTCAGTGGTTTGTGCATTATGCTTCTACATGTGGAGCTTTACGGATTCTAACATGTGGCAAAATCTGGTGGAATGTAAGGTTAGGCAAGTTTGATTAACTTAGGTGAGTGTTTGGTTCAAGCCACACCTTAGGCAAGCCACACTAAGGCCCCACATGACATACACACAAAAATGTGGCAAGATTCCCTTAGGCTTGCCAACTTGTGGATCTCATTTTGAAGAACTAATAACTTTGCCTAAGCTTAGTTGTGGCAAAGTTAGTCATAATTAAGTTCAACCATGGAGTCTTCTAGATTATACATGTGGCAGAATCTGGTGGATGATATCCAACGGCCAGTAGTGCTCGGATTTGCCATCTTTGTCTTTGTCGGATTGGCTTCATCCAACGACCAACTTTCAAAGTTTTCACACACTATATAGGGGTATAGATATAGATGTGCGGTCCGTTGCAATGGATCCAAAGTATATCTATACCCCTATATAGTGTGATAATAACTTTGAAAGATGGTCGTTGGATGAAGCCAATCCGACAGTGCAGAGACGGCAAATCCGAGCACTACTGGCCGTTGGATATCATCTACATTCCACCAGATTTTGCCACATGTACAATCTAGAAGTCTCCATGGTTGAACTTAAGCATAATGCACAAACCTCAAAACACAAGCACTTGTTCTTTGTTCTAGAATCTTCCGTATCATGATTCCCAAATTTTTTTTCTACATGAATTGCCATTAGTTGTTTTTACTTTATGTTTTACAACGCACAATTCCATGAATCTTAAAATAGATTAGCTTTTTTATGAAAACTAAATGATTTTGAATGAGATGAACTATAAGTATTAAACGAACATCTACATCATGCATATATGATTCAAAGCTTACATGCTATAATGTTGTATTTATTCATAATTTGGTTGCCAAATCTCATGCGTGCAATGCATGTGTACCTTACTAGTATCTATTTAGTGGAGTGCACTCTAAACACATTATCTATTTATTTTTCTCTAACCTTCCATAGCCATGCAACCAAGCCACATAAGCTTCATGGGTGCCCCCCACATCATATTATTCATACTACATTGATTGAAAAAAAGATAAATCACCCAAAACAAGATCTTCCCGTTTTTTGTTCCTACGATGTTGTGTCGTGCACGTACCTACTAGTTGTATAGTGGTAGTACTAGTAATATAGTATTAGGAGTACAAACTTGGTACTAGTAGGAGTAGTACTAGTACGGAATGCTCCTACTCTATCAATGAGCCCCGTCTGACACCAAATTTCTTGGCTTCCGTGCTACAGCTAGATCTTCCCCCCGTTTTTGTTTTCCAACCCGACGGCGGGCGGGGTGTCGGTTTGCTCAACGGCGGTCCCACATGAAGTGAAAATGCTAGGCAACACGCCTTCCCTAAGCTATGTGTCGTGCCGGACGGGCCGTGTTGTACTCCCGATTCCCAGGCGTGTGGGGATGCGACGCGAACGCGGCATGCCTTTTCCTTTTACCAGCAATGTGCATGTGCGTTGCGACAAATCCAAAGTAGTAGAATAGTAGTATTTGTTCACAAACTTGAAAGAAATCACTATTGTTTTGATATACTCCTAATATATTACTCCCTCCGTACCTAAATATTTGTGTTTTTTGAGATTTCAAATGGACTATCACATACATATTATATAGACATATTCTAGTGTTTCTAGCAAGATGCCCGTGCGTTGCACGAAGTTGATGGAAAAGGTAAGCACAACTTATAAAATTGACTGATGGAGTACTAGTTACAGTGATGCATATAATTAAGCAAAGGGATCGCACATGTCGGTATTGACTGGAACAAGAATGCAACAGCACAATAAGAATTAAGGCCATGATGATGCGATCGCAGTGGTGGTTATAGAATGCAAGAAGAAAGATGGATCCACGAACGTACGACCTCCTCCTCCTCAACTTAGTGCGTCGGGCCACCGACCGGCGGCTAAGGAGCGGCGGCTTTTGTGGCGAGGTAGAGGTGCTTCTCAGCAAAGGCATCCAAGACTTCCAGCCGGTTGAGGAAGGCCAACCTCGTAGCGTCCTCACTGGCCTTGTAGATACCTATGTACACGATTTTCTTGTACACGTGGATGTGTAGGTCAACGAATTCTTGCAGGGTGAGGCGCCTCGCGGCGAGCGCGACCTCCAGGTGGACATTCTTCGTGACATGGCGGGCAGTCGCAGGGCCACCAGTGCTTGAAAGAGGTTCCGGCCATGGAGGCCGATTAGGGTGGCAGGCAATGAGGAGCCGGGCTGGCTGGCTGGAGAATCTGGCGATGTCGTCCGTGAGCTTCTTGATGACGGTGAACTTGTTGCTGGTGGCAGCGATCATCTGGTCCAACCGAGAGTCGTAGTTGGCATCGACGGGCGGCCATCCACCAGCCGGTCTCCAACACCGTCTGGAGACGATCCTCGGCGCCATGCCGCAGGCCGACGTCGTGGACCATCTGGCGCAACCACTGGTCGCTCACGCGCATCGCCGCCATGGGTCTGGGGTGAGCTCTTTTGCGCTTAGTGTAGGTGCTTAGGCAAATGCTTAGGTGCGTACGATGTGGTAGATGCATTGGAATGGAGGGGCGCCTTTATATGAGGGAAATGAGGGCAAACTGCGTTGCATTCACATCATGCAGCCTCTTTTCCCGGACCTCCTCCCATTACTTCCCTCATGCATTAATTGAAGGAGGATGCATTGGTCGTTCAACATATCGGGAACCGCTTCTCCTCCTAAATCGCATTAAAGCCGTATCGGGAACTGCGCCGCCCGCTATCAAATTGAATACTCCCTCCGTCTAGGTGAGTATTAAGTCATCTTAGGAATACCAAATAGTAAACACATAGGCGTGGTGCATTAACTATCACGTTGTTTCTTATTTTTTTTGACATAAATAGAGGAATCAACCAAGAAGAGATGTGGGGCTTGTATGCTTTTAATGACTTGAGACTATCAAACATGACATGCAGTGGTCAGTTCGTTGCACAAGAACAAATACAACCCACGTCAGCACACACGCATCTTATATAGCATCACATCCAATGGCTATAAAAGATGAATGAGACCAAATTATATCTCATCTAGATGAGTTCTAGCAAAACTGTACTAATAATACTTAGTACTCTTGCGCCATGTATCATATATTAGTATCATGTAGTACTTTATTTATTGCCATGTATGACACATAATAGTACTCAACTCTCTCTCTCTTTCTTCATTTAATTCTATGACACCTCATCAAAATTGCTAGGGCTAGTACCATTACAACCAGCCTTAGCAAATACTAAACATTAAGTTCTCTCTTTTTCCTCTCCACCTTGGTCACCTAGGCGGAGGGAGTATACTGCGCGGGCTTTTCCTGTGCGGTAGGCAGGGCAGTTCCGCCTAGTCGCTTTGACAGAGATGCGAGAAGACGAGGGAGTAGGCTGCTGCAAACGTAGGGCTGTGTGATTTGACAGTGAGTTACTGCTGGACAGGTGGGGCCCCGTGATTTGACTTGCCATTATCATTTTAACTGCGGTGCTACGACCGGCGTGAATCTCCTGATTCCTGACCACCTCCATACAGGTGCCTCTCCCAATGCTCCACCATGTAGTAGAGGCTGGCTCTTGCATGAGAGCCCACTTCTCCACTTTTTCCTTGCCTCTCTTTCCTCCACATATGCAAAAATGCCATGTAAAGAGCACTATGGTACTTACTTTTACTTGCTCCTACAGGTGCTTAAGCTTGCCACATAGGCATAAAGTCTGATGTGGCAATTTAATCAAGAAGAGAGAGACTAGTTTGGTGACCCAAGGAAGAAACGGTGCTAAACACGTGTACCTAGGTGAAAAAACAATTTTGAGTCTATAGATAATTAAATGAAGCAAACTTAGCAACACCATTTCATTGGAAGAGGTCACTCCTTGGAAAATGCAATAAATACCAGTACTCGCTGTGTCCCATAATATAAGAACGTTTTTGGCACTACACTAGTGTCAAAAACGTTCTTATATTATGGGACAGAGGGAGTACAAAGAAAGAGATAGAGAGAAGTAAAAAAATAAATACACTTATAGCCAACCTTATAGCCAAAACCTTGTTGTAGTATGAGTGACTAAGTGATGACTATGTATGACATGCCAACATCAGATAGCCTAACGCACCGTGCTAAATCTCCAAGGGTGCGAACGCACGAGCGACACGACGGTGGTGGTAGGCGTGACCACGATACGGGCTGCTGGCAGCCCTTTGGATCTGAGATCAAACGGTCGCATGCTAAGTTGCTGAAAATTTGCAGAATAACCCTCCAGGATAGGATATTCACCCATAGGTCTAGAACCACGCCATGCAACCGTTCGCTCTCAGACCCAAGGGATCTCAGAAGCCCGTATCATGGGAGAATGGAAAGCCACTACCCTGCTGTTTGCACGCTGGCAGTTCGCTCCTACTCGTCCCCGCACGTCCTTCAATACTATGGCGGTTCGCTCCTAGTCGTCCCGTCCATTCACATTACGGCAGTTCCACTAATCCTAACCCTCCTCCCAAATCCATGGTGTCCCAAATCTCCACGATCGGCGGTGAGTACAAGATCAGAACCATCATCGGCGATGAGTTCGACGTCATCTACACCCGTTCTTCCGCGACAGTGAAAGGATGCCTTGCTCGCTTCAGACGCATGTTCGAAAACTCAGATGATGAGTGGGTCGCTGGGCTAGATGTTGAGTACACCACAGTCCTGGGACGAGAGAAGGATCTAAAGGACGAAGAGAGGAAGAAGCCCGCCGTGATCCAGGTTTGCGTGCATGACTTATGCTTAGTCTACCACATATGCCATGCCGACGTTGAGTGCCAGGATTTTAAGGACTTCCTCGGGAGCAACCTAGTCAAATTCATTACTGTAGACTTTGGTAACGACAAAGAAGTCCTGCGTCGGATAGGCCTCGTTGAAGGCAACACCTTCGACCTCCAGAAGAATCGGCTGGTGTCCTCTCTTCAGCCTTCAATGCTGACCCTGGCAGAGCCATGGTTCATCCTTCGTATGGTAAGGCGGAGAAACCTCCATACACGTTTCATCGTCATGCATGGCAGCGGAATGTACTAGATATAGACCACACCCACTATGCTGCAATGGATGGCTACCTTTGCTTCAATATCTACAAGGGTTGGATGAAGAGCAACAGCCAAGTGTGCAGTTCAAGCAAAGAAGTATCGGCCAAGAGGAAGAGGGACAAGGGCGAAGTCGAGGGCGTGGATGAGGACTCCGAGTAAGGTGGCGATGTCGTTGCTCATGGTGGTTCTAATGCGGTGTCTACGGAATAGTTGCAAAGTTTAATTTCAGGTGTGCTTAATTTAATTTGAGGGTGTGTTGTCTTTGAGCCCCAGCAGAACTATGTTATGTTTCTTCTTGTTACTTTAACTCTTGATGCGTACATACTAGTATTTCTTACATTTCATCTTTTAGTTGGTATAGTACTACCACTCGTTTCTTCATATTATATACATACAATATATATGGCCAACATCATATAGCCAGCAGTTTAGTTGTCAAAGAATTTCAGGGTGCTTAGTTTTGTCAAAGAATTCCAGGGTGCTTAGTTTTATTTGAGGGGTGGGTTGTGCACTTGTGCCGGACACCATTATTGTGACAAGCCTTTTTAATAGTACTGTATGCATAATTTGGTGAAGAGCGCTCTCTATATGTACCACTTTTTTTAAGGGACATTTACATCTATGCCCCTAATTTGCGCCCACTCTCAGATTTACCCCTAATTTCAAAGCCTGCTCAAATTTGCCCCTCCGCCGTTAGGTGCACTTACAGAAATGCCCTTCTGTGTCGTTACCATCTGGTCAAAGCAGGTCAAAGCCGGTCAAAGGGCATTGACCGGCCTCAAAAAAATAGCAAAAAAATCTAAAAAATCTGAAAATTTGTGAGATCAAAGATACTCAGGTTCGCAAGGTGCGTGCAAATTTTCGTGCTGTTTGGGCATTCCGGAGCTCGTGTCAAAGGAAAAACATTAAATATGTAAGCACGTGAACAGTAAATTCAAAAAATAGCAAGAAAATTCAAAAATTATGAAATTTTTGGCGTCAAAGAGGCTATGGTCTAAAAGCTGCGTGCCAATTTTTGTTGTGTTTGGACATTGGAGGGGCTTGTGGAGAAAAAAACAAAATCTGGCTCGGCAAAAAACTTGGGAAAAAATGACTATTTTGTTTTTTCTTGCGAGAGCTCCTCGCATGTCATTTGATCACAAAAACTTGCAAGCACCCTGTGCACCCAAGCCTCTTTGATGCCAAAAAATTTCATATTTTTTTGAATTTTCTTGCTATTTTATTTCAAATTTACTATTCACAAGTGTGCATATTAACTGTTTTTCCTCGCCACGAGCTCCTGGAATGTCCAAATAGCACAAAAATTTGCACGCACCTTGCGCACATGAGTATCTTCGATCTCACAAAATTTTAGATTTTTTTAAATTTTTTTGCTATTTTTTTCAGGACGGTCAAAGTTGTTTGACCGGACGGTAACGACGCAGAAGGGCTTTTCTGTAAGGGCACCTAACGGCGGAGGGGCAAATTTGAGCAGGCTTTTGAATTAGGGGTATATCTGATTAGGAGGTTCGAGTTAGTGACAGAAATGCAAATGGCCCTTTTTTTAATTTCAATTTTTGCTCCATGGCGCAATCCATCAATATTACTATTGTACAAAAGTGGAGTATATACATTTTTTAAAAGGCTAGAGGGCGGGGCAGTCTAGCTCGGTCGCTTTAACGAGAGGCGAGGGCCTTTGTGATTTGACGGCTCATTACTGCTGTCAAATCAAATAGTACTACGCCACCCGCTGCAGCCCGGCGCTTCCATTAAACCGAGAATCCTACTCCGGCCACACGTCCGTTCATGAGCGGGCCGGAATTAAACGCAACACCGGCCGAGCTCCTCCTATCCGTCCTCAGTTTAAACGAGGCCAAACACCGGCCAAGCTCCTACCGTCCGCCCTCTATTTACACGAGGCCAGACAGACAGCGGGCAAGAATCGCACCCCTCCGCCGCTCCCCCATCTCCTCCTTCACTATTTTCTCCACTCCTCCGATGGCTTCCGATGAGCCGTTCTCCAGCATATTACCCGGCTGGGTGGCCCGCCAAACTCTATGGATACGGGCGAGGCCGCTCGGTGCTTCACCAACCTCGCTTGGCCCGACAGAGCCAGATGCCGCCCCAAGCAGGTGCGTGGTTCAGCAACTCGCCGCTCCAGTTCAGCTCGATGAGGAGTGGCGAGTTGCTCCACGCCGGCACAGCGGCGAGCACGCCGGTACGGGTGCCGTCGCTGCCGTGTTGTACCGCGCCTCCCGTGTCTGTGGGCGCGCCTCCCGTGCCTGCGGCAGCGCCATGAAGAAGAGAGGCGAAGCGGGTGCGTGGAGAGCGATGAGTCGGTGGCCAGCTTCTCCGTGTCGCCGCCATCATCGAGGAGAAGTAGAACACGGAGGCCGCCGCCACTTGGGACCCATGAAGGCCACCGCCGGCGGCGACCAGCAGATTCAGGTGGTTTCTTTGCTGCCGTCTCTTCCGAGGACCTTCGTCGACCCGCAAGTGTCGACGGACATGAGGAAGACAAAGGGATCCGCGGGCGGCCATTTAGAACTAAAATAAGTCTAGATACATCCATTTCTAGATAGAGGGAGTATTAATGTCACAGCCCCGGATCAGCCCTTGTTTGTTTTTGCTTTAGCATCCATGCATCATGTTTAAATTTTAAGAAACTTGAAATGGGGATTGCCTAAACCCTAGCATTAAAGGAATTCACTAGGTTCAACCAAAATATTTCCAGAAATCCAAATGGCTTCCAAAAATGTTCATCATTCTTGGAAAATGCTGGAAACAGTAACCAAAGGTGATGCACATTTTTCCATGACATATTTGGGCTCTGAATTAATTCATATGGTATTTGCATTTGGGCATTTAATTGCTAAATAATATTTTAGGTGCTCAAATAATCACAAGCTGAAATGTTTGTTGTTGGAAATATTCCAAACAGTGACATTGATTAGTTTCATGATTTTGGAAATGCCACAGCATTTTATTAAAGCCAAACACAATTACAGAAAATAAAAGAGAAATAAAATAGAAATAGAGCAGAGACTCACCAGAACTTACCTGTCCAGCCAACTGCCCAGCTCATGTTTCGCCCAGCCCACCACCGCCTGGCTCCTGTCGCCTTCCTCCTCGCGCCCGATTAGGCAGGGCGCGTGCCCGCCTGGCGTGGCCACACGCCGCCACCTCCTCCTGCCTGGCTGCCTCCTTCTCCCCCCCTGGGCGTCTCCCGACGCCACGCACCCCTGGACCGCTCTCTCTCTCTCCGTGCCTTCTCTCCTCCTCTGCTCTCCCTCCTCTCGCTTTGGAAGCGCCGACGCCGCCGTTTGTCGCCACCATGACCATCGTGCTTCCCTCGCCTCACTGACCCGTCCAAAAGCCCCGCCTCGTCGCCCTCGTCCTCTCCGCCGAGCCACGCGGCACCGGACGCCCCCAAACGTCGTCATCGCGGTCATCTTTAACCTCGGGCACCAGAGCCCCTCACCGTCGATTCGCGCCGTCAAGGACGTCCCCGAGCTCACCGACCTCCTCGTCCGACTCGCCGTGAGCCCCTGTCCCCGTCCATATCTCACTTCTTCCCCATAGGTCGCTGTAGCCACCAAACCACCTACGCCCGAATCCGCCGCCGCACGAGCTCATCGCCGACGAGGCTCCGGTGGCCTTTTGGTTCCGTGCGTGCCTCCGTTGGGTTCGTGAGCTCTCATAGAACGCGTAGGTGCTAACCGTAGATCCTCCCGTGCACGGCGTCGTCGTTTTCATCGGCGCCCGAGCTCCGGCCGCAGCCTGGCTCAACGCGGGCGTCATCTCCGCCACCCGAACACACCTTTGCACCACTCGACGCAAGTCCACCAAAGAAGACGTAGCGCATCTCCGCCGTCGATTTGGTCGACGGAGGACCAAACCAGGAGCCCGCCGCAAGCATCTGGCCTCGCCGGCGGTTAAACGCCGGCGGGTTGACTGCTTTGACCAGCGGGGTTTGACCCCGTCTGCCCAGAGGTTTGACCCCTCTCTCTCACTAACGTGTGGGCCCGCCCTGCTAATTAAACCTAGGATTAGGACTAACTAAAATTAGTTAGTCTCATGACTCGACCCGTGGGTCCCGCGCCCTGAGTTTGACTCTAGCCAACCCTGTTGACTTGTCGACGTCACACACAGGCGTCATCTTGACGATAAAGTATTTCTGGAATTAAAATAAATCAGGAAATAAATTATAAATTTTAGAAAATACCCCAAACTTCTAAAAATCATATAAAATCAACCGTAACTCTAAATCAAATAAATTATATATGAAAAATGATCAGAAAAATATGAAGAATCTGTTTATGCCATGATCATGCATGATTGAAATAGTTAACCTCACTGAATAGGATGAATCATGATTAGGGTAATTTATGAACTTGTATTTGGAGTTGGAGTTTAACCTTGTTTGAATTTCACTTCAATTAACTTGGCTTACTGCTGCATTAGGTCAATTCAGTTCCTTAACGTGATCATGCATCATATATGTGCATTGCATTGATTGTGTTCTTTCTCGATTTGCGGTGTTTGTCCCTGTCGATGAGCGGCGTCATCGAGCGATGAATTGATGACACCGATGAAGAACTATATTATCTTGAAGTGCCGGGCAAGCAAAACCCCTTGTTCATTCCGATATAATCCTACTCTCTCGCTCCTGCTCTATTTTACTGCATTAGGACAACAACGACTCATGTGTTACTTGCTGCGGTAGCTGAACCCTTTATCCTCTGCATGACTGTCATTCCACAATAATTAGATGAAACCCACTAGCATGAGTAGGAGTTGTTTGAGCCTGTTGTGCCTACTCATTCATGCTTGTTTGTCATGCACTCATTGCTTAGAGTTAAGTCAGGTCGATTCATCGGGAATGAATTGGAATGGTTGTGTGAACATGTCCTCTTGTTGAGAGCTAAGTGTGTGAACATGATTTGGTAAAGGTAGCGGTGAGAGGCCATGTAGGAGTACATGGTGGGTTGTCTCATTGCAGCCGTCCTCGGGAACTGAGTTACGTGTTTGTGATCCATGAAACAGTTACTACCACACATTGGGCCCGAAACCAATGGACCCTCTCGGCTTCTTAACCATCCTTGTTCTCTGTCCGGGAGTTGCAACTAGTTTACGGTGTTTGTAGGATATGTGTTGGAGGCCGTGCGTGGCGCTGACCCTAGGGGTGGGCTATGATGCGGTAGATACACGTGGCCCGGTGTACCGAATGCCCGTTTGGTATCTGGGAACCCTGCACACATCGTTCGGGGCCGTTAGTGGAAACCTCGGCGGACTCCTGCGGATGGAACCGAATAGGCGATCAACCTGGACTAGGGACTTGAGTGTTTAGGTAGGCCGTGGCCGACACCACGTTGGGCTTCCGCTTGAAGGTTGCCGAGTACACGTCGTGTAAACGGCGGTAAGTGGTGAGCGTGTGAAGAAGTACACCCTGCGGGGTTAATATGATCTATTGAATAGCCGTGTCCGGAAAAGGACTTCTAGGTTGCCTATAACAGTTCATAGACAAGTGAAAGTGGATACTCTAAAATGCACAAGATAAGCGTGAGTGCTATGGATGGCGTTCTCGTAGGGAGACGGGAGCGGATCCATAGTGGTGTATTGATATGGTGAATATGTGGACTCGTGTGCGCCACCTCAAAAGAGTTACTTGCAGTCATAGTTTAGGATAGCCACCGAGTCAAAGCTGGCTTGCTGCAGTCAAACTCCACCACCCCCTTTGTTGATAATGATGCATATGTAGTTATTTCTGATGTAAGTCTTGCTGAGTACGTTTGTACTCACGTTTGCTTATTTTATGTTTTGCGAGAGAGGCGTCGGTCTCGCTAGTAGTTCGCTTGGACTTGACGTTTAGCTTGTTACCTCAGCTACGATCTTGTGCCCTCGGCAGATCTGGTAGATAGTCGGGCTTCTCAGCCTTTTTCATTTGTAGATGTACGTACTCGAGACATGTTAAGCTTCGCTTGTGCTTTGACTTGTATGCTCGAGTGTTGGGTCATGAGACCCATGTTTGTAATATCTCGCTCCTCGGAGCCTAATGAATAAATATTTGAGTCGTAGAGTTATTTAGTGATGCCATGTTGTATTTACACATATTGAGCATATTGTGTGTATGTTTGAAATGCTTGGTATGTGTGGGATCCAACAATCTAGTTGTTTATCCTTGGCAGCCTCTCATATGGGGAAATGTAGTCTAGTGCTTCTGAGCGATAGTAGTCCGCTACTGACCGGTTCACGGAGTCCTGCTAGCCCAAAGACTACTGCTTTGGACACTTGACTGGCGGCATGTGTTTCACTTCGTTCCTATGTACATCCCGGGAAATGTCACGCGGTGACATCCGAGTCTGCCTAGCCTGCTACAGCCGGGTTACGGAGTCTCATAGCCAGTGCTACAGCCCAGATTCATCGTTGATGACCGACATGCTCGATGTAATTCATGTATGCCTGTCCCCATGGGTTAGTGCCGCTTTGGGTTCACGACTAGCCATGTCGGCCCGGTTCTCTGTCATATGGATGCTAGCGACACTATCATATCGTGAGCCAAAAGCATAAGCGGTCCGGGCCATGGTAAGGCGACACCCGTGGGAATACCGTGCGTGAGGCCGCAAAGTGATATGAGGTGTTACCGGCTAGATCGATGTGACTTGGAATCGGGGTGCTAACAGCGTTGGTATCAGAGCCTGACTGCCTGTAGGATTACCAAGCCAAACCGGTCGAAGTTGAGTCTAGAAATGCTTTAGTTATGTAAGGGAATTGATTGTGGAAGGGAACGTAAGGCTCTTTTTACTCCTTATATCTCATGGCCTTCTGATCTGAGTCATCCTCTTCCCTTCTACGGGGTTTAAGAACTAGGCTTCTCATCTATCTATCAGGATGACGTGTTACTAATCCATAGACTTTTAAGATTGTTGGTTTTAAGCCCAGTTCAGTTCCTACTATTTCTGTATGATAATTGTTGATCTCGGAACCTTGATATTGTGATGTTGAGTGGTAATGCCACCATTTTTGCAGGATGTTTCAAATCATTTTGAGCATTTACAGCCGTTATGCTGTCCGAGTCATCCCAGGTCTCTAACTAGTCTGATGCATTTGCAAATCTTTTCCTTCCATTCCCGATGTCCTTTTTGGTCAGAATATGCACACTAATCGATAAGTTGAGGTACTTTGTTGCCTCGGCGTAGATGTTGGAGTTATTATTATGACCCTAGGTGTTTAGGAAGTCACCTAGCAATTTAGCAATGTTTTGTGTTCCCCATGTGATGATTCTGGCCATCATTCTCAAAAGCATCCCGTGATGCAATTTAGTTAGTAGGTATTCTATTCCTGGGTTCTTGAACCGGAGATTCACCCTACTTCATGTTGTTAGTATTTGCTAGTTCCTTTAGGATATTAGTAACTTTGCGATAGTCCTTGAGGTCCATGGTATTTCCTTCTTCCAAATACCATGAACTAGTTATGACAGAAGTTCTTTGAATTAAAAGATCACAATCAGAGTACTCTTGAGGAGTTCTCCATTCATAATTGTGACTCTGCCAGTTCTACCTTCTCCGCATGGGTTATCCGGAAGAAATGTTGAGCTTTGCTCGACATACTAATCTATGCATCCACAACTCAGAAAATTATATGTTCCTTTGAGTTGCCCTCTTTAGTTGTATCCCGACCATCCTCTATCAGTTGATAACCAAGTGTATGTGTGCATTCGTTTATCGATGCATGTTATCCTTGTGGTCCGACAAGCCATTCTATTTCGGAATGACTAGGAGAAACAAACTCGAGAACCTCATCAATATCTAGGATTGGGTTAAAGCAATTGTATTCTGCAGATCGAAATGCCAATTCAGCTTTTGATTCTGTTCTATCCTGAAGTATTACCCACTTTATCTCAGGAACGTCGTGAGAATTGCACCTTCTCTTATGAATTCTTGACGTAGTGATACTTCTCGCTATCATTATTCATTCCTCGGTCCCGTGTTGATGTAACCGGAATACCGACAAATGAATTGTGATGTGTGAAATCAATACTCCTAGCAACCTCGTTGCTTGGTAGTAAATGGACAATAATTTCATTCTTAGCGTGTTGGTTATTGAATCATCATCCTAAGATTGATCGTGCTACCTAGTCCGTTTTTTCCTGGTGCACCCTTCGATCAATGAGTTAGGATTGTGTCAATTCCTACTCTTCTGATCATATCGTCTTGCCCTGAAAAGCAAGATTGTTCTCGAGCCTAGTAATATATCGGTGGTTCGTGACTTTCCAAATATCTTCTTGGAAGTGCTACCAGGTTGTCACCTGACCGCTATGTTAAGTTCGTGATCAAGTTGGTTTCTTGTAAACCACCCTTCTCCAAGAATCCGTGTTGGATATCCACGAGCTGGTTGGATAAGCTAAACAACAACTTGGAGAGTTGGAAGATAAAAGCTTTGCTGAACTTAGTTCATCACAAAGGGATATCCTTGAGTATGCATGTGTGTTGAAGAAAGATGATATCTTCATCGATTGATCCCCGTGATCAGTTGTTGGATCTATCGCCTTGTCAAAACTTTGACTTGAGTATGGGCTATTGTCAAGTCAAATCAGAACCAACGATATTCCTAATGTTGTCTTACTCGTGGTTGATCCCTCGAGCATACACCATTACATCTTTTGGTCGACCAATACTATCACCGTGTTCACATGATGGCGGAAGTCGGTGATATGGAAATTCCGATGAGTTGATGATTGAGCCCATCAGCAGCATCTTGTCTCCCCCATGCTTCATGTTGAACATCAACCTAGTGTTGGAAACTTTGTAAGCAATGCCTTCGTGATCCGTTCATGAAGCTTATGCTTGGATGGAAGAAGTGACTTCCTCGAATTCATGTGCTTTAGGTGCAAGTTGCCGCCGTGAGTTCGAGAAAGATTGTTTTTGTTTCCTCTAGAACCATCTCAAGTCAGCCATGCACGCATGAAGTACTCTATGGTTTGATAGGTTGGCCGCCTCCACTCCATATGTGTTCCTAGCACACCAAGCCACTGACTGATTTGCTCAAGGAGAAGGAGTCCCTTCATAAGAGCTAATCCGGACTTATGGAAAGACTTCGATATCCTCGATGATGGTTCCCCCACCTGAACTTGGTAGTGTTTTATCATAAGACTACCATGTGGTCATGCTTGTCTGAGACAGCATGTTCACATGTGTTTAGCAGAACCAACTCATGTTTTGGAGCTTGCTATCTTAGTTCATATCCCGAGAATCTCGCAACGTCATCTTATCGATTTGTGTTGCAACCTTTCCTTTTCAGACATGCTGTCTGAAATGTCCCGTTACCAACCAGATCTGAATCTCACGCAGATATGATGGTTGAAACATTCCCAGCATTTGCGTTATGTTTCCAAGCTTGCACCCTAGCAATTGTTGCTCAGGATCATCTTCAAAAGCGGTCCTACCATGGGTCCCATCCATTTCCGATGATAAGCAAAAATCATCTATTGCTTTGCCTTCAACAAGATAGTCCACATCATCCATTCAAATCTGGTTATGCCATTCCTTTGAACTCCGCCAAACGATCGATGGTGATTGCCTTAGGCTAGTATAAAGAGTTTCAGTGATCTCTGAATCAAAAGTAATTCTTTTTGCCACTTAAGGGAATAGTTCCTCGCGTCACCTCCCCTGAGGTGCCCCGTTATTGAATCATGGCAATTATTTCCTCGCCACCTTGACACCATCCACCATCTCTCTAAGCGTGGAATTGTTGCCCACTAATCAAACCTTGTTGTTTGTTCTTCCATCCCTCTCGATGTGTTTTGTGCCTCAACTCGAGATGTTTCAACATCTCATTCCACGAGTTGATCTTGAGTGCTCGATCTTCGAGGAGATCGTCTCCTATAGAGTCTCTTTCTGTCGCCATCGTGTTGGATGAAGATCCCGAAAGCAAGGACGTCAAGATCAATTGGAACATTGAACCAACATCTTTGGGAAGGGAAATTGGATCGACAAGATCGTGTTAGCTAGTGTCCCCTCTGCCTTCTTACCTCACGTCTTGAATCTCGGGACGAGATTCTTGTTTAGTGGGGTGAGTATCACAACCTGGATCAGCCCTTGTTTGTTTTTGCTTTAGCATCCATGCATCATGTTTAAATTTTAAGAAACTTGAAATGGGGATTGCCTAAACCCTAGCATTAAAGGAATTCACTAGGTTCAACCAAAATATTTCCAGAAATCCAAATGGCTTCCAAAATGTTCATCATTCTTGGAAAATCTTGGAAACTTGATAACAGAGGTGATGCACATTTTCCATGACATATTTGGGCTCTGAATTAATTCATATGGTATTTGCATTTGGGCATTTAATTGCTAAATAATATTTTAGGTGCTCAAATAATCACAAGCTGAAATGTTTGTTGTTGGAAATATTCCAAGCAGTGACATTGAGCAGTTTCATGATTTTTGGAAATGCCCAGCATTTTATTAAAGCCAACCACAATTACAGAAAATAGAAAGAGAAATAAAATAGAAATAGAGCAGAGACTCACCAGAACTTACCTGTCCAGCCAATGGCCCAGCTCTGTTTTGCCCAGCCCACCACCGCCTGGCTCCTGTCGCCTTCCTCCTCGCACCCGGTGCAGGGGGGCGCGTGCTGTGGCGTGGCCACACGCCGGCCACCTCCTCCCTGCCTGGCTGCCTCCTTCTCCCCCCCTGGACGTCTCCCGCGACGCCACGCACCCCCTGGACTGCTCTCTCTCTCCCGTGCCTTCTCTCCTCCTCTGCTCTCCCTCCCTCTCGCACCCGAGCGCGCCCGACGCCGCCGTTCGTCGCCACCATGACCACCGTGCTTCCCTCGCCTCACTGACCCGTCCAAAAGCACCGCCTCATCGCCCTCGTCCTCTCCGCTGAGCCACGCGGCACCGGATGCCCCCAAACGTCGTCATCGCGGTCATCTTCAACCTCGGGCACCCGAGCCCCTCACCGTCGATTCGCGCCGTCAAGGACGTCCCCGAGCTCACCGACCTCCTCGTCCGACTCGCCGTGAACCCCTGTCCCCGTACATCTCTTTCTTCTTCCCCATAGGCTGTTGTAGCCACCAAACCACCTACGCCCGAATCCGCCGACGCACGAGCTCATCGCCGACGAGGCTCCGGTGGCCTTTTGGTTCCGTGCGTGCCTCCGTTGGGTTCGTGAGCTCTCATAGAACGCGTAGGTGCTAGCCGTAGATCCTCCCGTGCACGGCGTCGTTGTTTTCATCGGCGCACGAGCTCCGGCCGCCGCCTAGCTCGATGCGGCCTCATCTCCGGCCACCCCCGCACACACCGCCTGCACCACTCGACGCGCAAGTCCACCAGCAGCACGTAGCGCATCTCCGCCGTCGATTTGGTCGACGGAGGACCAAACCCGGAGCCCGCCGCCGCATCTGGCCTCGCCGGCGGTTAAACGCCGGCGGGTTGACTGCTTTGACCAGCGGGGTTTGACCCCGTCTGCCCAGAGGTTTGACCCCTCTCTCTCACTGACGTGTGGGCCCGCCCTGCTAATTAAACCTAGGATTAGGACTAACTAAAATTAGTTAGTCTAATGACTCTGACCCGTGGATCCCGCGCCACAGGTTTGACTCTAGCCAACCCTGTTGACTTGCTGACGTCACACAGGCGTCATGCTGATGCAGTAAAGTATTTTTTTAATTAAAATAAATCAGGAAATGAATTATAAATTTCAGAAAATACCCCAAACTTCTAAAAATCATATAAAATCAACTGTAACTCTAAATCAAATAAATTATATATGAAAAATGATCAGAAAAATATGAAGAATATGTTTATGCCATGATCATGCATGATTGAACAAGTTAACCTCACTGAATAGTATGAATCATGATTAGGGTAATTTATGAACTAGTATTTGGAGTTGGAGTTTAACCTTGTTTGAATTCCACTTCAATTAACTTGGCTTACTGCTGCATTAGGTCAATTCAGTTCCTTAACATGATCATGCATCATATATGTGCATTGCATTGATTGTGTTCTTTCTCAGTTGCCGGTGTTTGTCCCCTGTCAGTAGACGATGTACCGACGATGAATTCGATGACACCGATGAAGAACTATATTATCTTCAGAAGTGCCAGGCAAGCAAAACCCCCTTGTTCATTCCGATATAATCCCACTCTCTCGTTCTTGCTCTATTTTACTGCATTAGGACAACAACGACTCATGTGTTACTTGTTGCGGTAGCTGAACCCCTTTATCCTTTGCATGACCTGTCATTCCACAGTAATTAGATGAAACCCACTAGCATGAGTAGGAGTTGTTTGAGCCCTGTTGTGCCTACTCATTCATGCTTGTTTGTCATGCCTGCTACTGCTTAGAGTTAAGTCAGATCTGATTCATCGGGAATGAATTGGAATGGTTGTGTGAACATGTCCTACTGTTGAGAGCTAAGTGTGTGAACATGATTTGGTAAAGGTAGCGGTGAGAGGCCATGTAGGAGTACATGGTGGGTTGTCTCATTGCAGCCGTCCTCAGGAACTGAGTTCTGTGTTTATGATCCATGAAACAGTTACTACCACGCATTGGGCCCGAAACCAATGGACCCTCTCGGCTTCTTAACCATCCTTGTTCTCTGTCCAGGAGTTGCAACTAGTTTCTGGTGTTTGTAGGATATGTGTTAGAGGCCGTGCGTAGCGCTGACCCTAGGGGTGGGCTATAATGCGGTAGATACACCGTGGCCCGGTGTACTGAATGCCCGTTTGGTATCTCGGGAACCCTGCACACATCGTTCGGGGCCGTTAGTGGAAACCTCGGCCGGACTCCCTACGGATGGAACCCGAATAGGCGATAAACCTGGACTAGGGACTTGAGTGTTTAGGTAGGCCGTGGCCGACACCCACGTTGGGCTTCCGCTTGAAGGTTGCCGAGTACATGTCGTGTAAACGGCGGTAAGTGGTGAGAGCGTGTGTGAAGAAGTACACCCCTGTAGGGTTAATATGATATATTCGAATTACCGTGTCCACGGAAAAGGACTTCTAGGTTGCCTATAACAGTTCATAGACAAGTGAAAGTGGATACTAAAAATGCGCAAGATAAGCGTGAGTGCTATGGATGGCGTTCTCGTAGGGAGACGGGAGCGGATCCATAGTGGTGTATTGATATGGTGAATATGTGGACTCGTGTGCGCCACCTCAAAAGAGTTACTTGCAGTCGTAGTTTAGGATAGCCACCGAGTCAAAGCTGGCTTGCTGCAGTCAAAACTCCACCACCCCCTTTGTTGATAATGATGCATATGTAGTTAGTTCTGATGTAAGTCTTGCTGAGGACGTTTGTACTCACGTTTGCTTATTTTATGTTTTGCGAGAGACGTCGGTCTCGCTAGTAGTTCCGCTTGGACTTGACGTTTAGCTTGTTACCTCAGCTACGATCTTGTGCCCTCGGCAGATCTCGTAGATAGTCGGGCTTCTCAACCTTTTTCATTTGTAGATGTACGTACTCGGACATGTTAAGCTTCGCTTGTGCTTTGACTTGTATGCTTCGAGTGTTGGGTCATGAGACCCATGTTTGTAATATCTCGCTCCTCGAGCCTAATGAATAAATATTTGAGTCGAGAGTTATGTTGTGATGCCATGTTGTATTTACACATATTGAGCATATTGTGTGTATGTTTGAAATGCTTGGTATGTGTGGGATCCGACAATCTAGTTGTTTATCCTTGGCAGCCTCTCATATGGGGAAATGTAGTCTAGTGCTTCTGAGCGATAGTAGTCCTCACAGCCGGTTCACGGAGTCCTGCTAGCCCAAAGACTCTTGCTTTGGACACTTGATGGCGGCATGTGTTTCACTTCGTTCCTATGTCATCCCTTCGGGAAATGGCACACGGTGACATCCGGAGTCCTGCCTGGCCTGCTACATCCCGGGTTACCGGAGTCCTGTTAGCCCAGTGCTACAGCCCGGATTCATACGTTGATGACCGACATGCTCGATGTAATTCATGTATGCCTGTCCCCATGGGTTAGTGCCGCTTTGGGTTCACGACTAGCCATGTCGGCCTGGGTTCTCTGTCATATGGATGCTAGCGACACTATCATATACGTGAGCCAAAAGTCGCAAACGGTCCCGGGCCATGGTAAGGCAACACCCGTGGGAATACCGTGCGTGAGGCCGCAAAGTGATATGAGGTGTTACCGGCTAGATCGATGTGACTTGGAATCGGGGTCCTGACAATTAATTATACAAGAGAGCCGGATTGGCACCTCTTAGTTCATGTAAATGTAATGAAATCCATGATGTTTATATGAAGATCCTGCTTTTTATACGAAATCCTTCATGATTATATGAAATCAGTCCGTGTTTGCACGAATTTCATCTGGTTGGTTAGAGTTGTAAAATGTACATACTGGCGTTTGATGTAAATCCTCTCGCTTAAGGAAGCGGGAGGAAATTTGCCTGCTGCCGTTGGAGATGCTCTTTATGCTGGAAATAATAGAGTGACATCCAATCCATTTGAGTTAATTGCCTGTATGACTGTCCCTCTATAAAAAGTCAATTGCATGCACAGTGTACACGTGACTTGCAGGGTGGCTACAACTTCGTACAAAAAGTTAAAAAGTAACAAGTCCATCCTTAATCTTGTATTCTGAGTACTCTGTGGGTTCCACTGTTAGTACAGTGGCGAAAGAAGTATATATCAAATAAGTAGAGTAATACATAATATAAAAATATAAAGTTAGAAAACAGAATACGAACTCATGTTATCGCGTTGCGAGCATCCGGCGCTAACCAGCCCAACACATTTTTGTTGTAGACCATGCTGGAGATATATCTCCATGTCTACTCTTATATATACTCCATTCGTTCCTAAATATTTGTCTTTTTCAGATTTCAAATGGACTACCACATACCAGATGTGTATGTAGACATATTTTAGAGTGTAGATTCACTCATTTTGCTCCGTATGTCTTTTCGTGAAAGGGCCGATTTGTCCTTGATTTATTTATGAGGTATCCAGATGGCTTTGCACCGCCAAGAAAAGAGGGTAACATCAAAATTATGGACTACTTTTTGAGTATGTTGGTAAGGTCCGGTCATAGTCACTTGTTGAAATCTCTAAAAAGACAAATACTCTCTCCGTCCAGAAATACTTGTCATCAAAATGGATAAAAGGAAATGTATCTAGACGTATTTTCGTTTTAGATACATCTCTTTTTATCCATTTTGATGACAAGTATTTTGGGATGGAGGGAGTAGAAAACAGAGTTGGTGATGATGGTGTGCGTGCCATCCTGCAATATAGGCCGTCGGATTTATATCTAACTGATAGGAAATAAACTATGGCAATTTTGCAAAAAATATACCCACACATCTCTCCACGTTCGCAAATAAGGCCTTCCCTCGTTCAACCTTTTCTCTCACAAGATAAACTACTCATACAAATGCATCTTGATGTTCCGTGCAACGAACGGGCAGCTAGCTAATTTCTTTTAAAATAGTTGCTGCGATAATTGGGTTGAAGTGATATATTTTATGTCTGCCCCGAATGATTTCAGATTCACTAGTAGTAACAAATAAAAGCTTGCCTTGTTAATTAACAGAAAACAGGGTGAAAACTATCACATGAGGCCGGTAAAAACAAGGCACACTGGGTTCAGTGTCATCCTCACTACAGCTGTAAGCGCGAGAAGTCTACATATCGAGGGGGCTAACGAGCGAGGCACCGAGACATAGTGTTTGAGAGAGAAACCAATTGACAGATTATGATAAGATCGAGTTGTCACCCTTCTGCTGTCATTGTTGGGGGGGGAGAGAAAGACGACGAGAGTGTGCTGCAGTGAGCAGAGGCACAACTAGCGTGTGTGTGTGTGTGTGTGTGTGTGTGTGTGTGTGTGTGTGTGTGTGTGTGTTTGAAAGAGGAGTAGATAGATTATTATCAAGATCGATGTGCCACCCTACTCCTTCGGTGTCGGGTAGTGTGTGTGTGTATATGTTTGAGAGAGAAGCCAGTCGATATATTAGTATCAAGATCGAGGTGTCACCCTACTCCTTCGGTGTTGGGAAGTGTGTGTGTGGGGGGGGGTGCAGTGACACTCACATATCTCTACTCTTATAAAAAACAGAGTTGGTGATGATGGTTTTACTGCCATCCTGCAATATAGGCCATCCGATTTATATCCGACGGACAGGAAGGAAACTATGGCAATTTTGCAAAAAGATACCCACACCCCTCTCCGCATTTGCAAATAAGGCATTCCCTCGTTCATCCTTTTCTCCCACAAGATAAACTTCTCATACAAATGCATCTTGATGTTCCGTGCAACGCATGGGCATCTTGCTAGTAGGGAGAAGGAGTTTGTGTGACACATATCTAGCTATATTAAGGGATAGGTAGATAGCATATGTGTGAGAGACATTATTATACTTTGAGACATTAGTGGTTGTGGGTGGGCGGACTTAAAGGGGTGGGCGTGTTAGACATAGAGAGCATGTGTGTTTCTGTGTGAGAGACTTGTAGGATGGGGTAGAAAGACGAATTTAACCCTGACGGAGGGAGAGAAATACATGAAGTGCGCGTGTGTGATTCCGATGCCCACAGGGAAATGAGATATGTATGTGTGTGAGAGAGATTCACAATTCATTCACGTATCACTATCTAGCGATCGTGGATGTGCATCGCTTGAACATAAGTCAATATCTACTTCGTATCGTGGCCAAAGGTACAATATCGATTCAACGCTATAAAGATTGGACACTCACATATCACATTTTTTCTATTTAAATAAACCTTTTCTGTTGTGCATGCCAAAGTTACAGTGATGTTTCTTCAAACAACCAATGTAGCTATCATGTACATGCACCATTGTTACTCTTGCATTCAAATTCATTAGTCTTGGATGATTTAAGTTTCTATTTTGAAGTAATATATGTAATATTGATATATGAATTCAACGGTGCATAATTTATGAAATGGAGGCTATGTAATCATATGAGGTAACACTTTTAAGTAGCTGACTACAATATCCATTTCTTTTTGTGCGCCTCTACACTAAAACGTCAATGCATTATGCTTAAAGTAAATAACCAATGGCACTAAATTATCTATTTACACGAGAAATACATAGGCTGAGCGTTTGATCCCTTTTTTGTGAACGCGCCACTACACCCGTACGATTGGCCGCGCCCGTGTGAACGTCCAAGTTATCGGCGCATCATCCCGAGTTATTGTCTTTTTTCTGGGGTGGACTTCACACCGTTATTAATCTCGACGCTGCGTGCCCGTGTACACAGTCTAGCATGACCTTCCCGCTAGCACGGTCCAAAATTAGTTGAAACTGGATATGAACGATCCCGCGGGCGGCAAAATCTCCCGCCTCCTTCTAAAATTTCCGCCACCTTAGTCTTTAGCATGCGAAATCCCCCTTTTGTCCTTGGTGCACGGAGACCAACAGTTACAATACCGCCCTCATCTACATGATAGGTCGGGGCTGCTTTGGTAACTTCGGTTCCCCCACTACACGGCACCCCCATTTCCTCTCCCCCTCCCGCAAAAACGACTAACTCCACAGCACCAGAGCATCTTACATCACGCCGTCCGTACTTCATCGCCCTTTCTCCCCTCCCCTCTCGAAACCCTAGACTGCTCATCCACCGGCGCACCATAGCCCATTCACTGCCAGCGGCATCCACCTTGCCGGATCTGCTTCTGCGGCCGCATCTACCCCTCCCACATCCCCTAGAAACAAGTAGACTGCTCATCCACCACTCTACCACAGCCCTTTCAGTGCCGGCCTTGTCCATGGTGCCGGATCTGCTTCACCGGTACTCTCGTCAACCGCCACGCATCTGTAGCGGCTCATTCATACTCCCCACCAGAGACGCTTCGTCCACACCCCCCGGAGCCGCCCCACCGACGCCCCCGTCGACGGCCTCTGATCCTCTTCGCCGACACCTTCCTCAACCCTACCGGAGATGCTTCGCCGACACCTTCTTCAACCCTACCGGAGTAGCTTTGCCTATACCATTCTCAACCCTACAGGGGCCGCTTTGCCAACTCACAAGTCCACGGCCTCAGATCCGCTTCCTCACACCCTCATCCAACCTACCGGAGCAGCTTCTAACGCACCATCCACGGCCGCAGATCCGCATCGTCGACACCACCCTTAACCCAACCACCGGAGCAGCTTCTGACGCCCCGTCCACGGCCGCAGATCCGCATCGTCGACACCATCCTTAACCCAACCACCGGAGCAGCTTCGACGCCCCGTCCACGGCCGCAGATCCGCATCATCGACACCATCCTTAACCCAACCACCGGAGCAGCTTCACCTACGCCCTCGTCCACGGCCACAGATCCGCTTCGCCCACACCGTAGTCCACCCTACCGGAGCCGCTCCACAAACACCCTACTCGACGGTTCTAGATCTCCATCGACCTCGACAGCCAGCGCAGCGTCATCACCCTCGACGTCTCTAACATGATTCCCATGCTCGAGAGATGCCAAGAACCCGCCACGGCCTAGGTACTTGTCACCTTTAAACCCGCCCGGCATCACCGCCCGATGTACTTCAAATATACTAACCGTCGTTGTTACTGTTATGCGGTGGCAAAAACTACAAGGACAATGTTTCTTCGGATCTAACAGCTTGGCCAACCAAGATCCCGGTGAGGCATTGCTATGATCTTGTAAGCGCGTCTCTCTCTCTTGTATTGTTACGTGGCTGCCAAAGCGTGCTTTGCTAGGATTTTCACCAAGAATCCCTTTGTGCAGATAATGATTTCTACTACATGCTGCTAAATTAGATATGTAGATGTCATACATGATACTACCTTGTACCTCCGTTCCTAAATATAAGTCTTTCTAGAGATTCCACTATAGGCTACATACGGAGCAAAATGAGTGAATCTACACTAAAATGCATCTATATACATCTGTATGTGGTCCATCTTGGAATCTCTACAAAGACATATATTTAGGAACAGGGCAGTACATTACACAAAATTGTAGGTGGCATGTAGGAATTCCGATTGCACTACATTAGGCTCCCTTAGAGTGCCGCTAGTCCAGCATCTGAGTCATGGCTAGTTTATGGTACGCACAAAATCGTTAATTGGTGGTTTAAATATGAGCAAGGGATATGCAATGTAGTATCATGTAGAGATGTCTGAAATTAGCCGTGTCAACTTGCAGATAGGGTTACACAATGAAAAAGTACAATATGTATGTGGCAATTTCATGGAACATCGCAAAAAAAGGAGAGGCATCGGTGAGCCTATACAGTGTGCTATGGTACGTCACTCCTCCATTGCAATCATCGTGACATGTTATTTGTATGCCAGTTCTATTAGCCAAGTTTCTTAGGGGCAGTTATTATGAGTTATCCTAAGAAAATAAGCACCTGTGAATATAAGCTCCATGTAATAAGCCCACCAGTTCTTTTCATTGCGTTTTCAGCTTATCTTTGGTATGATCAGTGGAAAGTCTAGATTGCATTATATTTTTTTCATTTTGCTGCCCATATGGAAATTAATTTGACTTGCAAACATCAAAAATTGAACCCAGTGCAGTAATTAATATTATAGGAAAACAGACCATCACTATTTGCTCAAAATGCAAATACAAAGATACCATCTACTTGGCACAATCTACTTTGGTCAATGTTTTCCATAGAGATCCCATTGCCTAATTTAAACGAAGAACGCATGACCCACATTTAGATGAAGAACAATTATTTATTGAAATTGATGGTCCAAGTGGCTGGTTATTATCATATAGCAGCACCACTGAAAGCATCATATAGCAGCAGACAGCTCATAGCAACTCATCATACAACAAAGACAGATCTACAATTCATCATATACCAGCAGCAGCTCATAGCAATTCATCATATAGCAGCAGCAGGAGCAGCTCATAGAAATTCATCATATAGCAGCAGCAGGAGCAGCTCATAGCAATTCATCATATAGCAGCAGCAGGAGCAGCTTGTAGCAACTCATCATATAGCAGCAGCAGGAGCAGCTTGTAGCAACTCATCATATAGCAGCAACAATAGCTCATAGCAATTCATCATATAGCAGCAGCAGTTCATAGCAAGTCATCATACAGCAGAAGCAGCTCATAGCAATTCATCATATAGCAGCAGCAGGAGCAGCTCATAGCAATGCATCATATAGTAGCAACAGAAGCAGCTCATAGCAATTCATCGTATAGTGGATCAGAATGAAAATTTGGCAAAAAATCAGAGGACATCCTCACCTTGTTGGATGAGCTCATACTTCAATAGCACCTCAAGGCCATGGCCTGGGAGGAGGGGAGGGGGAATAAGGTGCCTTCTGCTGCAGTGTGGCATCAGCCATAGTTGTGCGGCGCCACGGAGTAGTGTGTTGGATGAACCACGGTGGAGCAGCTCTTTGGAGACCATGAGAATGAGGGCGGCGCCAGAGGAAGGAGAAGCAGGAGATTTGCCCCTACCACGGCCATGTAGCCTAGCTGGACATAGCATCATCGAGGACCAGGCGGATGGGACCCGAGGGCGACGGCTCCTGGAGGAACCCTAGTCTTTGCAGGCAAGGGATCGAGGTAGAGGGAAAGGGAGAGGAGATGCAAGCGGGCAGGGCAATGAATGCTTGCATGTTTGTTTTACTTGAGTGTCGTGTGACACGGCGCCGCAGTTGCATTTTGAGTGTAATATAGCGCACAATGAGTCATTTCACTATTCCCTTCCTTCAATTTTTAGTGAGGTTCTACCCAAATACCCCTCCAAAGCGAAATTAGTTAAGCCCAAGCCCATAACTCAAAAATGACTTCTTTACATCTTTTATGGCTTATTTTGACAATATGCCCTGAAAAGGCAGAATCGAACTGACCCTTAACCTGCAATTCAATTGTGCATGCAATGATGAATCACTCCTGCCTGCTATCTGTACATTTAGGCATCATCATACATGGCATAACCTAATACATGTGCATTCCATTGTAGAATCTGGAATATGCAATGTTTATGTTAGTTCACACGTTGCACATGATGTTTAAATGCCCCTTATATCTGGTCAGTCAAGTGATGGTCCTTAAGCCTCCTTCTTTGCTTCTTTTCTTGATATGTAAGATTTGCTGACACATCTGTTCAATTTCTTGTTTGCATCAGCCAGCCATACTAGGACTGTTTGCTTTGATTACTTGCTGTTCTTGACCTAACACTCTAACAGAGCTTGTCAACGATTTAAACACTAAGGGCTGCTGTAGTGGGGCCTTGTCTAACTCATAGATGACATAAAGGTTTGGCTGTACACTATAGTAGGCTCTCCAAGAGTACCTGGAGATCCAGTTCGAAGGCATGCCTAGTTTTTACATAGTGCAGACATAGTAAATGCTCATTTCATTGTGTGCAAGTGTAAGAGATGCGGCATGTTTCATTATGTGGTGTTGTTTTGTTATAATCTCATCCTTTTGTGTTCACAGACTGGAAAGTATGCATATTTATCTTCCAAGGAGACGAGTAACTAGTTTGTGTCACCTTGTAGAGGGGGTGCAATGAAGATAAGATTGAGGATTTCCAAGCACAAGATGTTAGGAAGGAGCCTTGCAAGAGAAGTAGGAGCCGCATGAGCCTCTTCAACCTGCTAAGGTAAGTCAATGTATGCAACTCAACAGTTCAATTCCTTGTTTGTTTGAGGCATAGTTAATTTTCTCTTTTCAATTGCTTTATTTGTCCTCGCTAATGAGATGCCCAAATAATCATGCCCGATGTTCGGTACTTGTATCACTATTAGTTGACATAATTAAAGGCCTTACCATTTAATTACTCGTCAAGTGTGCTGAAGCTTTGAAGTCTATTAACCAACTATTATTGCATGAGGCTCACAATCTAGTTTATACTACGCTAATGATTGCATAGTTTTGCCTACTGTAGTATGCTTTTATGAAACCATCTGCTGTTCATTATGCTCCCTAAGACTTTAATTGAGGCACAGAATGGCCAACTGCTTGCTTACTTATACGCAACGTGCTGTCTAAATTTGTAACTTGTCTGTGTTTTCGATTGGGCCCCAACATCATGCTCCTCTGGTGAGCTAAGAGGGATTTTTGTATGCGGGCTGCACATACTATCTTTTTTATAATTTTTAAAATATCACCTGCTTATGCTTCATGACGTGTAACATTTTCTTAAAGTGACGTGTAACATTATTGTTAGTCCTGTTTTGCCATGTAGTACAAAATAGTGTCTTGTTCGCTTCACTGTTGTAACTATATTTTTGCCCTAGTCATGTGTACTTACAGAAACATTTCAGGATGAAGTGACATCAACACAAAGATCTGCGAGTAGTGCGGCATGGCCATTACATAATGATTATGGATTGGAATTGGAATGTGCTGATGTTCTCGAGCATCAACTAGAGGTGGCAAGACAACGTGTACATGATTGTCAACGATAATCAACAAGTTGAGACTGGACATGCGGTATTAGATGCGAAGTCAAAAATGAAACAAGACACCGAGGTAACCATGAAGGAATTGGAGATTTTGCAGACTGAAATTTGTGCTATCTGAATCCGGCCAATCCTATTTTCTGAAGAGATTATAGTTCAAATGGAGTTAAGTTGATGCGCGTCCATGATGTATGAGCTGTATTTGCCCAGTGTACGTAATTTGCTGTTTGTGTATGCTTTATTATCACCTGTGCCGAACCATAATGCCCAGTGGGTATAATCGGTTGTAATTTGTTTATTGTATAGTGTAGGATTATTCTACCTTTCTATGCCTTGATCTCTTTGTTGTAATAGTGTAGGCTTTTTAGAGGTGATAGTATTGAGTAGGATAATTCTTTGAATATGCTATATCATTCAAACGGGGGCCAACTCGCCCGACCATGGCCCTTCAGGGGCCGTCAGATCCATGGGCCTTCTACGTCTCGTAGGATCCATGGGCCTTCTACGTCTCGTAGGATCCATGGGCCTTCTGCGTCTCGTAGGATCCATGGGCCGCCGGCTAATTTATGGGTCTTGTACGGGCCTTTAATGGGCCGTAGACGGGCCTTTAATGGAAATCGTACGTTTTATTGGCTGACCATAACGAGCTGTTAATAGGCCGTATTTGGTGATGCTATTGAAATGGCCCAACAGACTAACGGTCCACAAACGGGCCAACTGTAACGACGGGCTGAATTTGGCCCACAAGTAGAAAATGACAGTAACGGGCCGTAAGTAACCGAATGTTGCAAATGAGCCCAAGAATAAATGGGCCCTCAGAAGGCTGAAAGTTAAGTTGGGCTAGAAATGACCCAACGGAATAACGGGCCGTTAATGGGTATAAAGTGATACACTGTTCATTACGGGCCAGTTTCACCACGGGCCGTTAATGGGTGTAAAGTAATACATTGTTCATTACGGGCCAGTTTCAGCACGGGCCGCTAATGGGCCAAGAGTTACAAAGGGCCTCATATGGGCCGAAAGACGTCATGGGCTATACATGGGCCAGAAGTGAAAAGGTTGGAATCATATTGATGGGCCAGATGACGCCATCGGGCCTAATTCGATAGGGCGAACGGGCCTTGGGTTAGCGGCTGTAAATGGGCTATATGTGAACAGGATGTTAACAAGCTTTCCATGGGCCGCCCGCCAGCTTTGACCAAGTCAAACGGGCCGGCCTTTTCACGAGAATGGGCCATTGTTGGCCGTGCCACGGTCGACGTATCATAGGCGCCTATCGACCCATCGACGCGGTGACCGTGTTTTCGTCCGGCCAATAAGAATTTTACACGTGGAAATTTCCCATTGGTCGGGGCTGTTAATGGGTTATCGGATCCAAAACCCGACCCGATAGCTTAACGGCGTTCCGTTACGGTGGATGCCACATGTCCGTCACCCTTGACGAAAGCACTTCTCTGACGCGCGATTTATCGTCATGGAAGTGGACACTTCCGTGATGATAATTTTGGTAATGTCATGGAACACTTCTACGACAGCACAGGTATGACTATCTTGATTCTGTCATAAATTTGTCATGGATGTACATGCATGACAAAAAAAGTGACCTACTATGACAAACACGTATCATCACGTATTTTTTTTGTGCGTTACTCTGTTCTTATGAACTTAATACTCTAGATACATGCTGGATAGCGGTCGATGTGTGGAGTAATAGTAGTAGATGCAGGCAGGAGTCGGTCTACTTGTTACGGACGTGATGCCTATATACATGATCATACTTAGATATTCTCATAACTATGCTCAATTCTATCAATCGCTCAACAGTAATCTGTTCACCCACCATAATACTTATGCTCTGGAGAGAAGCCACTAGTGAAACCTATGGCCCCCGGGTCTATTTTCCATCATATTAGTCTTCCAACACTTAGTTATTTTTTCTGCTTTTTATTTACTTTGCATCTTTATTTCTCCTTATTATAAAAATACCAAAAATATTATCTTATCATATCTATCAGATCTCACTTTCGTAAGTGACCGTGAAGGGATTGACAACCCCTTTATTGCGTTGGTTGCGAGGCTTTTATTTGTTTGTGTAGGTGCGAGGGACTCGTGCGTGGCCTCCTACTGGATTGATACCTTGGTTCTCAACAACTGAGGGAAATACTTACACTACTTTGTTGCATCACCCTTTCCTCTTCAAGGGAAAACCAACGCAGTGCTCAAGAGGTAGCAAGAAGGGTTTCTGGCGCCGTTGCCGGGGAGTCTATGCAGAAGTCAACATACCAAGTACCCCTCACAAACTCTTATCTCCCGCATTACATTATTTGCCATTTGCCTCTTGTTTTCCTCTCCCCCACTTCACCCTTGCCGTTTTATTCGCCCTCTCTTTTCCGTTCGCCTCTTTTCCGCTTGTTTCGTCGTTATGGCTAATCCTTTATCCACTCCTTTATCTCCCGAGAATGAAGTTCTTAATTTTAAACAAAGGGAGGGAGAAAATCTAAAAGATGCTTGGTATAGAATCTGCAATGCTCAAAATAGATCTACCCGAAAGCAATCTACTACCATTCTTCTTCGCAAATTTTTATGTATGCATCACTCCTTGGTATAGATATATTCTTGATACCATTACCGGAGGGAATTTCTTGGGTAGCCATACTTTTGATTCTTAGAATGCTATGATATATTTATTTGGCTCACCACCTCTCTTGGTTAATGGAACTATGTTAACTTTGGAGCATGTAATGCAAAGACTTGAAATTATTGAAAATAAAGTTGCTACCATAGAGTTAATTGAAAATTTGGATAAAAAGATCCACAACCAAATTACCCAATATGGATCTAAAGTAGGAGTCACTTTGAAAAATTATAAGGAGAAGGAACCCATAGTTAATGAAAGAATAAATCAGGATTCCACTAGAATTGTTAAACTTGAGGGTATCATTACCAACTTGGGGACCGCCTTTTCTCCCGTAAAAAATACTCCAAGTCCTCCTACTAAAGTTGCCAAGCTTATGTATGTTCCTAAGAATAAGGGTGAATCCTCTAGCAAGGAAACTGTGGATCTCAAATCAATAAGTGTTCATACCAATCTTTTTGCTATCATTAAGGAACCATTTGCTACAAATGATTTTTCCTATTTCGTGCCTAGAATTTTGATAATTAATAAAAATAAAGGAACTCCTAAGAGTTATAGGTGTCTTATTGAAGAATTACCTACCAAAGATGGCAATACCTAGATCTATCCTTGCTTTTATGCCTAGGTAAAGGGCGTTAAACGATAGCGCTTGTTGGGAGGCAACCCAATTTTATTTTTAGTTTTTTGCTTCTGTTTAGGAATAAATATTTGATCTAGCCTCTATTTAGATTTGTTTTTATGTTTTAATTAGTGTTTGTTCCAAGTTAAACCTATAGGATCTTCTTGGATGATAGTTATTTGATCTTGCTGAAAATTCCAGAAACTTTTTGTTCACGAAAACAATTGTTAAAAATCACCAGAACGTTATAAAATATTGATTCCAAGTGCAGAAGATCAATAAACAAATTTTATAGGTCGTCCTATTTTGTTAGATGTTTTGGAGTTTCAGAAGTATGCGTTAGTTACAGATTACTACAGACTGTTCTGTTTTTGATAGATTCTGTTTTTCGTGTGTTGTTTGCTTATTTTGATGAATCTATGGCTAGTAAAATAGTTTATAAACCATAGACAAGCTGGAATACAGTAGGTTTAACACCCATATAAATAAAGAATGAGTTCATTACAGTACCTTGAAGTGGTGTTTTGTTTTCTTTCGCTAACGGAGCTCACGAGATTTTCTGCTAAGTTTTGTGTTGTGAAGTTTTCAAGTTTTGGGTAAAAGATTTGATGGATTATGGAACAAGGAGTGGCAAGAGCCTAAGCTTGGGGATGCCCATGGCACCCCAAGATAATCTAAAGACACCAAAAATCCAAAGCTTGGGGATGCCCCGGAAGGCATCCCCTCTTTCGTCTACTTCCATCGGTAACTTTACTTGGAGCTATATTTTTATTCACCACATGATATGTGTTCTTATTGGAGCATCTTGTATTATTTGAGTATTTATGTGTTAGTTTGCCACAATCATCCTTGCTGTACACACCTTCTGAGAGAGACACACATGATTCAGAATTTGTTAGAATACTCTATGTGCTTCACTTATATCTTTTGAGCTATATAGTTTTGCTCTAGTGCTTCACTTATATTTTTTAGAGCACGGTGGTGGATTTGTTTTATAGAAACTATTGTTCTCTCATGCTTAACTTATATTATTTTGAGAGTCCTACAAAACAGCATGGTAATTTGCTTAAATTGAGAAATTTGTCCTAAGGTAATAGGCATCCAAGATTAGTAAAAAATTCAGCGGTAAGTGGTTTGTTATCTGCCGCGGCTGCTGCATCCTGGTAAATCTTGTCGGCGCAGATAAGTGCATCTTTCTTGTCGCCGTGGACAGAAATGACACTTATCGGGCCAGGCATCTTGAGTAGGTTGTATGCATAGTGAGAGGCGGCCATGAACTTGGCGAGTGCCGGACGGCCAAGTATGCCATTGTAGGGCAATGGGAAATCGGCGACGTCGAACGTGACCTCTCGCTTCTGAAGTTGAGCTCACGCCGAAGGTTACCGCAACGTGATCTTCCCTTGGGCTTGCTCCTTCCTGGGTTGATTCCTTGAAAGTACCAGTTTCTTGAGCTCGCTGTCGTGGATTTGAAGTTTACGGAGCTTTGTGGAGGAGATCAAATTCAGGCCGGCCCCGCCGTCAACCAGCATCTTTGTGACCTTGAGGTTGCGGATGGTTGGTGAGACCAACATCGGCAAACACCCGACCCAGTGATGCGATCAGGGTGATCCTCAATGTCAAAGATGATGGGCGTGCTGGACCACTTCAGAGGTTTGCGTGACTCTATGGATGGTTCTGCTGCGCTGACCTCACGCATCCATTGCTTAAGTTGGCGGTGTGAGGTATGCAGGGACGCACCACCGTCGACGCAAAGGACCTCCGTCGCCTTTTGAAACTCCTGCTCATCAGCTTCATCATCTTCATAGTCCTCGTCATCTTCATCTTCGTCTTCTTCTTTGTCGCGGCCACGGGGAGGTCTGTCTCCTTGCCGCTGCTTGGCCTTGCCGCGGCGTCCTCCCCGACCGGGTCTCTTCTTACTTGCTGCACCTGCACCTTCTTGGGCTTTCTCCTTGTCCCCGCCAGATTCAGCTTCTCAGTAGCTCAGCAAGCTGCTCGACTTTCTTGCAGCTCTGGAGATCATGGCCCTTAGTGCGGTGAATTTTACAGTACTGTTTGTTGGAGCTGCCAGGCTTGTCGGCGGCCGCCACAGCTTGGCGGTCGGTGTCAACGGCAACCTCCTTGCCGGAGCCACCGGCCTTGGCTTGGTTGGCGGCACCATCCTTGCCGGACTGCTCGACAACTAGTACTTCTTGGTTTTTCTTCCTCCTGTTGTTCCGCCGCCGGATGTCGGGGGTGAAGAGCTGATCGTGCCCCACGAGCACCTACGGGACCTGGGTCCCTTTGTGGTTCGGAGGGGGGTGGAGACTGCACAAAGAGCGGGTCGAGGCGATGCGCACGAGAGGGTTTTTACCCAGCTTCGGAGCTCTCCGGAGAGATAATACTCCTACTGCTGCTTTGTGGATTATCTGGTGTTCTTGCTAGGGAGCAATGCGGGCTACAAGACCTAGCTTCAGTGTGATGAACTAAGCTGGAGCTAGACTAGAAACCCAGCCGAATCGAACCTCCTCTACGTTGCCCTCGGGCCTCCTTTTATAGGCACAAGGGGCTACCACATGTGGCAAGTAGACAAGGTCACAATGGTAAAAACCTAGGTTGGTACACCGCTTTGTACAGTGTACAGTAACCTATACCTAACTCTGACGGCAAGGGACAAGAGTCATCAATGCCCGTCTCGATCGCCTCAACGAAGGTAACAGGGACCATTAAGTGCGCCCCGTCCGCCACGATGGTGGCTTGTCGCGCTGCTCTGTCGCCATTTCCGCTGGCTGCACAGCCCGCTGACACTTCGTGCTCGGGGAGCCCGTGGTGACACGCTGGCGGGTGAGCTGGAGCGGAGATGAAGAGAGTCGCCCGCCCGCAAGCGCCTTTGTGGCAAGGGAACCTTGTCGCGCTTTGGGGGTTCAGCGCTCGCCAAGCCTTCCCGGCAAGCTCCTCTTGTCGGGCCTCGCTTATTTTGGCGCCTGGGTGGCCTTCCGGCAAGCTTCTCTTGCGGGTCTTGACTACTTTGTTCTTGAATGGCTCCAAGGAGCCGCCGAGATCTTGGCGGCCATCAGGCCGCCCGCCGTGGCGCTGAATCTGTCTCGGCACGAAGTTCGGGAACTAGGGTACTTTACTCTAGTACACCGACAGAGCCCCGGCCTGGGCCATACACGGCGCTAAGCTCTGTTGGGCCAGGCCCAAAAAAAGGCACGGGCGCGCGTGGTCTTGATTACGCCGTTATTTGCTTTGGACTCACCACGCCTCCCACTGAACGGCACGTAGGACGTGGCGTCGTGGGAGAGATCGTGGGGCTTCCTTTAATGGGAAAAATCGAACGCCCGTCCCTCTCCCTTTATAAGCGGGAAACCGGGCGGGGACGCCCACTTGCCCTTCTTGTCACATCGAAAACCCCGTAGCTTTCCCCTTCCTTCTCGAGCTCTGCAGAGAGCGACGCCCGCCCCTCCACGCCACGGTGCCACCACGCCGTCGGCTTCTCCACCACGACTCCCTATGGCTCAAGGCCGATAAGGGAAGGGCGGAATCCGCCGAGGCGCAGCGGCTCGCGGGCGCTGCGGAAAGAGCGGGCTCTCTTGACTTCGCCGGCAGAAGGAGCTGCGGGGACGGTACTACCTCTTCGGTCGACGGTGACCGGGCGCATCCGCAGCACGAGGGTCATCTCCGCCGCCACATCTGCCAAGGTCTCCTTCGTACCCTTCTTCGTGATTTTCTTCAGTGCGGGCTCGCCCCTTTTCTGAATTTTTCTGTGATGTCATGAACACCTATGGCCTCCGCCTTCTTGACTTCACCCCCAACGCCGTTCTCACCTTGGCTGTTTTCGCACATCTCTGCGAGAACTTCGTCGGGGTCCATCCAAATGTCGCCCTCTTCCGTCATTATTTCTCACCCCGCGTAGAGAGAGGAGAGCCGCTTGCCGGAGGAATTGCATGGACCTCTAAGATCGGCAAGAAGGAAGCGTACCTTGACGGAGAGTTGCGCAGCAAGTGGGAGGAGTGGAGGGCTGACTGGTGCTGGATCTTAGAGGAGGAGCCACAGCCTTTTACTTCCCTGCGCAAAACCCCTATAGTTCGTGGCAACGATTGGAGCAACTTGGCGCCGGAGGACGACAAGTTGAAGATTGCCACGACTAGGATTTTGCGCCCGCAAGCAGGGCTCACCGTGGGGCAGTTGGCGCGACTTCCTTCGCCGCCGCATTGCACCCTTGCAGGAGAAAGGGAGGCCTGCTTGGGAATTCCAGAACGCGGCGGATGTCATGAGGCTGCGTCCAGGCCTAAATTGGAACTTCACCACCTTGGAGCTTGACGGCATGCTGCGGGAGCTGTTCAAGCCTGAGCCGGACAACCCTGGATGGTGCATGTTGCCGAGGGGAGTTGTGCCCTTGTGCAACAACTCGGCGCTTGATCGCATCCGCGCGATAATGCCGTTGTGCGATACCCATGGGATCGTTCCAACATGGCAGGAACCCGCCGATGACATAGTGCAGCAGTTCTTCGACGACTTGTCTGAAGTGCCGGTCCACGCCGACGAGAAGAGATGGCTCACCCGCGACACCACTGCTCAGGAGATGGCGCGTATAGCCACAAGGGTGGAGGAGGCTGCAGAGGCCGCTGCCGCCGGCGCGTTTGGGTTCACAGTCGAGGAGGCGGAGAGGGCCGAGGCGGCAAGCCTTGCCGACCAAGAGGAGTTCATCGGTGAGGAGGAGCAGACCGAGCCCGACAACGACCCAAGTGAGCCCGCCGGGGGCGCCTCTCCTCCGCCGTCAAGTAGCTTGCCGCAGGAGGAGCTCGCCGCCCCGCCAAGGAGACGTCTCCGGAGGACCGGAGAAATGGCGGGGGAGCATATGGTCCAGCAGCCGCCTCGCCGCCCGACGCGCTCCACCGCGGCAAGTACTGTTGCCGCGGGAGCTGCCTGCTCACACGGCGACGGGCTCGGGCCTTCGGATTCGTGGCCCCTGCACCCGCTAAGCGCCAGAGGGAGTCTTCTCCCCCAATCCGTCGCGCTGGAGCAGAGTTTGATCTATCCGCTCTCAGCTCCGAGGAGGAAGAGGAAGAGTAAGATCTTGCCGCTGCTATTTGTAGTCTTCCGACTTATTGCTTTATCTTATATCTGATGGTTCCACTCTGATCTTTCCTCTTCGTATGCCAGCTCGAGGGCGCGAAAAAGAGCTAAGACGCGGTGGTCGCTGCCTCGCAGACGACTCCTGTAGCAACATGGGGCACGTCCGGGACTCCTTTGCTGGACCCGCAAACCTTCACAGGCAGCCCAAAGACAGCCCCCAACGTAAGTATCCGTATGCTTCCCGTGGTTAGGCGCGCTTGGTGCTTTTCCGCTACTTATATCTGGTTTGTTGGATTTTGCAGAGCAGAGCAGCCACATCATGGAGCACCGGAGGCTACCCCGAGGTCCAGCCTCATCGGGAGGCCCCGAGGCCATTCCCAAATTCTGCTTGCTTCAACCACGCCACCAAGGGAGGATTCTCCGCCAAGGGGCGCTCTCGGCAGGGAGGCTTCTCCGACAAGGGAGCTTCCCCGACGAGGACTGGCGCCGGCGACCCTCCGGTGGTGGAGGCCGCGCCACAGCCCCACCGCAGTAACCTTCTTGTCTTGATAGTTTTCTTTGGGTTCTGTTCTTCCAAATATCTGTCGTCTGATGCTTCCTCTTCCGACCACCAGATCCATCTGCGGAGACCCGATGGAAACCGAGGTTGCCGGCGAGGAGGGGCGCGGCGCGGCAAAGGTCGACGCCGCCGACACGGAGGAGGAGGAAGCTGGCGCCGACAAGCCCGCCGTGAGGAGGCTGCCGAGGCGCCAAGGCCGAGGTCGGGAGGAACCCAGCGATCGACCGACGGCCCGGAGGCCGCAGGAGCGCCAGCGCTGCGCCGACCGCCGATCCCCGCCACCGATGCCGCGCCAAACTCCGAGGAACCCCAGCCCGGCGCCCACCAAAGCCGTGAGGGTGTCTTCATCAAGCTCCCATGGGCATCAAGCTCCAGGCGCCACCAAGGGGAGACCTTCGATGCGGAGCTGCTCGCCTCCGCCGAATAAGTCGCTGGTTGATGTCCCGAGCAGCAGATGGTGAACCCGAGGAGGAGCAGCTGCTGAGGAAGTTACTGTCGCTCTACCGTGCCCGACAAGCCAAACTGGAGTCCAGGGAGGCGCTTGTCGCGAGGGCGGGAGCTGACTTGGAGAAACGCGCGGAAGAGCTCTGACGCGCCAACAAAGAGACTCTCCGAGACATAGCCGAGGCTCGGGAGCAGCTTGCTGAGGAGCGCACGGCCTTTATCTTGGAGAAAGGCGAGGTTGAGGAGCAGCAGAGGCTTGCCGGTGAGAAGCTCTCTGCTAGAGAAGGTGAGCTGGCGCAGCGGAAGATCAACCTCGACAGCTTTGAGGAGGATCTCGCCGCGCGCGAGCAAACGATCAGCGGGCCGCTTCAAGAGGCAAAAGATGCTGCCGCGGCCGCCGAGGCCGCCAAAGGGGAACTGGAGACGAGGGTGGCTCAGCTGGAGTCCACCCTCCAGAAGAGTGACGAGGAGGTCACCCGATTGAAGCGCGAGCGTGAGAAGGACGCTTATACCCTCGGCGAGCTGCAGGGTCGTTTGGCTGAAAAGATCAAGGAGATCGATGCCGCCAAGAACGTCAAGGCGGATCTGGAGCTGAAATTAACCACCTTGACGGAGACGTTGAACGGCGTCTGGAGCGGGAACGGGCCTGCTGGAGAAAATCAAGGCCACCGAGGAGTTCTTTGCCGAATGCCGTGACCGCCAGAATAATCTTCGAGAAGATAATGCATTGGATGAAGGCCTCGTGGACACCGCCGCCGCATCCACAATGAGCTGATAGAGTTGGGGATGACAGATCTTGGATATTCCACCGACGAGAACCTTCAACCCAGCGTCAAGCTCAGCCTATTCTTCAAAGGCGTGTTGGCGGGTATCCGGCGGCTCCGGGATGAGGTTCCGAAGCAATTGGCGGAGGAATCATGCCAAGTTTGTGCCGAGGCTCTCCAGAAGGTGTTGATGAAGGTGGCCTTCCGCAACCCAGGCGTCGACTTCTCCAAGGCCCTCAAGTCCCTGCCTTCATCCGCCGATGTTGAAGTGCTCAAGACCCTTGTCGCACCCATTGTGGACAGGGTGAGCGGAGTTAAGAGGCTCGAGGGCGGCCGCGTGGATTAGGCCGCCAAGTTTATCCTTCTCTTGTCGCTGTAGATCATGTTTTGTGAGAAAAGCCTATTAGATCTGCGACAAGTTATCATGTAATATACACTATCTTAGGCAATCGAATGCAACGTTATTTCCTTTACTCGATTTCTTCCCTCGTATGTTTTTACCCTACGCTTTTTAGGGAAACTTGCCGGTGCAGGCACCCTTGCCGCGAGCGCCGAGTGCGGAACTTCAGCAGCCTCGTCAAGGGGTCGCCATCGACAAGCAACCTCGTCATGACTAGTCGCAGCTCACTTAAGTTGTTGAGCGGACTCGAAACAAAGTAAGGGCGCGACCAGTCACGATTTGGTTCCTCCGCGCACAGGTTTTCCATACAAAGTACTATCGTTCGAGGAAGATAACTTGAAAATTTAAAACTGGTCGCTTAAACTTAGCAACTTAGCTTTTCTGTTGTCCGTCTTCCGGCAAGGCGACAGTTCCTCGAGCGACGCCCACACCACTATCTCCTCCTCTCCCCCCGGTTAACTTGTGGGTGGATGAACCTTCTTCTTGTTTGAGAAGAAAGAAGAGAAAAAGAAAGTTATGGAGCAAAATAGCTGCACAAGATGTTAGTAAACACATGCATATTTGATTATAAAAGCATGTATTTAAAAAAAATGTGCGCAACCATAGGCTTTACTGATGCACGGGGTCTGCGCCCGGCTTTGTACAAAGGATTACATGCAACAGTGGCAAGACTTGTACAAAAGGTTGGTTGCCGGAACGGGTACCGGCAACCGCGCCTCATGGGTAAAACTTACGAAGATGCTCTATGTTCCAGGAATTGCTCACCGGAAAGCCGTCTTCGGTCTCAAGGCGGACAGCGCCGGGCCTAGTGACTCGTTTTACCCGATAAGGGCCTTCCCACTTCGGCGTCAACTTGTTGGAATTCTTGGCGGATTGAACACGCCGAAGAACAAGGTCGCCTTCCTCGAAGCTTCTGGCATTAACTTTGCGGCTATGGTAGCGACGCAAAGCTTGCTGGTAACGAGCGGCTCGTACAGCAGCCTGAAGACGATCTTCCTCGAGGAGCAGCGCGTCATCTTGCCGCAGCTGCTCTTGCTCAAGCTCATCATAAGCGAGCACTCGAGGTGACCCGTATACGAGTTCCGTGGGGAGAACTGCCTCTGCTCCGTAGACTAGAGCAAAGGGTGTCTGGCCAGTGGCTCGATTTGGCGTCGTCCTGATCGACCAAAGAACCACTGGCAGCTCCTCGATCCAGTTCTTTCCGCACTTGTGCAGCCTGTCGAAAGTTCTGGTCTTGAGTCCTCGCAGCACTTCAGCGTTTGCCCTCTCTGCTTGACCGTTGCTTCTCGGATGAGCAACGGAAGCAAAGCAGATCTTGGCGCCAAGATCTTGGGCGTACTGCATGAAGGTGCGACTCGTGAACTGTGTGCCGTTGTCGGTGATGATCCGATTAGGAATCCCAAAACGGCAAACAATTGACCTGAAGAACTTGGCGGTGATCGTGGCTGTCACCTTCCTCCTGGTTCCACTTCCGCCACTTTGTGAACTTGTCGATTGCGACGTACAATTACTCAAAGCCCCCGACAGCTCGGGGGAAGGGGCCGAGGATGTCGAGCCCCCAGACTGAGAAGGGCAGGATAAAGGGATCGCCTGGACAGCTTGAGCTGGCTGGTGTATCTGTTTTGAATGGAACTGGCACGCTTCACACTTGGTTACTTGTGCAGTTGCATCCTGGAGGGCTTCTGGCCAGAAGAAACCTTGCCGGAAAGCTTTGCCGGCAAGTGCTCTCGCGCCAATGTGGTGACCACATATGCCTCCGTGTATCTCCGCCAACAGCTTCTGTCCATCTTCCCGGAAAATACACTTCAATTCACCCCGTTGAGTCTCCTTCTGTACAGGATGTTATCAACAAACTGGTACATACTTGACTGCCGGGCTACTTTTTCCGCTTCTTCTTGCTTTTCGGGAAGTTCTCTGTCTGAAGGAAATGGGCGATCTCTTTGTGCCCATGTTGGAGCACGTGGCTCGACAACAAGGACTAAAGGCTCATCTGTCATCGCTGCGGGACCATCGGCTTCACGGCAAGGATCCGCTGGTCCGGAGCTCGATGATCCCGTCAAGCTTGCGGAGCTAAGCTTGTCGGGGCGTTCTTCAACGATACAAACTGCGTGGTTTGTCGGAGCAGACTGCTCCTCGGTGATATTTGCATTGGTTCTAGGGACCTTCTTGGCGGCGGCTTCGAGAGCTCTGCTGGAAAGTAGTCGCGGAAACCAATTTTTCTTCTTGCTCTGCCTGTTGATGGTGTCACGGTTGGCTGAGTCAGCGAGCACAAAAATCCCTGGTTCCACAGCAACTTAAGTGCGGCACATTTGGAGAGGCCATCAGCTATATCATTACGTGCTCTTGGGCGTGTTCCATTTGCGCCTTGAAAATGCTCTTCCAGCTTCCTCACTTCATCGGCGTATGCTTCCATCAACGGACTCGGTAATCTTTATTTACTTGGCGGACGACCAGTTGTGAGTCTCCCGACAATGAGCTTCTTAATCCCAAGGTCCACCGCAATCCACGAGACCGCAAGCAACCCTTCATATTCTGCAGTATTGTTTGTTGCTTGTTCCTTGGGAAAGTGCATCGGACTATGTACTTGAGGTGCTCTCCGGTGGGTGCGATAAGCAACACGCTTGGCACCGCGCGCTTGCAGCGAGAAGGCACCGTCAAAGTACATCAGCCACTCTTTATTTGCCTCCTTGACGGGGATGCTCGTCTCTGGAATTTCTTCATCTTGCGTTGGCGTCCACTCTGCTATGAATTCTGCCAATGCCCTGCTCTGAATAGTTGAAGTGCTTTCGAACTTGAGACCAAAGCTTGCGGTTCAAAGTGCCCACTCAACAATCCTGCACTGTTGCCTCTGGATTTTGCAATATCCTCTTGATGGGAAGCGAAAGTGACGAATGTTATCTCATGTGCTTGGAAGTAATGGCGCAGCTTTCTCGAGGCCATGAGCAGGCCGAAAAGCAGCTTCTGCACACCAGAGTATCTTGATCTAGCCCCCTGCAGAAGGGAACTAACAAAGTAAACTGGGCGCTGCACCATCTTCTTTCGTATCTTGTCGCAACCCTGCGCTGATCCGTCGTTGTCGGGACCGGAGCTTGACGGCGAAGCCCCCCGCTTGTCGCTGGGCCTTTTGCCTCGGTTGCGGCTCATCATCCGCCTCCTCTCCGCTACTAACGCAGCACTAACCACTTGATTGGTTGCCGCTATATACAGCAGCAACTTCTCTTGCGGTTTAGGTGCGACAAGTATTGGAGTGGAGGACAGGTATCTCTTCAAGTCTGCGGCGCAGCCTCCGCCGAGGAGTCCATTTCATTGGACCTGCCTTTTTCAAAATCTTGAAAAACGGAAGGGCGCGCTCAGCAGACTTAGAAATGAACCTGCTAAGAGCAGCCACGCAACCGGCAAGCCTCCTGACATCCTTAACGCGCTTTGGTGCTTCGATCTGCTCAATGGCCTTGATCTTGTCGGGGGTGAAGAGCTGATCGTGCCCCACGAGCACCTCTGGGACCTGGGTCCCTTTGTGGTTCAGAGGGGCGGAGACTGCACAAAGAGCGGGTCGAGGCGTCGCGCGACGAGAGGTTTTACCCAGCTTCGAGCTCTCCGAGAGATAATACTCCTACTGCTGCTTTGTGGATTATCCGGTGTTCTTGCTAGGGAGCAATCACGGGCTACAAGACCTAGCTTCGAGTGTGATGAACTAAGTGGAGCTAGACTAGAAACCCAGCCGAATCGAACCTCCTCTCGTTGCCCTCGGGCCTCCTTTTATAGGCACAAGGGCTACCACATGTGGCAAATAGACAAGGTCACAATGGTAAAACCTAGGTTGGTACACGCTTTATGCAAGTGTACAATAACCTATACCTAACTCGTGGCAAGGGACAAGAGTCATCAATGCCCGTCTCGATCGCCCGAAACGATTGTAATAGGGACCGTTAAGTGCGCCTCCGTCCGCCACGATGGTGGCTTGTCGGCGCGTCTGTCGCTACTCCCGCTGGCTGCACAGCCCGGCCGACCGCAGCGTGACTCGGGGAGCCCCATGGTGACACGTTGGCGGGTGAGCTGGAAGCGGAGATGAGAGAGGTCGCCCGCCCGGCAAGCGCCTTGTGGCAAGGGAACCTTGTCGCGCAGGGGTTCAGCGCCGCTAAGCCTTCCCGGCAAGCTCCTCTTGCCGGGCCTCGTTCTTTGGCGCTGGGTGGCCTTCCCGGCAAGCTTCTCTTGCCGGGTCTTGACTACTTTGTTCTTGAATGGCTCCAAGGAGCCGCCGAGATCTTGGCGGCCATCGGGCCGGCCCGCCGTGGCGCTGCAATCTGTCTGCACGAAGTTCGGGAACTAGGGTACCCTACTAGTACAATCGGCAGAGCCCCGGAACTGGAGCCACACGGCGCCAAGCTCTGTTGGGCGAGCCCAAAAGCGGTGCAGGCGTCGTGGTCTTGATACGCCGTTACTTGCCTTGGACTCCCACGTCTCCCACGAGCAGCGCGTGTAGGGCGTGGCGTCGTGGGAAGAGATGGGGCTTCCTTTAATGGGAAAAAATCGAACGCCTGCCCCTCTCCCTTTATAAGCGGGAAACCGGGCGGGACGCCCACTTGCCCTCGCTGTCACATCGGAAAACCCCGTAGCTTTCCCCTTCCTTCGAGCCTGCAGAGAGCGGCGCCCGCCTCCACTCGCCACCGGTGCCACCCGCCGTCGGCTTCCTCCACCGACGACCCTATGGCTCCGAAGGCCGATAAGGGAAGGGCGTGAAATCCGAGGCGCAGCGGCTCGCATGGCGCTGCGGAAAGAGCGGGCTCTCTTCGACCCCCGGCGGGGAAGGAGCTGCGGACGGTACTACCTCTTACGGGTCGGCGGTGACCGGGCGCATCCAGCGACGACGGTCATCTCCGCCGCCACATCTGCCAAGGTCTCCTTGGTACCCCTTCTTCGCGATTTTCTTACAGTGCGGGCTCTGCCCCTTTTCTGAATTTTTACGTGATGTCATGAACACCTATGGCCTCCGCCTTCTTGACTTCACCCCCAGCGCCGTTCTCACCTTGGCTGTTTTCGCACATCTCTGCGAGAACTTCGGGAGTCCATCCAAATGTAAGCCCTCTTCCGTCATTATTTCTCACCCAGCCAGAGAGAGAGAGCCGCTTGCCGGAGGAATTGCATGGACCTCTAGGATCGGCAAGAAGAAGCGTGCCTTGACGGAGGTTGTGCAGCAAGTGGGAGGAGTGGAGGGCTGGTGGTCTGGACCTTAGAGGAGGAGCCACAGCCTTTATCGCCTGCGCAAAAACCCCTATAGTTCGTGGCAATGATTGGAGCAACTTGGCGCGGAGGGCGACAAGTTGAAGATTGCCACGACTAGGATTTGCGCCTCCGACAAGCAGGGCTCACCGTGGGGGCGAGTTGGCGCGGACTTCCTTCGCCGCCGCATTGCACCCTTGCAGGAGAAAGGAGGCCTGCTTGGGAATTCCAAAATGCGGCGGATGTCATGAGGCTGCGTCCAGGCCTAAATTGGAACTTCACCACCTTGGAGCTTGACGGCATGCTGCGGGAGCTGTTCAAGCCTGAGCCGGACAACCCTGGATGGTGCATGTTGCCGAGGGGAGTTGTGCCCTTGTGCAACAACTCGGCGCTTGATCGCATCCAGCGATAATGCCGTTGTGCAATTCCCATGGGATCGTTCCAACTTGGCAGGAACCCGCCGATGACATAGTGCAGCAGTTCTTCGACGACTTGTTTGAAGTGGCGGTTTGCACCGACGAGAAGAGGCGGCTCACCGCGACACTGCTGCTCGGGAGATGGCGCGTATAGCCACAAGGGTGGAGGAGGCTGCGGAGGCCGCTGCCGGGCGCGCGTTTGGGTTCACGGTCGAGGAGGCGGAGGGCCGGCGGCAAGCCTTGCCGACCAAGAGGAGTTCATCGGTGAGGAGGAGCAGACCGACCCGACTAACGACCCAAGTGAGCCCGCGGGCGCCTCTCCTCCGCCGTCAAGTAGCTTGCCACGGGAGGAGCTCGCCGCCCGCCAGGAGGCGTCTCGGAGGACGGAGAAATGGCGGGGAGCATATGGTCCAGCAACCGCCTCGCCGCTCGACGCGCTCCACGCGGCAATCTCTGCTGCCGCAGGGCGTCTCGTTCCGCCGGCGACGTGCTCGGGGCCTTCGGAATCGTGGCCCCTGCCCGCTAAGCGCAGAGAGTCTTCTCCCCAATCCGTCGCTGGAGCAGAGTTTGATCTATCCGCTCTCAGCTCCGAGGAGGAAGAGGAAGAGTAAGATCTTGCCGCTACTATTTGTAGTCTTCGACTTATTGCTTTATCTTATATCGTGGTTCCCTCTGATCTTTCCTCTTGAGCGTCACCGAGAGGGCGCGAAAAAGAGCCAAGGCGCCGGTGGTCGTCGTCTCGACGACGACTCCAGCAACAGCAGGCACGTCTGGGACTCCTTTGCGGACCGGCAAACCTTCAATGAGGCAGCCCAAAGATAGCCCCAGCGTAAGTATCTGGTATGCTTCCCGTGGTTAGCGGCGCTTAGGTGCTTTTCCGTTACTTATATCTGGTTTGTTGGATTTTGCAGAGAAGAGCAGCCACATCATGGAGCACCGGAGGCTACCCCGAGGTCCAGCCTCATCGAGGCCCCGGAGGCCATTCCGAAATTCTGCTTGCTTCAACTTCGCCAACAAGGGAGGATTCTCCGCCAAGGGCGCTCTCCGGCAAGGAGGCTTCTCCGACAAGGAGCTTCCCGACGAGGTGGCGCCGCCGACCCTCCGGTGGTGGAGGCCGCGACCTGAGCCCCTGCAGTAACCTTCTTGTCTTGATAGTTTTCTTTGGGTTCTGTTCTTCCAAATATCTCATCGATCTGTGCTTCCTCTTCCCGACCACAGATCCATCTGCGGAGACCCGATGGAAACCGAGGTTGCCGGCGAGGAGGCGCCAGCAGTCCAAAGTGTCGACGCCCGCCTGACGGAGGAGGAAGCTAGCGTGACAAGCTTCGCCGGTGAGGAGGCTGCCGAGGCCTGGCGCAGAGGCTGAGGAGGAACCAGCGATCGCCTGACGGCCCGGAGGCAGCGAGGAGCACCAGCGCTGCGCCGACCGGCCGATCCCCCGCCACCGATGCCGCGCCAAACTCCGAGAACCCCAGCCCGGCGCCTACTTGAAATCCGGTGAGGTGTCTTCATCAAGCTCCCATGGGCATCAAGCTCAGGCGCCCGCCGAAGGAGACGCCGATGCGGAGCTGCTCGCCTCCGCCGGGCTGCCGCTGGTTGATGTCGAGCAGCGGCGATGGTGAACCCGAGGAGGAGCAGCTGCCGAGGAGTTATCGTCGCTCTACCGCGCCCGACAAGCCAAGCTGGAGTCTGGGGAGGCGCTTGTCGCGAGGGCGGGAGCTGACTTGGAGAAAGCGGAAGAGCTCCGCAGCGCCAACAAAAGACTCTCGAGACATAGCCGAGGCTCGGGAGCAGCTTGCTGAGGAGCGCAGCCTTTATCTTGGAGAAAGGCGAGGTTGAGGAGCAGCAGAGGCTTGCGGTGAGAAGCTCTCTACTAAAGAAGGTGAGCTGGCGCAGCGGAAGATCAACCTCGACAGCTTTGAGGAGGATCTCACATGAGCAAGCGATCAGCAGGCGCTTAAGAGGCAAAAGATGCTGCCGCCGACGCCGAGGCCGCCAAAGGCTCGAGGCGAGGGTGGCTCAGCTGGAGTCCACCCTCAAGAAGAGTGCCGAGGAGGTCACGGATTGAAGCGCGGCGTGAGAAGGGCGCTTATACCTCGGCGAGCTGCGAGGTCGTTTGGCTGAAAAGATCAAGGAGATCGATCTGCTAAAACGTCAAAGCGAATCTGGAGCTGAAATTAACCACCTTAGCGGAGGCGTTGAGCGGCGTCGGGAGGCGGAAAGCAGGCCTGCTGGAGAAAATCAAGGCCACCGAGGAGTTGCTGTCGAATGCCGTGACCGCCCAGAATAATCTTCGGGACAGTATAATGCATTGGACAGAAGGCCTCTTGGACACCGCCGCCGGCATCCACAATGAGCTGATAGAGTTGGGGATGACAGATCTTGGATATTCGACCGACGAGAACCTTCAACCCAGCGTCAAGCTCAGCCTATTCTTCAAAGGCGTGTTGGCGGGTATCCGCGCTCGGGATGAGTTCGAAGCAATTGGCGAAGAATCACGCCAAGTTTGTGCGAGGCTCTCGAAGGTGTTGATGAAGGTGGCCTTCCGCAACCCAGGCGTCGACTTCTCCAAGGCCCTCAAGTCCCTGCCTTCATCCGCCGATGTTGAAGCGCTCAAGACCCTTATCGCACCCATTGTGGACAGGGTGGCGGAGTTAAGAGGCTCGAGGCGGCCGTGGCGTGGATTAGGCCGCCAAGTTTATCCTTCTCTTGTCGGCTGTAGATCATGTTTTGTGAGAAAAGCCTATTAGATCTCGACAAGTTATCATGTAATATACACTATCTTAGGCAATCGAATGCAACGTTATTTCCTTTACTCGATTTCTTCCCTCGTATGTTTTACCCTCGCTTTTTAGAAACTTGCGGTGCGAGCACCCTTGCCGCTTGCGCCGAGTGTGGAACTTCAGCAGCCTCTTTGGCGGGTCGCCACCGACAAGCAACCTCGTCGCGGACTAGTCGCAGCTCACTTAAGTTGTTGAGCGGACTCGAAACAAAGTAAGGGCGCGACCAGTCACGATTTGGTTCCTCCGCGCTGGGTTTTCCATACAAAGTACTATCGTTCGAGGAAGATAACTTGAAATTTTAAAACTGGTCGCTTAAACTTAGCAACTTAGCTTCTCTGTTGTCCGTCTTCCGGCAAGGCGACAGTTCCTCGAGCGACGTCCACACCACTATCTCCTCCTCCCCGGTTAACTTGTGGGTGGATGAACCTTCTTCTTGTTTGAGAAGAAAGAAGAGAAAAAGAAAGTTATGGAGCCAAATAGCTCACTATCGCTTACCGGGTGTTGGTGCTGCACAAGATGTTAGTAAACACATGCATATTTGATTATAAAAGCATGTATTTAACAAAAGCGTCTTGCAACCATAGGCTTTTCTTGATGCGGGTCTGCGCGCCGGCTTTGTACAAAGGATTACATGCAACAGCGGCAAGACTTGTACAAAAGGTTGGTTGCGGAGCAGGTTCCGGCAACAGCGCCTCATGGGTAAAACTTGCGAAGATGCTCTATGTTCCGGAATTGCTCACCGGAAAGCCGTCTTCGGTCTCAAAGGCGGACAGCGCCGGGCCTAGTGACTCGTTTTACCCGATAAGGCCTTCCCGCCAGCGTCAACTTGTTGGAATTCTTGGCGGATTGAGCGCGCGAAGAACAAGGTCGCCTTCCTCGAAGCTCGGCATTAACTGCGGCTATGGTAGCGGCGCAAAGCTTGCTGGTAACGGCGGCTCGTACAGCAGCCTGAAGGCGATCTTCCTCGAAGAGCAGCGCGTCATCTTGCCGCAGCTGCTCTTGCTCAAGCTCATCATAGCGAGCACTCGAGGTGACCCGTATCTGAGTTCCGTGGGAGAACTGCCTCTGCTCCGTAGACTAGAGCAAATGGTGTCCGCCGGTGGCTCGATTTGGCGTCGCCCCGATCGACCAAAGAACCTTGGCAGCTCCTCGATCCAGTTCTTTCCGCACTTGTGCAGCCTGCCGAAAGTTCTGGTCTTGAGTCCTCGCAGCACTTCAGCATTTGCCCTCTGCCTTGACCGTTGCTTCTCGGATGAGCAGCGGAAGCAAGCAGATCTTGGCGCCAAGATCTTGGGCGTACTGCATGAAGGTGCAACTCTTGAACTGTGTGCCGTTGTCGGTGATGATCCGATTAGGAATCCCAAAACAGCAAACAATTGACCTGAAGAACTTGACGGCTGACTGTGCTGTCACCTTCCTCACTGGTTCCACTTCCGGCCACTTTGTGAACTTGTCGATTGCGACGTACAAGTACTCAAAGAAAATGGAGTACAAGTACGGTAAACTACGCCCTCGTACTCCGGCTTGACGGCCTTGTCGCCATCCCTCTTCCCCTTCCGCAGCCTCCCCTACGCCAGCCGCGCAAGGAGACGACCCCGGGGAGTTCAAGGAGCCGGCGACGCGGATGATGGGGTCGCCGGTAACGCGCGGAGCGGTGCCCGGCAACTAGTTGGGCCCGCTACCCTCGTCGCCGCTGTCGCTCTCCTCCTCGTCACTCTCGCTCGAGGAGGAATCTTCGCTGTCGGAGGAGCTATCCACGCATCACCTCGCCCGAGTGCCAAGATCCCCGAAGACCTTGACGGAGAGGAGATCACCCTCCATTAACTTAAAATGGAGGGTAAACCCAGCCAGCAGGTTGTGGATGCGGGCGAACGTCTTCCACCCACGATCAAGGTACATCACATTAGGGGCTGGGAATACAACGCGGACTCGCGTACCGCTGATCCCACAGCCCCTCATGTGCAACCTTAACGTCTCGGGCGGATCCGACTCCATTGCCATCGCGAACGGAGCTGGAAGCGGAGGCGGCGACGAGGCGCCAGCGCAGCTTGACGAAAAGAACTCGCATGGGTCGTCCCCGTATGGACCGCCCGCGGGAAAGGAGTCGTCGGCGGGGCGGAGGCGGGCGCCGCCCGCCCGCCTCTTCCCTCGAAGCCTCGGGCTCGTCACGGCCTCGCCCCGGGAGGAACCGCCCGGCAGGCGGAGGCGGGCGCATCGCCGCGCCCGCCTCTCCCTCGGGCTCCTCGGCCTCGTCCACGACCTCGCCCCCTCCCTCTTCCCCTCGCGGCTGGCTCAGCCACCACGGGCGTGGGATTGGGAGGGGTGCGATGCCCAGCTGCAACCCTCGCCGCCACCGATGAAGAACCAAGGTTCCCCTTCTCCATGACGAATGGGAGAAAGGGGAGCAAGAAGCTGAAGGGAGGAAGGATGGGAGAATGTGTGCTTCTGCGTTCCCCTTCCGTCCCTCTTAAAAGGAGCAAAGTGGGGGGCTCGGCCACCCCGCTCGACGAATCAAGGCACAGGAAGGGCAGAGAATCAGGGCAGACCTGCTGCCTCTGCTCGAGACGGCCCAGTATCCCGCTTCCACCGTCCGTGACCCCAAGTGCATGGCAACCACGTGGCGGAGATGCAGAACTCGAGGCTGACAGATGAAGCGACCTCACGCCCACTTCACCCACGCCGCCAGCTTAACGCGTGCGTTCTGAGAGAACGCTGTAGGCGCGCGTTCGTGGGAGACGCGGTGGGTCCAAGGCAAATAACAGCGTAATCAAGACCACGCACGCCTGCGTGCACCTGTTTTGAGCCTGGCCCAACATAGCTTAGCGCCGTGTATGGCCCAGGCCCGGGGCTCTGTTGGTGTACTAGGTAGGGTACCCTAGTTCCCGAACTCGTGCACAGACGATTGCAGCCACGGCCGGGCGGCCGATGGCCGCCAAGATCTCGGCGGCTCCCTTGGAGCCATTCAAGAACAAAGTAGTCAACACCACGGCAAGAGAAGCTTGCGGGAAGGCCACCAGTATGCAAAAGCGAGGCCCGGCAAGAGGAGCTTGCCGGGAAGGCTTGGCGGGCGCTGAACCCCAAAGCGCGACAAGGTTCCCGCCGCGGCAAGGCGCTTGTCAGGCGGGCGACCTCTCTTCATCTTCGCCCAGCTCACCCGCCAACGTGTCACCACAGGGCTCCCCGAGCACGCGTGTCGACGGGCTGTGCAGCCAGCGGGGAGTGTGCGACGTGACGGCGCCGACAAGCCACCATCGTGGCGGACGGAGGCGCCTTAACGGTCCTGTTACACTTTGTTCGAGGCGATCGAGGCGGGCATTGATGACTCTTGTCCCTTGCCGTCGAGTTAGGTATAGGTTCTTGTACCTTTGTACAAGCGGTGTACCAACCTAGGTTTTACCATTGTGACCTTGTCTACTTGCCACATGTGGTAGCCTTGTGCCTATAAAAGGAGGCCGAGGGCAGCGTAGAGGAGGTTCGATTCGGCTGGGTTTCTAGTCTAGCTCCAGCTTAGTTCATCACACTGAAGCTAGGTCTTGTAGCCGCATTGCTCCCTAGCAAGAACACGGATAATCCACAAAGCAGCAGTAGGAGTATTATCTCTCCGGAGAGCTCCGAAGCTGGGTAAAACCCTCTCGTGCGCATCGCCTCGACCCGCTCTTTGTGCAGTCTCCGCCCCCCTCTGAACCACAAAGGGACCCAGGTCCCGTAGGTGCTCGTGGGGCACGATCAGCTCTTCACCCCGACATCTTTGGCGCGCCAGGTAGGGGGCGCGTCGAGGCTGTGCGAATCCGGTCCGGCGGTCGCACTAGCAACTCCATCAACGTCTTCGTCGACATGGCGCCGAAGAAGAAGCCTTCGGCAGCAGCTGAGCCGTCCGCGTCGAACCCACCACCACCGGAGCCATCAGGTGGTGGGGGAAACGCTGGCGGAGGGACCGGCGTCGTCGAGAGAGCCCACGATGCCGTCGGGTCCAAGGACAACGCGGCGCGGGCGTCGGCGTCCGAATCTGCACCGCGTCCATCGCGAGGCGCGGGACGGCAGCGTCATGATACCCGCGGCACCATCGATCTTTGGATCAAGGCCAAGCTGGAGGATCTCGAGGCCCTCGAGACCGCATGCACTGAGCATGCCGCACGAGTGGAATACGGTCGCTGGGCGGGATGTTGCTCCTCCTAACTTGGTTAGGAGTCCGAGCATATCCGTTCTTCGCTCCGTCGCCCTTGCGCCAACCACGCCGCGGAAGCCTTGGCGAGGCTTCGATTACTACTAGACTACCCTCCGGCGGCCGATAAGGCCGGCAGTGGAGGGCCACAATTCAGAGTCTCATCGGCCGCCAGCGGCGTCCCAGCGACAACCGAAGCGCCGCAGCGCGGCGGGCGACAAGGCGCGAGCGATGGCGGCGAGACTTGCGGGGTGCGCCCACGTACACTCCCCTCCCGAAGGCCAAGATCGCCGACTCGCCGGATCCACCTCGGCAGCGAATCCATAGCATCGCCGGATCTGCGAGCTCACCCGACCAGCGCCAAGTTCTTCGAGCGGCAAGAAGAGGACTTCGAACCCGTATCGGCGCCCGAAGAGAAGCGCCGTCAATCGACCAACGCGCCGGGCCTGTCGATATGCATGCGCCTCAGGGAGAACAGCGACTTTGCCGTCTGTGGTGGGTTGCCCTGCGTTCACTCGTGAGCTGCGGCAAGTCCGTGGCCCGACAAGAAGAATTTCAAACCAGATGTGCGGAGAAGCACGACGCAGGACACACCCGTCGGAGTTCCTCGGCATCTATACAATCGCGGTGCAAGCTGCGGGGGCGAGACGACAAGATCCTCGCCAACTACTTCCCTTGGTGCTCAAGCCAAGCGTCCGATCTTGGCTCATGCACTTGCCGGATGGCTCTATTTCTTCTTGGGCAGATTTGTGCCATCGGTTTGTTGGCGCCTTCACAGGCCACAAGCCTCATGGCCAAGAAAGTGATCTCCACCTGCTTGCCCGTAAGGGGGAGTCTCTGCATAGAATTTATCCAGAGATTGATCGAGTGCACTATAACATCCCGAGGCGTCCACCCTGCTGCGGTGATTAGTGCATTCCATCGAATGTGCGAAATTGCAGGATGAGGGAGGAGATGGCGATGTGCAAAGTGATAGACGTCGGTGAGCTCATACTGGCCGACAAGTGTGCACGCTTGAAGAAGGAAGAAGGCTCCCAGAGAGAGTGTGGGAGCAGAGTCGTGATGAGGGACCGCCCGGCAAGGAATAGCCGGCGGCGGAACAACAGAGGAAGAAAAACCAAGAAGTACTAGTTGTCGAGCAGTCCGGCAAGGATGGTGCCGCCAACAAGCCAAGGCCGGTGGCTCGGCAAGGAGGTTGCCGTTGACACCGACCGCTAAGCTGTGGCGACGCCGACAAGCTGGCAGCTCCAACAAACAAGTATTGTAAAATTCACGCACTAAGGGCCATGATCTCAGAGCTGCAAGAAAGTCGAGCAGCTTGTTGAGCTCTGAAAGCTGAATCTGACGGCGGGACAAGGAGAAAGCCCAAGAAGATGCAGGTGCAGCAAGTAAGAAGAGACCGGTCGGGGAGGACGCCGGCAAGGCCAAGCAGCGGCAAGGAGATAAACCTCCCGTGGCGCGACAAAGAAGAAGCGAAGATGAAGATGGCGAGGACTATGAAGATGATGAAGCTGATGAGCAGGAGTTTCAAAAGGCGACGGAGGTCCTTTGCGTCGGCGGTGGTGCGTCTGCATACCTCACACCGCCAACTTAAGCAATGGATGCGTGAGGTCAGCGCAGCGAGAACCATCCATAGAGTCACGCAAACCTCGAAGTGGTCTCAAGACGCCCATCATCTTTGACATTGAGGATCACCCCGATCGCATCACTGCGGTCGGTGTTTGCCGATGTTGGTCTCACCAACCATCCGCAACCTCAAGGTCACAAAGATGCTGGTTGACGCGGGGCGGCCTGAATTTGATCTCCTCCACGGTGCTCCGAAACTTCAAATCCACGACAGCGAGCTCGAAGAAACTGGTACTTTCAAGGAATCAACCCAGAAGGAGCAAGCCCAAGGGAAGATCACGTTGCGGTAACCTTGGCGGTGAGCTCAACTTCAATCGAGAGGTCACGTTCGGCGTCGCCGATTTCCCATTGCCCTACAATGGCATACTTGGCCGTCCGGCACTCGCCAAGTTCATGGCCGCCTCTCACTATGCATACAACCTACTCAAGATGCCTGGCCCGATAAGTGTCATTTCTGTCCACGGCGACAAGAAAGATGCACTTATCTGCGCCGACAAGATTTACCGGGATGCAGCAGCCGCGGCAGATAACAAACCACTTACCGCTGAAGCTCCCGGGGCGAAGAAGAAGACCACAAGGTCCGGCAAGAGCACTGTTGCCCACTCCGGCAAGCGCACCTCTTCGGAGTGCTGCGCTACCGTCGAGGACGCACCATCGAGCTCCACCGGCAAGTGCAACAAGACGATGACAGCTCCACCAAAGACCAAGAAAGTGCCCGCCAAGGAGGACGGTGCTGATGGTACCTTTACCATTAGTGCCACGCTTGATCCTAAATAGGAAGGCGAGCTCGTTGCTTTCCTGCGGGCGAATGTCGATGTGTTTGCATGGCAGCCATCTGATATCCCCGGTGTTCCCAGGAAAGTAATTGAGCACCACCTGGCTGTCTGTCCTCACGCGCGGCCCGTCAAGCAAAGAGTTAGGAAGCAGGCAGTGGAGCGCCAAGAGTTCATAGCAGAAGAAATCAAGAAGTTGGAAGCAGCGGGGCTTGTCGGAGAGTCCTCCACCCCGTGGTTGGCCAATCCGGTAGTGATGCATAAGGCTAATGGGAAATGGAGACTTTGTATTGACTTCACGGATGTTAATAAAGCTTGTCCCAAGGACCCATTTCCCTTGCCGCGTATCGACCAGATTGTTGACTCCACGGCTGGATGCGATCTGCTTTCATTTCTTGATGCATATTCAGGATATCATCAGATCTTCATGGCAGAAGAGGATGAAGAGAAAACCGCATTCATCACACCATGTGGCACGTACTGCTTTATACGGATGCCTTTCGGTTTGAAGAATGCTGGTTCAACCTTTGCAAGGGCAGTCCATGATGCTTTTGGACCACAGATACACAGAAATGTAGAAGCCTACATGGATGACATAGTGGTCAAGAGCAAGGACAGAGCGACTCTGATTCAGGATTTGGATGAGACGTTTGCAAACCTGCGCAAGATCAACCTCAAGCTCAACCCCGAGAAGTGCGTGTTTGGAGTCCCTTCCGGCAAGCTTCTCGGGTTCTTTGTATCTCAGCGGGGAATTGAAGCCAACCCCGACAAGATCAAGGCCATTGAGCAGATCGAAGCACCAAAGCGCGTTAAGGATGTCAGGAGGCTTGCCGGTTGCGTGGCTGCTCTCAGCAGGTTCATTTCTAAGTTCTGTTGAGGCGCCTGCCATTTTTCAAGATTTTGAAAAGGCAGGTCAATGAAATGGACTCGAAGCGGAGGCTGCGCTGCAGGACTTGAAGAGATACCTGTCCTCCACTCCAATACTTGTCGCACCTAAACCGCAAGAGAAGTTGCTGCTGTATATAGCAGCAACCAATCAAGTGGTTAGTGCTGCGTTAGTAGCGGAGAGGGAGGCGGATGATGAGCCGGCAACCGAGGCAGGTGCGTCCAGCGACAAGCGGGGGGCTTCGCCGTCAAGCTCCGGTCCCGACAACGACGGATCGACGCAGGGTTGCGACAAGATACGAAAGAAGATGGTGCAGCGCCCAGTTTACTTTGTCAGTTCCCTTCTGCAGGGGGCTAGATCAAGATACTCTGGTGTGCAGAAGCTGCTTTTCGGCCTGCTCATGGCCTCAAGAAAGCTGCGCCATTACTTCCAAGCACATGAGATAACAGTCGTCACTCGCTTCCCACTTAAGAGGATATTGCAAAATCCAGAGGCAACAGGCAGGATTGTTGAGTGGGCACTGGAACTGTCAAGCTTTGGTCTCAAGTTCGAAAGCACTTCAACTATTCAGAGCAGGGCATTGGCAGAATTCATAGCAGAGTGGACGCCAAGGCAAGATGAAGAAATTCGAGCGAGCATCCCGTCAAGGAGGCAAATAAAGAGTGGCTGATGTACTTTGATGGTGCCTTCTCGCTGCAAAGGCGCCGGTGCGGCGTGTTGCTTATCGCACCCACCGGAGAGCACCTCAAGTACATAGTCCAGATGCACTTTCCCAAGGAACAAGCAACAAACAATCTGCAGAATATGAAGGGTTGCTTGCGGTCTCGAGATTGCGGTGGACCTTGGGATTAAGAAGCTCATTGTCGTGGGAGACTCACAACTGTCGTCCGCCAAGTAAATAAAGATTACGAGTCCGTTGATGGAAGCATACGTCGATGAAGTGAGGAAGCTGGAAGAGCATTTTGAAGGCCTGCAAATGGAACACGTTCCAAGAGCACAGAATGATATAGCTGATGGCCTCTCCAAATGTGCCACACTTAAGTTGCCTGTGGAACCAGGGATTTTTGTGCTCAAGCTGACTCAGCCAACCGTGACACCATCAACAGGGCAGAGTAAGAAGAGAAAATTGGTTTCCGGTGACTACTTTCCAGCAGAGCTCTCCGAAGCCGCCGCCAAGAAGGTCCCTAGAACCAATGCAAATATCACTGAGGAGCAGTCTGCTCCGACAAACCACGCAATTTGTATCGTTGAAGCAAACGCTCCCGACAAGCTTAGCTCCGGCAAGCTTGACGGGGATCATCGAGCTCCGGCGGACCAGCGGATCCTTGCCGAGAAGCTGATGGTCCCGCATGATGATGAGCCTTTAGTCCTTGTTGTCGAGCCACGTGCTCCAACATGGGCACAGCAGATCGTCCATTTCCTTGAGACGGAGAACTTCCCAAAAGCAAGAAGAAGCGGAAAAAGTAGCCCGGCAGGTCAAGTATGTACCAGTTTGTTGATAACATCCGCATGCGAAGAGACTCAACGGGTGAAATTGAAGTGTATTTGCGGGAAGATGGATGAAGCTGTTGGCGGAGATACACGGAGGCATATGTGGTCACCACATTGGCGCGAGAGCACTTGCGGTAAAGCTTTCCGGCAAGGTTTCTTCTCCGCCGAAGCCCTCCGGGATGCAACTGCACAAGTAACCAAGTGTGAAGCGTGCAGGCCCATTCAAAACAGATACACCAGCTAGCTCAAGCTCTCGGGCGATCCCTTTATCCTGGCCCTTCTCGGTGCGGGGCTCGACATCTCGGCCCTTCCCCGAGCTGTCGGGGCTTTGAGTATTTGTACGCCACAATCGACAAGTTCACAAAGTGGCGGAAGTGGAACCAGCGAGGAAGGTGACAGACGAACGGCCGTGAAGTTCTTCAGTCAATTGCTTGCCGCTTTGGATTCCTAATCGGATCATCACCGACAACGGCACACAGTTCACGAAGTCGCACCTTCATGCGAGACGCCCAAGATCTTGGCGCCAAGATCTGCTTTGCTTCCGTTGCTCATCCGAAGCAGCGGTCAGCGAGAGGGCAACGCTGAAGTGCTGCGAGGACTCAAGACCGAACTTTCGACAAAGCTGCACAAGTGCGGAAAGAACTGGATCGAGGAGCTGCCGGTGGTTCTTTGGTCGATCAGACAACGCCAAATTGAGCCGGCCGACACCCTTTGCTCTAGTCTACGGAGCAGATGCAGTTCTCCCCACGGAACTCAGATATCGGGTCACCTCGAGTGCTCGCTATGATGAGCTTGAGCAAGAGCAGCTGCGGCAAGATGACGCGCTGCTCCTCGAGGAAGATCGTCTTCGAGCTCTTTACGAGCCGCTCGTTAATAAAGCAAGCTTTGCGTCGCTACCATAGCCGCAAAGTTAATGCGAAGCTTCGAGGAAGGCAACCTTGTTCTTGGCGCGTTCAATCCGCCAAGAATTCAAACAAGTTGGCCTTGAAGGGAAGGCCCTTATCGGGTAAAACGAGTCACTAGGCCCGGCGCTGTCCGCCTTGAGACCGAAGACAGCTTTCGGTGAGCAATTCACGGAACATAGAGCACTTCGCAGTTTTACCCATGAGGCGCGGTTGCGGAACCTGTTCCGGCAACCAACCTTTTGTACAAGTCTTGCCGCTTGTTGCATGTAATCCTTTGTACAAAGCGGCGAGACCCGTGCATCGATAAAGCCTATGGTTGCGCACATTTTTGTTAAATACATGCTTTTATAATCAAATATGCATGTGTTTACTAACATCTTGTGCAGCACCAACACCCGGTAAGCGATAGTGAGCTATTTGGCTCCATAACTTTCTTTTTCTCTTCTTTCTTCTCAAACAAGAAGAAGGTTCATCCACCCACAAGTTAACCGGGGGGAGAGGAGGAGATAGTGGTGTGGGCGTCGCTCGAGGAACTGTCGCCTTGCCGGAAGACGGACAACAGAAAAGCTAAGTTGCTAAGTTTAAGCGACCAGTTTTAAATTTTCAAGTTATCTTCCTCGAACGATAGTACTTTGTATGGAAAACCTGTGCGCGGAGGAACCAAATCGTGACTGGTCGCGCCCTTACTTTGTTTCAAGTCCGCTCAACAACTTAAGTGAGCTGCGACTAGTCCGCGACGAGGTTGCTTGTCGGTAGCGACCCCGCCAGCAGGCTGCTGAAGTTCCGCACTCGGCGCTCGCGGCAAGGGTGCCTGCACCGGCAAGTATCCCTAAAAAGCGTAGGGTAAAAACATACGAGGGAAGAAATCGAGTAAAGGAAATAACGTTGCATTCGATTGCCTAAGATAGTGTATATTACATGATAACTTGTCGCAGATCTAATAGGCTTTTCTCACAAAACATGATCTACAGCGACAAGAGAAGGATAAACTTGGCGGCCTAATCCACGCGGCCGCCCTCGAGCCTCTTAACTCCGCTCACCCTGTCCACAATGGGTGCGACAAGGGTCTTGAGCGCTTTAACATCGGCGGATGAAGGCAGGGACTTGAGGGCCTTGGAGAATTCGACACCTGGGTTGCGGAAGGCCACCTTCATCAACACCTTCTGGAGAGCCTCGGCACAAACTTGGCGTGATTCCTCCGCCAATTGCTTCGGAACCTCATCCCGGAGCCGCCGGATACCCGCCAACACGCCTTTGAAGAATAGGCTGAGCTTGACGCTGGGTTGAAGGTTCTCGTCGGTGGAATATCCAAGATCTGTCATCCCCAACTCTATCAGCTCATTGTGGATGCCGGCGGCGGTGTCCACGAGGCCTTCTGTCCAATGCATTATACTGTCCCGAAGATTATTCTGGGCGGTCACGGCATTCGGCAACAACTCCTGGCCTTGATTTTCTCCAGCAGGCCCGTTTCGCTCCCGGCGCCGTTCAACGTCTCTGTCAAGGTGGTTAATTTCAGCTCCAGATCCGCCTTGACGTTCTTGGCGCATCGATCTCCTTGATCTTTTCAGCCAAAGCGACCTGCAGCTCGCCGAGGGTATAAGCGTCCTTCTCACGCCGCGCTTCAATCCGTGACCTCCTCGGCACTCTTACGGAGGTGGACTCCAGCTGAGCCACCCGCGTCTCAGTTCCCCTTTGGCGGCCTCGGCGATCGGCAGCATTTTTGCCTCTTGAAGCGGCCCACGATCGTTTGCTCACGGCGGCGAGATCCTCCTCAAAGCTGTCGAGGTTGATCTTCCGCTGTGACTCACCTTCTCTAGCAGAGAGCTTCTCACCGCAAGCCTATGCTGCTCCTCAACCTCGCCTTTCTCCAAGATAAAGGCCGTGCGCTCCTCAGCAAGCTGCTCCCGAGCCTCGGCTATGTCTCGGAGAGTCTCTTTGTTGGCGCGTCGGAGCTCTTCTGCGCGTTTCTCCAAGTCAGCTCCCGCCCTCGCGACAAGCGCCTCCCTGGACTCCAGTTTGGCTTGTCGGGCGCGGTAGAGCGACAGTAACTTCCTCAGCAGCTGCTCCTCCTCGGGTTCACCACTGCTGCTGCTCGGGACATCAACCAGCGACAGCCCGGTGGAGGCGAGCAGCTCCGCATCGAAGGTCTCCCCTTCGGCTGGCGCCCTGGAGCTTGATGCCCATGGGAGCTTGATGAAGACACCCTCACCGGATTTCAGGTAGGCGCCGGGCTGGGGTTCCTTGGAGTTTGGCGCGGCATCGGTGGCGGGGGGATCGGCGGTCGGCGCAGCGCCTGGCGCTCCTGCGGCCTCCGGCCGTCGGTCACGATCGCGGGTTCCTCCCAGCCTCTGCGCCCGGCCTCTCGGCAACCTCCTCACCGGCGGGCTTGTCGGCCAGCTTCCTCCTCCTCCGTGTCGGCGGCGTCGACCTTTATCGCCGCCAGCGCCCTCCTCGCCGGCAACATCGGTTTCCATCGGGTCTCCGCAGATGGATCTGTGGTCGGTGAGAGGAAGCACAGATCGACAGATATTTGGAAGAACAGAACCCAAAGAAAACTATCAAGACAAGAAGGTTACTGCGGTGGGGCTGTGGCGCGCCTCCACCACCGGAGGGTCGCCGGCGCCAGTCCTCGTCGGGAAGCTCCCTTGTCGGAGAAGCCTCCCTTGCCGGAGAGCGCTCCCTTGGCGGAGAATCCTCCCTTGGTGGCGTAGTTGAAGCAAGCAGAATTTCGGGAATGGCCTCCGGGGCCTCCTGATGAGGCTGGACCTCGGGGGTAGCCTCCGGTGCTCCATGATGTGGCTGCTCTGCTCCTGCAAAATCCAACAAACCAGATATAAGTAACGGAAAAGCACCCAAGCGCGCCTAACCACGGGAAGCATACCAGATACTTACGCTAGGGGCTGTGCTGGGGGCTGCCCTATTGAAGGTTTGCCGGGTCCGGCAAAGGAGTCCCGGACGTGCCCCCTGTTGCTACAGGGGAGTCGTCTGAGACGACGACCACCGGCGTCTTGGCTCTTTTCGGCGCCCTCTGAGCTGACGCCGTGAAGAGGAAAGATCAGAGTGGAACCAGACAGATATAAGATAAAGCAATAAGTCGGAAGACTACAAATAGCAGCGGCAAGATCTTACTCTTCCTCTTCCTCCTCGGAGCTGAGAGCGGATAGATCAAACTCTGCTCCAGCGCGACGGATTGGGGGAGAAGACTCCCTCTGGCGCTTAGCGGGTGCAGGGGCCACGACTCCAGAAGGCCCCGAGCCCATCGCCGTGGTGAGCGAGGCGCTCCAGCGGCAGCAGATTTCTGCCAGCGGTGGAAGCGCGTCGAGGCGGAGGCGGCTGATGGACCATGCTCCCCGCCATTTCTCCGGTCCTCGGAGAGCGTCTCCTGGCGGGCGGCGAGCTCCTCCTGCGGCAAGCTACTTGGCCGGCGGAGGAGAGGCGCCAGCGGGCTCACTTGGGTCGTTAGCCGGGCTCGGTCTGCTCCTCACCGATGAACTCCTCTTGGTCGGCAAGGCTTGCCTCGGCCCTCTCCGCCTCCTCGACTGTGAACCCAAACGCGCCGGCGGCAGCGGCCTCTGCAGCCTCCTCCACCCTTGTGGCTATACGCGCCATCTCCTGAGCAGTGGTGTCACGGGTGAGCCATCTCTTCTCGTCGGCGCGGACCGGCACTTCAGACAAGTCGTCGAAGAACTGCTGCACTATGTCATCGGCGGGTTCCTGCCAAGTTGGAACGATCCCATGGGAATCGCTGGCGGCATTATCAGCGGATGCGATCAAGCGCCAGTTGTTGCACAAGGGCACAACTCCCCTCGGCAACATGCACCATCCAGGGTTGTCCGGCTCAGGCTTGAACAGCTCCCGCAGCATGCCGTCAAGCTCCAAGGTGGTGAAGTTCCAATTTAGGCCTGGACGCAGCCTCATGACATCCGCCGCGTTCTGGAATTCCCAAGCAGGCCTCCTTTCTCCTGCAAGCGTGCAATGCGGCGAAGAAGTCCGCGCCAACTGCCCCCACGGTGAGCCCTGCTTGCGGGCGCAAAATCCTAGTCGTGGCAATCTTCAACTTGTCGTCCTCCGGCGCCAAGTTGCTCCAATCGCTGCCACGAACTATAGGGGTTTCGCGAGGGCGATAAAAGGCTGTGGCCTCGTCTAAGATCCAGCACCATCAGCCCTCCACTCCTCCCACTTGCTGCGCAACTCTCCGTCAAGGCGCTTCCTTCTTGCCGATCCTAGAGGTCCATGCAATTCCTCCGGCAAGCGGCTCTCCTCTCTCTACGCGGGGTGAGAAATAATGCCGGAAGAGGGCGACATTTGGATGGACCCCGACGAAGTTCTCGCAGAGATGTGCGAAAGCAGCCAAGGTGAGAACGGCGTTGGGGGTGAAGTCAAGAAGGCGGAGGCCATAGGTGTTCATGACATCACAGAAAAATTCAGAAAAGGGGGGCGAGCCGCACTTTGAGAAAATCGCGAAGAAGGGGTACCCGAAGGAGACCTTGGCAGATGTGGCGGCGGAGATGACCCTCGTGCACGGATGCGCCCGGGTCACCGTCGACCAGAAGAGGTAGTACCCGTCCCGCAGCTCCTTCCTGTCGAGCAGGGGGTCGAAGAGAGCCCGCTCTTTCCGCCGCGCCGCGAGCCGCTGCGCCTCGGCGGATTTCAAGCCCTTCCCCTTATCGGCCTTCGGAGCCATAGGGAGTCGTGGTGGAGGAAGACGACGGCGTGGAAATCGCACCGTGGCGATGGAGGCGGGCGTCGCTCTCTGCAGCTCGAGAAGGAAGGGGAAAGCTACGGGGGTTTTCCGATGTGACAGCGAGGGCAAGTGGGCGTCCTGCCCCGGTTTCCCCGCTTATAAAGGGAGAGGGGACGGGCGTTCCGATTTTTCCCATTAAAGGAAGCCCCACGATCTCTCCCACGACGCCACGCCCTACACGTGCCGTTCGTGGGAGACGTGGTGGGTCCAAGGCAAGTAACGGTGTAATCAAGACCACGCACGCCCGTGCACTGTTTTGGGCCTGGCCTAACAGAGCTTGGCGCCATGTATGGCCCAGGATCGGGGGCTCCTGTCGGTGTACTAGAGTAGGGGTATCCTAGTTCCCCGAACTCGTGCACGACGATTGCAGCGCCACGGCCGGGCGGCCCGATGGCCGCCAAGATCTCGGCGGCTCCTTGGAGCCATTCAAGAACAAAGTAGTCAAGACCCCGCAAGAGAAGCTTGCGGGAAGGCCACCAGGCTAAAGAAGCGAGGCCCCGGCAAGAGGAGCTTGCCGGGAAGGCTTGGCGGGCGCTGAACCCCAAAGCGCGACAAGGTTCCCTTGTGCAAGGCGCTGTCGGGCGGGCGACTCTCTTCATCTCCGCTCCAGCTCACCCGCCAGCGTGTCACCACGGGCTCCCAATCTGCGTGTCGACGGGCTGTGCAGCCATGAGGAGTAGCGACAGACGGCTGACAAGCCACCATCGTGGCGAACGGAGGCGCCTTAACGGTCCTGTTACCTGTTCGGGCGATCGAGGCGGGCATTGATGACTCTTGTCCCTTGCCGTCGAGTTAGGTATAGGTTACTGTACCTTTGTACAAAGCGGTGTACCAACCTAGGTTTTACCATTGTGACCTTCTCTACTTGCCACATGTGGTAGCCCTTGTGCCTATAAAAGGAGGCCCGAGGGCAGCGAGAGGAGGTTCGATTCAACTGGGTTTCTAGTCTTGCTCCAGCTTAGTTCATCTGCTGAAGCTAGGTCTTGTAGCCCGCATTGCTCCCTAGCAAGAACACCAGATAATCCACAAAGCAGCAGTAGGAGTATTATCTCCGGAGAGCTCGAGCTGGGTAAAAACCCTCTCGTGCGCATCGCCTCGACCCGCCAAGCCTTCCGGCAAGCTCCTCTTGCCGGGGCCTCGTTCTTTGCGCCTGGTGGCCTTCCCGCAAGCTTTCTTGCCGGGTCTTGACTACTTTGTTCTTGAATGGCTCCAAGGAGCATTGAGATCTTGGCGGCCATCAGGCCGGCCCGGCCGTGGGGCGCTGCAACTGTCCGTGCACGAGTTCGGGGAACTAGGGTACCTCTACTCTAGTACACCGACACCGGACTAAATAAAAAAAGAGGCCAAAAAAAGAGAAAAGGCCCAAATAAAAAAATGAGAGAAAAAGAGAGAAGGGACAATGTTACTATCCTTTTACCACACTTGTGCTTCAAAGTAGCGCCATGATCTTCATGATAGAGAGTCTCCTATGATATCACTTTCATATACTAGTGGGAATTTTTCATTATAGAACTTGGATTGTATATTCCAATGATGGGCTTCCTCAAAATGCCCTAGGTCTTCGTGAGCAAGCGAGTTGGATGCACACCCACTTAGTTTCTTTTGTTGAGCTTTCATAAACTTATAGCTCTAGTGCATCCGTTGCATGGCAATCCCTACTCACTCACATTGATATCTATTGATGGGCATCTCCATAGCCCGTTGATACGCCTAGTTGATGTGAGACTATCTTATCCCTTTTTTGTCTTCTCCACAACCACCATTCTATTCCACATATAGTGCTATGTCCATGGCTCACGCTCATGTATTGCGTGAAGATTGAAAAAGTTTGAGAACACCAAAAGTATGAAACAATTGCTTGGCTTGTCATCGGGGTTGTGCATGATTTAAATACTTTGTGTGGTGAAGATAGAGCATAGCCAGACTATATGATTTTGTAGGGATAACTTTCTTTGGCCAAATTATTTTGAGAAGACATAATTGCTTAGTTAGTGTGCTTGAAGTATTATTATTTTTATGTCAATATTAAACTTTTGCCTTGAATCTTTCGGATCTGAATATTCATACCACAATTAAGAAAATTACATTGAAAACTATGCCAAGTAGCATGCCACATCAAAAATTCTGTTTTTATCATTTACCTACTCGAGGACGAGCAGGAATTAAGCTTGGGGATGCTTGATACGTCTCCAACGTATCTATAACTTTTGATTGTTCCATGCTATATTATATTCTGTTTTGGATGTTAATGGGCTTTATTATACACTTTTATATTATTTTTGGGACTAACCTATTAACCAGAGGCCCAGCCCAAATTGTTGTTTTTCTGCCTATTTCAGTGTTTCGCAGAAAAAGAATATCAAACGGAGTCCAAACGGAATGAAACCTTCGGGAACGTGATTTTTGGAACAAACGTGATCCAGAGGACTTGGACCCTATGTCAAGAAAGCAACCAGGAGAGAACGAGGCAGGGGGCGCGCCTACCCCCCTGGGCGCGCCCTCCACCCTCGTGGGGCCAACGTTGCTCCACCGACGTACTTCTTCCTCCTATATATACCTACGTACCCCCAAACTATCAGATGAGCCAAAAACCTAATTCCACCGCCGCAACCTTCTGTACCCGTGAGATCCCATCTTGGGGCCTTTTCCGGCGCTTCGCCGGAGGGGAAATTGATCACGGAGGGCTTCTACATCAACACCATAGCCTCTCCGATGATGTGTGAGTAGTTTACCTCAGACCTTCGGGTCCATAGTTATTAGCTAGATGGCTTCTTCTCTCTCTTTGGATCTCAATACAAAGTTCTCCATGATTCTCGTGGAGATCTATTCGATGTAATCTTTTTTTGCGGTGTGTTTGTTGAGACCGATGAATTGTGGGTTTATGATCAAGTTTATCTATGAACAATATTTGAATCTCCTCTGAATTCTTTTATGTATGGTTGGTTATCTTTGCAAGTCTCTTCGAATTATCAGTTTTGTTTGGCCTACTAGATTGATCTTTCTTGCAATGGGAGAAGTTCTTAGCTTTGGGTTCAATCTTGTGGTGTCCTTTCCCAGTGACATCAGGGGCAGCAAGGCACGTATTGTATTGTTACCATCGAGGATAACAAGATGGGGTTTATATCATATTGCATGAGTTTATCCCTCTACATCATGTCATCTTGCTTAAAGTGTTACTCTGTTCTTATGAACTTAATACTCTAGATGCATGCTGGATAGCAGTCAATGTGTGGAGTAATAGTAGTAGATGCAGGCAGGAGTCGGTCTACTTGTTACGGACGTGATGCCTATATACATGATCATACCTAGATATTCTCATAACTATGCTCAATTCTATCAATTGCTCAACAGTAATTTGTTAACCCACTGTAATACTTATGCTCTTGAGAGAAGCCACTAGTGAAACCTATGGCCCCCGGGTCTATTTTCCATCATATTAATCTTACAACACTTAGTTATTTCTTTTTCTTTTTATTTACTTTGCATCTTTATTTCTCCTTATTATAAAAATACCAAAAATATTATCTTATCATATCTATCAGATCTCACTTTCGTAAGTGACCGTGAAGGGATTGACAACCCCTTTATTGTGTTGGTTGCGAGGCTTTTATTTGTGTGTGTAGGTGCGAGGGACTCGTGCGTGGCCTCCTCCTGGATTGATACCTTGGTTCTCAACAACTGAGGAAAATACATATGCTACTTTGCTGCATCACCCTTTCCTCTTCAAGGGAAAACCAACGCAGTGCTCCAGAGGTAGCATCATGTTGATATCATCACTCTAAATTAACTTGTTGGGTTGTTAATTACTACTTAATTGGGAATTAGTTGGAGGAACCTTCTCAATGTTTCAACCACCATGATAGTCAAATAAAATATATTCCTTTGTTGTAGGGAAAAATTGGCTTCTCGCAAAGACATGATAACCGTAGAGCCTCCACCAGCCATATATGCATGTAGTGTTAGCATCTGCATGTTCATTGCTCTACTGTGTTATTTTTCTAGCATATTGCATGTGCTTACCCATTCCGAGCTGCAACGCATTATGTTACAGACTTTTCAGATGAAGAGTAAGGTGCGCTAGGTCATTGTCGTGCACTCAGCTATGCCGTTGGAGTTGATGGACTCATTTACCTTCGATGCTTCCGCAGTTATCTTATTTAGATGGCCTTAAGCCATATTATTGTAATAAGTTCTCTTTTGAGACATTCAATGTAATAAGTGTGTGATTGCACTCTGTTATAAATCCTTCAAGTACTGTGTGTGATAGCATTACCGATTCAGGGATGACACTTATGCACAAAGATTCGGCCGTTTGAGGTCGGATTACTACAAGATGGTATCAGAGCACACGCTAATTGTAGGACACGGCCACTAAGATAAGCCTTAGGTCACTCTTCTCTACTCATTTCTGACTCCTCTCCATTTTCCACTCTATAGATGGTGGACCCAAGGAACAAGTTTGTTCAACCGGATGAAGACACACCTTTTGGACGACACTTGAAGGAAGTCACTAGGTACTTCAACATCGGAATACCAAGTTTCACCGGGACCTACACCGCCACTTACCAGAAGAGGAGCGTTGGATTATTCGAGTTCAAGTTCCAGGAAGAACATTCAGGCCAGTTACTGAGCCCATAGAGTTTTCCTTTGATGCACCAACCTGGAGTCTAGGCAAGAGCATGGCAGCTCACGTCGCCATGGGACGCATCGGTGAAGTTTATCACAAGGATCTTAAGGACACTATCTACCAGATATGTGGGCACCGAGATGAGCAATGGGAGATGATCAGCACCAAGAGGGACAGATCCATTGCAGCTTTCATCCAGGAGTTAAACCAGCACATTCGTTGCCAGAAGAACCAAATGTGCGCAAGCATGATAGATCTGAAGAAGGTGATGACCAGGAACATGGAGCTTGAAGAGGAACTCAAGCCCACACGTGACGGATACGAGGAGGAAATCGCAATACTAGTAGAAAAGAATGACGACCTGACAAGGAAGCTAGGAGTATTCATGGGAGACCCCGCGCCAGGAGGAGATGACGACCATCCCGAGGACTACATCATCATCGCATTTACACCGACCGACTCCGACCCGGCGGTAGTGATGATGATTACAAAGACGAAGCTGGAGCAGATATCATGGAGTCTTCCACCTATAAAAATTTCTAAATGACCACCATATTATCAGTAGTATTCCCCCATGTATATAGTAGTAGTCCGACTATTTTGTAACGGTAGTTAGATCGTTTGTATGCCCTTGCTTGAATTGAGTGGTGTGATATGAATGTGTTTGACTCATGTGCATAGGGGTAGTGTTTTCTCACTAGACCCCACTCTATTCTTATCTCTCCCCTCTAAACCCATCAGATGCCTCCGAGACGTGACCCCGGATTTGTCTTCCCACCGGAGCTCACACAGTTGATCCAACGGCAGAATGCATTGATGCATATACTAGTCCAGAACCAAGGCAACAACAACCACAACCCACCGCCACCACCTCCAGTTGACAACATAGCCCGTCTTGTGAGGTTGAATCCGCCGTGTTTTCCAGTAGCACCGATCCGATTGTTGCTGATGACTAGCTACACAGGATTGGAAGGGAGTTGACCACCACAGGTTGCACAGATGCTGAGAAGGTGCGTTTTGCCGCACATTAATTGGATGGACCCGCAGCCTCATGGTGGGATAATTACACAACCACTTTCCCTATAGCCAATCTCACTTGGGATCAGTTTCAGCAAGCATTCCGCACTGCCATGTCTTAACTGGAGCTATGAGCATGAAGAAGCGCGAGTTTCACAACTTACGCCAGGGAAACCGTACTGTGGGGTAGTACCTGGATGAGTTCAATAAGTTAGCTTGCTATGCCCCAAATGATGTGGCCACAGATGCCGCGAAGCAGGAGAAGTTTATGGAAGGATTGAATGATGAGATGAGCATGCAGTTAATGGTAGCTACATTGCTAACTACCGGGACTTGGTAGACAGGGATCTTATGATTGAAGGGAAGTAGTAGCAGATAGAGAGCCGCAAAAGGAAGTATGGACAAGGTAAGTACAATCCTGGAGCATCGCAGAAGCCTCGTTTTACCCCGAACTCAGAAGGATATACACATAACCATGGAGGCCACACTCACAATGGAGGAAGTTCACATAATCACAGTGGCCCCAAGAATGGGAATGGAAATGGAGGAACCGTTCCAACCCAGCAACGCCCGCCAAGAAGGATCTAAGTCACATTACTTGTTTCAAGTGCGGGAAGACTGGACACTACGCCACCGAGTGTTCTGAAACCAAGAATGGAAATGGCAATGGAAGCTCTGGAAAGAAGCCCAATCCCTTCACCAGAGGTCAGGTGAACCACATCAACGTGGAGGAGGTTGAGGAGCAGCCAGATGCAGTTATCGGTAAGTTTTTGGTTAAGTCATTCACCGCTCTCGTTCTATTTGTTACTGGTGCATCGCATTCATACATATCAAGGGGATTCGTGGACAAGTTTAAGATACCCACTTTAGCCCTTAGGTCACCCATGTTAGTAAGCTCACCCGGAGCAGAGTATATGGCCAGCCGATGGTGTGATCGTTTACCCTTAACCATTGGTAGCCATGTTTTCCCCTCAGACCTAATAATTTTGTCACAAGGATTGGATATAATACTAGGCATGGATTGGCTATCGAAGTATGGAGGGAACATTGACTGTGCTAGTAAGTCAATTCTGCTCACCACCCCGAAGGGAAAAAGGATTAAGTATGTATCCAAGCATGCGCCGAGGAGGACCCAAGTGAATTCCCTCTCAGGAGTTGTTCAGGAGGAAGTGCCTGTAGTGAAGGACTACCCGGATGTATTTCCAGACGAGTTACCAGGCATGCCGCCGGATCGAGACATTGAGTTTTTGATAGAGCTATTGCCAGGCACCGGACCAATATCAAAGAGACCATACTGGATGCCCGCAAATGATCTGGAGGAGATTAAGAAGAAGATTAAGGAGTTACTAGAGAAAGGTTACATTCGATGAAGTCCGTCACCATGGGGAGCCCAGTGCTCTTAGTTGAAAAGAAGGATGGATCTTTGAGAATGGTTGTTGATTATCGTGCATTGAATGAAGTGACGATCAAGAACAAGTACCCACTACCGATGATCAACGATTTGTTTGACCAACAACAAGGAGCTAAAGTATTCTCCAAGATCGATCTGTGATCGGGATACCACCAGCTGAAGATCCGAGAACAGGATATACCTAAGACAGCCTTCAGCACAAGGTACGGGCTATATGAGTACACCGTTATGTCATTTGGATTGACTAATGCCCCTGCCTATTTCATGAGTATGATGAATAAGGTGTTCATGGAGTTCTTGGACAAGTTTGTAGTGGTGTTCATTGATGATATTTTGGTATACTCAAAGAATGAAGAGGAGCACAAGGAGCATTTGCGTTTAGTTCTCGAGAAGCTCAGGGAACATCAGTTATATGCCAAGTTCAGCAAATGTGAGTTTTGGTTGAAGGAAGTTGGATTCCTTGGACATGTTATATCAGGAGAAGGTATAGCAGTAGAACCCCATCAAGGTTCAATCAGTCACTGAGTGGTTGGCACCCACCTCAGTTGGAGAGATTCGCAGTTTTCTTGGACTCGCGGGATATTATCAGAGATTCATTGAGAATTTTTCCAAGATTGCGAAACCTATGACGGAGTTGTTGAAGAAGGACACTAAGTTCAAGTGGACAGATGAATGTGAGGCAAGTTTCCAGGAGTTGAAGAAACGTTTGGTTACAGCCCCAGTGCTGATTTTGCCGGATATATGCAAGGATTTCCAAGTGTATTGCGACGCTTCTCGCTTAGGACTTGGAGGTGTACTTATGCAATACGGAAGATTTGTTTCATATGCCTCACGACAGCTTTGACCGCATGAGTTGAATTATGCCACGCATGATTTGGAGTTAGCAGCCGTAGTGCATGCACTCAAGACCTGGAGAAACTTTCTTATTGTAAACCGTTGTGATGTGTACACGAATCACAAGAGTTTGAAGTACATTTTCACACAGAAGGAGCTGAATCTCAGGCAAAGGAGATGGATGGAGCTTATAAAGGATTATGATATGAAGCTACATTATCATCCAGGAAAGGCCAATGTCGTAGCAGACGCTTTGAGCCGGAAGAGTTATGTCAATACCCTCGTAAGCGGAGGATTACCAAAGGAGTTAGCCGAAGATCTCAGGGAGCTTCGCTTGGAGATAGTCCCTAGAGGTTTTGTTGCAGCAATGGATGTTCAGTCAACATTATTGGGAAAGATTCGAGAAGCGCAGAAGGATGACAAAGGAATTGCTGAGATAAAGGAGAAAATGAGCGAAGAAAAAGCCAAAGGTTTTCGTGAGGATGAGCACGACACTTTATGGTTTGAGGACCGTGTATATGTACCCAATAATGCGGAGATCAGGAAGTTAATACTTCAGGAGGCCCATGACTCGCCATACTCGATACACCCAGAAAACACCAAGATGTATTTGGATTTGAAGGAACGTTTCTGGTGGACTCGTATGAAGAAGGATATTGCCGATAGTAGTGGATCGTTTGACCAAAGTGGCTCACTTTATCCCAGTGAAAACCACCTATACGAGTGCGAAGTTGGCCAACATATATATGACCAGGATCTTATGTCTGCATGGAGTTTCGAGGAACATCGTATCAGATAGAGGGACTCAGTTTACTTCGAAGTTTTGGCATCAGCTGCACCAGACTTTGGGTACTAGGCTAGAGTTCAGTACAACCTTTCATCCGCAGACAGATGGACAGACCGAGAGAGTCAATCAGATTCTGGAGGACATGTTGAGAGCTTGTGCGCTAGATTATGGATCTAGTTGGGATGATAATTTGCCTTACGCGAAGTTCTCATACAACAACAGTTATCAAGCTAGTTTGAAGATGGCACCTTTCGAAGCCTTGTATGGAAGGAGGTGCAGGACACCATTAATGTGGGATGAAGTTGGAGATCGTCTGTTGTTTGGACCAGATTTGATCAAGGAGGCCGAAGAGAAGGTTAAGTTGATTCGGGGTAGATTGAAGGTAGCTCAGTCCAGGCAGAAGAGTTATGCAGATTCAAAACGCAAGGAGGTAGTCTATGAAATCGGAGACAGAGCGTATCTACGAGTGTCACCACTCCGAGGTGTTAAACGTTTTGGAGTTAAGGGAAATTTGGCTCCGAGATTTGTAGGACCATACCGAGATTTGTAGGACCATACCGAGTTACCCGAGGGATTGTCAGGAGTTCATGATGTGTTTCACGTTTCCCAGTTGAAGAAGTGCCATGCAGAGATGGCCAATATTCCTCTAAGAGACACAGTGCCCCTGGAAGCAATTCAGCTGGATAGTGATTTGACCTACGAGGAGAAACCCGTCAAGATTCTCGAGTTTACCAGCTGAGTCACACGCAGCAAGGTTATCAAGTTTTGCAAAGTTCAGTGGAGCCACCATACCGAGGATGAAGCCAACTGGGAACGAGAGGAAGACCTACGGAATGACCACCCACACTTATTTTCTAGCCAACCCGAATCTCGAGGGCGAGATTCATCCTAAGGGGGGTAGGTTTGTAACATCCCAAATTTTCAATTTGGAATGTTATACATAGGTCATCATATGCATATCATATTTTATTTGCATCCCGTTTGCGATCCTAGAAATCCTAAGCAACTCAAGGACCAACGGAGAGAGTTGGGGATTTCATTATTTTCATAATTTTTCTCAAATTTGAAAAGAGGGTCATTTTGGTTTTAGTATTTTTCTCTCCAAAATATTTCCAATAAAAAAAATAAAAGAGAGGAGATAAAAGGACTTCTCCAAATAAAAGAAATATTGGAAAAAAATATTAAAATCATATAAATAATTTTGTTTGGATTTTACTACTATTTTATTTGAATTAGAAAAAATATGCATTTTTCAAAATTGCAATTTTAGGCCAAAAAATGTTCACTTTGTTCTAAATATTTTATTTAGACGGCGAATTTTTTTTGGCATTTTTAGAATTTTTTTACTTAGGATTTTTCTTCGACGGAATTATTTAAAAAAAAACATGTCGCCCGAGTGGGCCAATGACCCAGCCGAGCGGGCCGAAGCCCAGGGCGCCGCCGCCTCCCGCTCCGGCTCGGGACAGGACTCTCGAGCGCCGCCGCCGCCGTGTCCGCGCGGGACATGCCTCCCGAGGACGTGCTCCCTCCCCCAAGAAGCCGACGCCCTCCCACTCGTCCCAAGCCGCAGCCCGCCGCCAAGACCTTCTGCGCCGCCCACGCCATGCCTGTCACCCACGCCGCCAAGACGCGCCCGCCTCGCCGGATCACGCCCCCGCCCGCCGGATCTCGCCGCCGGTCTTTTCCGGTTAAACAGTATAAAACCGTTTGGTTTTTCGGTAAACCCTAGATCGGTTTTTTTCTAGATCAGGTTTTCTTGGTTTTCTTCGGTTAGTTTTATTCTACGAACGTTCATTCATTTAGTTCTTATAACGAACGAATCTGCTCGTTTGCCTCTGTTTGCGGACGTTCGCACCGTGGTCTTTTTATTTTTATTTTATTTTCGGTCAGGGACCTATCCGCGATTATTTTTATCGCAAATTAGCCCCTGATCTTCAAACCCTCGCAAATTTTTAACCGTTGTCCAAATCCAGTGAAACCAACGCCAAAATCTTCATCTTTAACCCCTCTTTCCAGTTAATCAATTTGAACACGATTTTGACAAATTAAAATTTGGTTTCAAGCAGATTTGAATTCGAATTTCTTTTGTTCGTCGTTTGAGTTTCGTAGCTCCGATTTAATAGATTCTTTTTGCAAATTGAAGCTCTTCAGTTGAACTTTCAGATTGGGTCTTTTTATTTGAGTTTTACCCTTGCATATATGCTTGAGTGCTTATGTATGCTATTGTTTGTTTGCAATTGAATTCCCGGAGTGCGAAGCATGCTACTACGAGTCTCTAGGGTTTGCAGATCGTCGGGAAGGCAAGTCACAGTTTGATCATACCCCTTTGTTACCCAGTTTTTATGCATTAGTTACAATCCTCAAACATTGCATGAGTAGGATCTCTTAACTTGTGGGTTTGGGAAGTAGTTAATGAGGTAGAACCTATTGTCCTTTATTATCAAACCCTGGGAGTTACTTCTACGTTATGCGTATACCGCTATGTTATGCTAGTAGACGTGGTTTGGGTTTGAGTGTATCCATGACAGATGTGAGATTGTTAATTAATGGTTAACTTAAGGTGGCTACTTAAATACACATCTGGGTGGATTGGTTGCGGGCACTTGGAGAATCCAGTGTTGTCCTAGGATATCCCAGAGTACCCGTGTGATCATCCTATGGTTCGCCACCCAGGCTCAAAGGGATCATAAGATTATTCATGCTAGAAACTTCCGAGTGCAACCACAATCCATTATGGGCTCTGGCATAGTTGAGTATGTTGCGTGACCTCTTTCAGTGGTAGGCTAGCAGATGTAGGAGATGTAGGTGGTACTATCTACCCAGAGTAAAGAGTTAATTCTTCTAAAAGACTGTGTCTCGGTCATCCGTTTCCCAAACACCATGTAGTGCGAGAAATACAATGGAGGAGATCGAGTCTTGTGGGGAAAAGTGTGCAAAGCTCTGCAGAGTGTACAAACTAATCATGGTTAGCCGTGTCCCCGATTATGGACATCTTGAGTCTCTAGTATTTAGATTGTCATCTTGATCTCATTACTCTAAATTAACTTGTTGGGTTGTTAATTACTACTTAATTGGGATTGAGTTGGAGGAACCTTCTCAATGTTTCAACCACCATGATAGTTAAATAAAATATATTCCTTTTTTGTAGGGGAAAATTGGCTTTTTGCAAAGACATGATAACCGTAGATCCTCCACCAGCCATATATGCATGTAGTGTTAGCATTTTCCTGTTCGTTGCTCTACTGTGTTATTTTGCCAGCATATTCCATCTGCTGACCCGTTCCGGGCTGCAACGTATTATGTTGCAAACTTTTAAGACGAAGAGTAAGGTGCGCTAGGTCGTTATCGTGCACTCATCTATGCCGTTAGAGTTGATGGACTCATTTACCTTCGATGCTTCCGCAGTTATCTTATTTAGATGGCCTTAAGCCATATTATTGTAATAAGTTCTCTTTTGAGACATTCGATGTAATAAGTGTGTGATTGCACTCTGTTATAAATCCTTCAAGTATTGTGTGTGTCAGCATTACCGATCCAGGGATGACACTTATGCACAGAGATTCGGCCGTTTGAGGTCGGATCGCTACACGAGAACTAAGCATAACTAACACCGAATATTGCACCACAAGTAGGATATAATTTCATCGCATAACTATTGACTTTCGTGCTTGCATAGTGAATCACAAACCTTAACACCAATATTCTTACTAGAGCATAATTACTCACCAACATGAATCACATATTATTATCTCCATATCTTAAAAATATTACAAAGAATCAAGTTTATTTTGTCCAGTGATCTTCATGAAAGTTTTTATTATATCCTTGTTGGATATCTATCACTTTGGGACTAGTTTAATATGTTGCCTTTGATAAGCTCAAACAAATTTAAGTGAAGAACATGAGCATAAATATTTTGTTCTCTCAAAAGAATATAAGTGAGGCATGAGAGAATTTATTCAAAAATAAATTAAAGCACACCGTGCTCAAAAATATATAAGTGAAGCACTAGCGCAAAAGACAAACTACTCCAAAAAGATATAAGTGAAGATCAAGTGAGTAGTTAAGTAAATATGTAGCTATGTGAGGACTCTCTCTTATTTAAAAACTTTAAGATCTAAGTATTTTATTAAAATAGCAATCAAAGCAAAACAAAATGATATTCCAAGAATAGCACAACTCATGTGAAGAGGCAAAAAATTGGGCTCAACCGATACTAACCGATAATTGTTGAAGAAGAAAGGTGGGATGCCTACCGGGGCATCCCCAAGCTTACATGCTTGAGACTTATTGGAATATTAACTTGGGATGCCTCGGGCATCCCCAAGCTTGAGCTTTTGTGTCTCCTTAATTCCTTTTATATCACGGTTTCCCTAATGCTTAAAAACTTCATCCACACAAAACTCAAGAAGAACTCATGAGATACGTTAGTACAAATCAATGCAACACCTTATCATTCTCTACTGTAGAAAATCACTAAAATTATTATTCGACATTGCATACTAAATGTCTCTGCATATTTAATAGTCCTATCCTCAAATAGAATCATTAAACAAGCAAACATATGCAAACGATGCAAACATAACAACAATCTGTCAAAACAGTACAATATGTAAAGAATGCATATCAATACTTCTTTAACTCCAAAAATTCTGAAAATTTAACACACTGTAGAAAATTTATTAGAGCTTATTGTGCAAAAAGTTTCAACATTTTGTCACATTCTTACTTTTCCCAGGAATTTTTGCAACAACGATAAACTTTCTGTTTTCAACAGCCACATATAGACTTGCAAAATAAGCATGGAAAAGGCTATACTTGACTTTTTTATTGAAATAAAAGTTGCAAAACATTGTTCTAAATAACAGCAAGCAAATACTAACAAAAAAAATGACGGTCCAAGCAAAACTCATATCATGTGACAAATGAAAATATAGCTCCAAGTGAGGTTATCGATAATGTTGGAGATGAAAGAGGGGATGCCCCGGAAGGCATCCCCAAGCTTAGTTGCTTGGATCTTCCTTGGATATTAACTTGGGGTGCATTGAGCATCCCCAAGCTTAGGGTCTTGTCCCTCCTTATTCTCCTCATATCGATGTCTCACCTTAAGAACTTCAATCAAACAAAACTTAACGGAACTTCATGAGATAGGTTAGTATGATAAAGAGCAAACCATTCATTTTGGTACTGTCAAAGACAAGATTCATAATAGTTCCCACACAATGCCTATTGTACCCTATCATTTCTAAAATTTATATTGAGAAATATAAGCCACAGAAACTAGAAAACAAGCAAACTATGCATTGAAAGAATCTGTCAAAAACAAAACAGTCTGTAGTAATATGTACTCCAACCATATTTCTGCTACTCCAAATATTCTGAAAAATTAGGACAACCTGGTAAATTTGTATACCAATCTTTTGCAACAAGAATTAGGATTTTATCACGCATATGTAAAAAACTAAATTTATTTTACTAGGCACAAAAGTTTCTATTTTTTAGCAAGATCAAATCAACTATCACCATAGACCATACCAAAGGTCTTACTTGGCACTTTATTGGAACAAAGGCTATAAAAATTGGTTAATACAGTAGCCTAATCATACGAACACATAAAAACAGTAGGTAAAAGTATTGGGTTGTCTCCCAACAAGCGCTTTTCTTTAATGTCTCTTAGCTAGGGATGAAGATTTCAATGATGCTCACACAAAAGTAAAGAATTGAAACATAACAAGAGCATCATGAATCACATGCCAAGAACAATTAATCCTAACCCACTTCCGCATAGGGATTTTGTGAGAAAATAACTTTTGGGAGCAAGAATCAACTAGCATAGGAAGGCAAAACAAGTATAACTTAAAGATTTTCAACACATAGAGAAGAAACTTGATATTACTAAGATATGTAGAAGCATATGTTCCTCCCTCATAGTAACTTTCAGTAGCATCATGAAGTAATTCAACAATATAGCTATCACACAAAGTATTCTTTTCATGATCTACAAGCATGGAAATTTTACTACTCTCCACATAAGCAAATTTATTCTCATCAATAGTAGTGGGAGCAAACTCAACAAAATAACACGTGATTGAAAATTAAAATTATGATGACAAGTTTCATGGTTATAATTATTCAATATAACATGTGTGCCATCACCATAATCATCATAGATAGCAACTTTGTTATCATAGTCAATTGTAGCCTCATCCAAGATGGTGGATTCATCACTAAATAAAGTCATGACCTCTCTAAATCCACTTTCATCATTATAATCATCATAAATAGGAGGCATGCAATCATTATAACAAATTTGCACATCAAATCTTGGGGTACTAAAAGTATCATCTTCGTCAAACATAGCATCCCCAAGCTTATGGCTTTGCATATCATTAGCATCATGGATATTCAAAGAATTCATACTAACAACATTGCAATCATGCTCATCATTTATACCAAACATTCTATTGAATTCTTCTACTATCAATTGAGCACAATTTTCCTTTCCATCATTTTCACGAAATACATTATAAAGATGAATAATATGATGCAACCTCATTTCCATTTTTTGTAGTTTTCTTTTTTAACCCAAACTAGTGATAAAACAAGAAACTAAAAGATTCAATTGCAAGATCTAAAGATCTACCTTCAAGCACTCACCTCCCAGGCAACGACATCAGAAAAGAGCTTGATGTCTAGTACGCAACTTTATTCTTGTAGACTCGTGTTGGGCCTCCAAGCGCGGAGTTTTGTAGGACAATGGCAAATTTCCCTCAAGTGGATGACCTAAGGTTTATCAATCCGTGAGAGGTGTAGGATGAAGATGGTCTCTCTCAAACAACCCCGCAACCAAATAATAAAAAGTCTCTTGTGTCCCCAACACACCAAATACAATGGTAATTTGTATAGGTGCACTAGTTCGGTGAAGAGATGATAATAAAAGCGTAGTAATGACAGTAGATATTGATTTTTGTAATAGGAACAATAAAAAACAGCAAGGTAGCAATTGATAAAATGGAGCACAAATGGTATTGCAATACTTGAAAATGAGCCCTAGGTTTCGTACTTTCGCTAGTGCAATCTCTCAGCAATGTTAATCTAATTGGATCATATAACCATCCCTCAAAGTGCGATGAAGAATCACTCCAAAGTTCCTATCTAGCGGAGAACATAAGAAGAAATTGCTGGTAGCTATTCTCTCTGATCGATCTATCCAAGAGTTCGTACTAAAATAACACCAAGTTATTCTTTCCGATCGATCTATCAAGAGTTGGTACTAAAATAACACCAGGTTATTCTTTCCGATCGTCATGTAGAGTTCGTACTAAAATAACACCAAAGCAAATTCAGATTCATAATACTCAATCCAACACAAGGAACCTCAAAGAGTTCCCCAAGATTTCTACCGGAGAAACAAAAGACGAGGACGTGCATCAACCCCTATGCATAGATTACCTCAATGTCACCTCAGGAATCCGTGAGGTAAGTACCAAAACATATCTCAAGTGAATCAATATAATACCCCATTGTCACCACGGGTATTCATATGCAAGACATATATCAAGTGCTCTCAAATCCATAAAAGTATTCAATCCGATAAAACGAAATCTCAAAGGGAAAACTCAACTCATCACAACAAGACAGAGAGGGAGAAACATCATATGATCCAACTATATTAACAAAGCCCGTGATACATCAAGATCGTGACATCTCAAGAACACGAGAGAGAGAGAGAGAGAGAGAGAGATTAAACACATAGCTACTGGTACAACCCTCAACCCCGAGGGTGGACTACTCCCTCCTCATCATGGTGGCCGTCGGGATGATGAAGATGGCCACCGGTGATGATTTCCCCCTTCGGCGGAGTGCCGGAACGGGGTCTAGATTGGTTTTTCGTGGCTATAATGGCTTGCGGCGGCGGAACTTCTGATCTAGGGTTATCCCTGATGGTTTCCCTATTTATAGGATTTTTTCGCGTTGGTTTCACGCTAAGATAGGCCTCGAGGTGAGCACAACCCACCGGGGCAAGTCAGGCCCACCAGGCATGCCCCGGTGTCTTGTGCCCTACTCCTTCACCTTCTGGTCCTTCCACGAAGCTTCGGGGGTCTCTTTTGTTCCAAAAAAATTGTCAAAATGTTTCAACTCATTTGGAGAACTTTATTTCTGCACAAAAAACAACACCACGGTAGTTCTGCTGAAAACAGCGTCAGTCCGGGTTAGTTCCATGCAAATCATACCAAAACCATATAAAATTATTGTAAACATGGCATGAATACTTCATAAATTGTAGATACGTTGGAGACGTATCATACATCAACCGCATTGTGAAAAGCTTGCGCTTACGGTCTACGAGGGTACGTAGACACACTCTCCCCCTCGTTGCTATGCATTTCCATGGATAGATCATTGCGTGTGCGTAGAACTTTTTTTGTTTTCCATGCAATGATTCCCAACAGTGGCATCATGAGCCAGGTCTATGCGTAGATGATATGCATGAGTAGAACACAAAGATTTGTGGGCGGAGATAGTCATACTGCTTACCACCAACGTCTTATTTTGATTCAGCGGTATTGTGGGATGAAGCGGCCCGGACCAACCTTACATGTCCATGTACATGAGACCGGTTCCACCAATAGACATGCAACTAGTTTTGCATAAAGGTGGCTGGCGGGTGTCTATTTCTCCTACTTTAGTTGAATTGAATTTGACTACGACCGGTCCTTGAAGAAGGATAAAACAACAAACTTGATGAAACACCATCGTGGTTTTATGTGTATGTAAGAACGGTTCTTGCTAGAAGCCCGTAACAGCCACATAAAACTTGCGACAACAAAGTAGATGGCGTCTAACTTGTTTTTGCAGAGTATGTTGTGATGTGATATGGTTAAGACATGATGAGATATACATTATTGTATGAGATGATCTTGTTTTGTAAGATATCTGGCAACCGGCAGGAGCCGTATGGTTGTCTCTTTATTGTATGAAATACATAAGCCATGTAATTGCTTTACTTTATCGCTATGAGTTAGCAATAGTTGTAGAAGCAATAATTGGCAAGAACACCACGACGCTACGATGGAGATCATGATGATGCTTCGGAGATGGAGATCCAAAGCACAAGATGATGGCTATATCATGTCACATTTTTTGATTGCATGTGATGTTTATATTTTATGCATCTTATTTTTCTTAGTACGGCGGTAGCATTATAAGATGATCCCTTCACTAAATTTCGAGGTATAAGTGTTCTCCCTGAGTATGCACTGTTGCGACAGTTCGTCGTGTTGAGACATCACTGATGATCGGGTGTGATAGACTCTACGTTCACATACAACGGGTGCAAGACAGTATTGCACATGCGGAATACTCGGGTTAAACTTGACGAGCCTAGCATGTACAGACATGGCCTCGGAACACAAGAGACCGAAAGGTCGAACATGAATCATATAGTAGATATGATCAACATAGAGATGTTCACAATTGATGACTACCCCATCTCACGTGACGACCGGGCATGGGTTAGTTGATATGGATCATGTTCACTTAGACAACTTGAGGGATGTTGATTTAAGTGGGAGTTCATTAGTAATTTGATTAATTGAACTTAATTTATCATGAACTTAGTCCTGATAGTATTTGCATCTGTGTTGTAGATCAATAGCTCACGATATAGCTCCCTTATTTTTGATATGTTCCTAGAGAAAAATAAGTTGAAAGATAATAGTAGCTATGATGCGGACTGTGTTCGTGATCTGAGGATTATCCTCATTGCCGCAAGAAGAATTATGTCCTTGATGCACCGCTAGGTGACAGACCTACACTACAAAAAAAAGACACATCCGTGATATTTTGGGCCGAACGAAAAAAAATTCTGTCATACTTATGACACTTCTATGACGATAATTGTGACAAAATACGGTATCATCATAGATGTGGTGGGCTCCTACTTCTATGAGAAAAAATCATGACAGAAAATGGGCTTTTCGTCCTAGGCGGGCCGGAGACGCGGCTGCATGACATTCTTTGGGCCGTCCATGCCGAAAAAAACCGTGGTAGATGCGAGGGTGAGGAAAATATCGGGGTGTTCCTGGTTATGGTGGGTGGTCGGAGCCGAGCGATGCGCGTTTCTCTCGTACACGCATGCGCGTGGGTGCGAGGCGTTGGGCTCTAACTGAACCCGAGCGAAGCGTTGGGCTCTCGCGAACCCGGCGATTGCTGCGCAGGCTATGCGTTATCGAACCCGAGCGATCGATCGATGGTTGTTAACTGAACCCGATCGAGCGATTCCTTCGCTACTGCTGCTAACTGAAGCCGATCGATGCTGCCTCTGTATGAACAATGAGCGTTGCTAGGGGGGTTTGGATGAACAGTTCCTGGTGGGGGTGGATGAACAGGATCCCGTGGTGTTGCCTCTGGATGAACAAGACCCCGATCGATCGAGCCGGTTGGGGCTGGATGAACAGGACCCCATGGAGGGCTGGATGAACAGGACCACCCCGTGGAGGGCTGGATGAACAGTAAACGGTGGAGGGCTGGATGAATAGTAGCCCGTGGAGGGGTGGTTGAACAGGAGCCCGTGGAGACGGCTGGTTGAACAGTAGCCGGTGGAGTAGCGCACGGCGGAGGCTGGATGAACAGGAGCCCATGGATGAATAGTCGCAGGTGGAGGCTAGAGGAGGTCGACAGTGGATGAATAGTAGCCCATGGAGGCTGGAGGGGGTCGACGGTGGAGATGAACAATATCCCGTGGAGTCCCATTTTGCGGTACGCCACACCCCTCCTGATGAACGGGACCAACGTTTCGACCGTAGCGCTCTAACACAAGTCGGTTTCGTCCGTTTTGCGGTACGCCACACCCCTCCCGATCAACAGGACCCCCGTTTCGATCGTAGGAGGTCTGTTTCCTCCGTTTTGCGGTACGCCAGACCCCTCCCGATGAACATGATCCCGTTTTGACCGTGGCCGATCGAACACAAGGCTGTTTCCTCCGTTTTGCGGTACGCCAGGCCTCGTTTCCATTGGCTGTTCCGTCCAAGCCCTTTCGATGAACACGACGACGCATTCCGTTCCGACCTAGCCGGTTGGCTCCCCATGGACATGACGACGACGCAGTTTCTCCATTCCGACCCAGCCATGTACACGAGCCCTGGCCATACGTATGCACGAGTAGGCATTGGAGACCGTGCCCGTATGTACGTACGTGGCCATATTTTCTTTCTTGCACACTGGCCGCTGTACGGACGTGTACATGCTACGTGCACGCCTCTACTACGACACGTGCGCGCCTCTACATCGACCAGTATGTACATACACGTTCGCGACCAGAATGACAACGCTATGTATGCTTCGACCTGGTGGGTCCTGACTGTCAGGCACTTCCTTGCGTGCGAAGATGTAGCTGGTGGGTCCCAACAGTCAGGGGGCGAATCATTTTTTTTGCCCGGAAGCACTTCCTTACGTTCGAAAATGTAGCTGGTTGGTCCCGGCAGTCAAGGGAAACGTTTTTTTCACAAAATACGGTGGCCCGTCCGATGGGTCCCCGCTGTCAAGTGGAGGAATAATTATTTTGTGCGTAATAAGGAGGCACTTCGTTGCTGCGGCCGTGGACCCGGCTATCAGCATTTCCACGTACAGTCCACATCCGATGGAAGCAGTTCCTTGACCACATTGACCACGCCGCGCTGAGAGCACCAGGCCAGTGGACGACGGCGAGGCCTAGGAAGGGGACGATGCGGAGCCGGGAAAGACGCGGCAGTGGATGCCCATGCGTAGACGAGTATGAGGGTTCACTGGTTCGCTGCTGTGTGAGGCTGCCGTCGCCACAGAATAATAGGGGGTGTGGGTGAGTAGAGGGATGGCTTGGCCAGTGGTGGGAGTACTAGGGGGCGGTGAGGCCTTCGCCGCATCACAGCCGGCCACGGGAGGCAGGAGCACGAGGCACGACCGGCGCTGGTTTGGGCGGCTGGAGCAAGAAGACCAGAGGTTGAAGAAGCACTACGGCCGTTGGATGGACATTGTATGGTCACTCGAGCTAGAATCGTTCATATTGACTAAGTTGACAAGTCAGCCTGCCACTATACTGGGTCCCAGCTAGCAGGGGGAGTATTCATTTTTTGTGCGTAATAAGGAGGCACTTCCTTGCGTGCGAAGATATAGCTGGTGGGTCCAAGCTGTCAGCGGCGGTAACATTTTTTCGCGAAATACAGAGGCCCTTTTGGTGGGTCCCAGATGTTAGGTGGAGGAATCATTATTTTGCGCGTAATAAGGAGGCATTTCCTTGCATGCGGCCGTGGACCCAGCTGTCATCCTCTCCACGTACAATCCACTTCAGATGCATGTCGGTCGTTGACCACGTTGACTAGGCCGCGCCGAGAGCACCAGGGCGGTGGACGACGGCGAGGCCTAGGAAGGGAACGACACGGAGGCAGGGAAGAATCGACAGTTGTTTCCCACGCGGAGGGGAATCTGTTGTCTGAGGGTTCTTGGTTAAATCTGCCGTTGCCGGAGAATAACAATAGGTGTGGGTGAGTAGAGGGATGGCTAGGCCAGCGATGGGAGTACGGTGGGGCGGTGAGGCCTGCACGGCAGCACAACCAGCCGTGGGGAGGAGAGAGCAGGCAGTCCCGTCGGCGCTTGTTTGAGCGGCTGGAGCAGGAAGAGCTGAGATTAAAGACGACCGTTGGACGGGCATCCAACAGTCACTGCTTGTGCGTCAACCTTTTTTTAGGAAAGCCTCAAATCTGTGGAAAACATCATACAACCCATCTGCCATTATTTCTAATAATTTACAGCCCATTTGCTAATTCTTAAGGTTTTTTAGAGCCCATATTCTTTTTGTTAGCATTACAGCCCATATTGTGGCCACGGTTAAAAAAATATGAAATTTTGCATATTTCGGTGCGGTCCAAACTATTTTTAATCCCGAAATTTTGAGTCACATTCAAACTGATTTTAAAAATAAATGTATATCAATATAAAATCCAACAAATTGTCCACGCATAAAAATCAATGCAATTTAAAATCTTGAAATGATAAAAAAAGAAATTTGAAACTAATTGCCGGTTTGATGTGTTTCTAAAATGTACAGCCCATTTGTCAGTACTGATAGGCCATTTTCTCGGCTAGCCGAACGAAGCTCTCCTTGTCTTGAAAGATTTGCAGCCCAACAGGCCTGACAATGCGACTTAGTTGGCAAATCACAAAAAAACTAGGATGTGGCCGTGGACCCAGCTATCAGCCTCTCCACGTACAGTACTCTTCCGATGGAAGTCGGTTGTTGACCACATTGACCGCGCGGCGCCGAGAGCACCAAGGCAGTGGACGACGGCGAGGCCTAGGAAGGGGACGACGCAGAGCCGGGGAAGACACGGCAGAGGATGCCCACGCGGAGATGAGTACGAGGGTTCACTGGTTCGGCTGCGGTGTGAGGCTGTCGTTGCCGCAGAATAACAGGGGGTGTGGGTGAGTAGAGGGATGCCCTGGCCAATGGTGCAAGTAGTAGGGGGCGGTGAGGCCTCCGCGGCATCACAGCCGGCCATGGGAGGCAGGAGCACGCGGCACGACCGGCGCTGGTTTGGGCGGCTGGAGCAATAAGACCAGAGGTTGAAGAAGCACTCTGCCGTTGGATGAACATCGACGTATGGCGGAGCTAGAATCGTTCATATTGACTAAGTTGACAAAGCCCTCCGTCCCCGTCAACCTAGTAGGCCCACAAGTCAGCCTCCCACTATGCTGGGTTCCAGCTGGCAGGGGGAGTATTCATTTTTTTGTGCGTAATAAGGAGGCACTTCCTTGCGTGCGAAGATAGCTAGTGGGTCAGACTTGTCAGCGGAGGGCACATCTTTTCGCGAAATACAGAGGCCCTTCCGGTGGGTCCCAGATGTCAGGTGGAGGAATCAAAGACTTGAGAAGGCGTACGGAACAAGCTAGTGTACCAGTAAATAGACGTTGTTGAGTTTTAGAAAAAAGAGAGACGTGCTCCTGTAGCTGGTTCGAATCCAAACCTAGATTATGACTATATATGGTGCTATGATACTCTGCAAGTAATGAAACTGACATATCCAACGTTCACTTCTCCTCTTCTCTAGTTACTCTTCCTAGCATCAGCAGCTCTGGCCGCAGCAACCATGTCCGCTGGTTGCTCGTCCACCTACTCTTCAGCAGGTAACAACCAAATATGCTCCAAGTCGCCACCCGTACCATTGCCTCTGGGTCTCATCACACCCCCGTCGGCACGTGCACCGCAGCCGGTTGCTCATCGCAACCCGCTGCCGTTGGTGTGGTGCCACTGCTGCAAATCACGCAGAGTCATCCGTCGCGTCTCAACCACAATCCTCAACCCTAGCTGAGTCTTCTACAAATGCCCGAATCATGGAGTAATAATATGTTTAAGTGTTGTTCTGCTGCTTTCAGTTGCTGATTTTTTTAATAGTTTGGTTGATGATCTTCCAATTTGATTCATGCAGAAAAGGGAAGATTCGTGTGATTTGTATTTCTGGGAAGTTGCTGATGTGGGGGAGTGCAACTATGCTGATTATTTGGTTAGCCGAGGAATCCCAATACTAGCAGGTTGGGGTGTTGGACAAGTAATCAAGGAACGATGAAGAGGAAGATGCAGAGCAGAAGGTTAAAGATGCAGTTCCTCTGATCATGGCCAAGCAACAGCTGCTGAACGACCTTGGCAGCAATGAGGAGATGAAAGAGCTTGTGAAGATAATGGGCAAAATCGATGTGCTCTGTAGGATGATTATCTGTTTCTTTGCAGTGTATGTAGCACTCGTGATGTATTCAGAGGCTATGACATGAGGACTTTTCTGAAACTAGTAATGAATGAAACCTGTGTAGCAGGCTGGGCATAGTGTTGTGAACATCTAATGATTTCTATTAACGGAAATCAGGGGGTATCCCCCTTTTCTCATAAATAAATAAATAAATAGCAGAGGCCCTTTTGGTAATAAATAAATAAATTAGCAGAGGCCCTGTCGGCTCAGCTTTGTTCTCATTCGAAGACGTCGAGCAAATTGTAGTCCAACAACAAACTATGTCATCAAATTCAAGTTTCGCAGCCAAATATGAGTACAACTAAACAACAATGTCATGATGTTTTAGTCGTCATACAATCACCAAATACAAATCAGCATGCATAACAAGTGATGTTCTCACAGGAAAATACTAAACAACATGTTCATCAGGTTTCAGTTGTCATAGCAAACACAATTTCACATAGTAGATAAAAAAACATCTTCTGACAGGCAAATACGACAAAAACAATGTAATCATCATCTGCAGCAGCAGCGTCAACATCTTCGCCATGTGTATCAGTCTGAATCGTAATTCCCCACGGTGTCATCTTCTTCTTCGTCCTCAACATCCTCGAACATTGGCTTCTTCTTGATCAACTCTTGTATGTCCACATCACGACAGGCAATCTTTTTTCCAGCGTCATTGACGTGATGGTTCTCAAAGATATTGGGAACATCTGTATTATCTTGTACATCAGGAGCAGTGTAAGCATCATCTTGTTGTGCAACTTCATTAAACGAATTCCTCTGCTCAAACCTTTGCAATACTCTCCAGTCATCGCTATGTGCAAATGTGTCTTCCAGGAAAAATATCTGTGTTGCTTGATTTGCCAAAATAAAAGGCTCGTTGGTCTGGTACGCCGCCTTGACATTGATGGATTTGAAATAATCATCAGCTCGGGTTTTGCAATCTCGGAAAACAGGTTATACCAACGACAAAGACAACAGAACCACACACGATGATCCTCAAACCGGAGATATATCGCAACTGAACAATGTCTGTTATGTTAGCATACATTTCAATTATCTCTTTGTCACACGTATCCATGCTCATGATGGCACTGTTTTGTGTCTTCCTGCCTTCGTCTCGTGCAAGGGTGTTGTAGCGCTCATCTCCAACAACTCAAGATTCATAATGTCTTACCCGAGTATCAGGACCCATTGCTAGTGAGTAAAGGGCATCATCAACTGCCTGCCCATCCTCCCGCATCTTCTTAACCTATGGTTAGAAAATAGACAAGCTGATCATCTTATCTACTCAATATATTAAAAAAACTGACAGTGCAATTCAAAAGCTTACATGGCTCTTGAACCATTTTGCAAATCCTGCCATAACCAGTTTGTCAATGTTTCTTGGATTTTGCGGCAGTAACTCCTTTTTGTAGATGCTGCACAACATAGTGATCGCGTCAAACATCTAAATATATAATAATGTGCTGCAAGTTTAGTAGATTATGATGTATAAGCTGCAATACTTATCACTTACTTGATATAAGGTTGTATCTCAGGACAATTATTCAACGCATACCAAACCATTTTGTCCAAATCTTTAGGTTTGTCCTCTGGTCGACTCTTCCCTGTAACTCGAACAGAATAATCGAAAACATTGAGCCCGGGATTGTCTTCATCCACCTCTTTGCTAAGCTGATCAGCTGTTTCAATGTATTTTGAGCAGAATGTCAACGCTTTTGTAGCAATGTAGGCCTCTGCAATGGAACCCTCGGGTCTAGCTCTATTCCTAACATAGACCTTGAAAGTGCCTAGCCACCTTTCAATAGGGTACATCCAGCCATACTGTACTGGACCTCTAAGTAGTGCCTCATCAGGTAGATGTGTAGGACCTTGAAATATGTCTAGAGGGGGGTGATTAGACTACTTGACCAGTTAAAAACTTAACCTTTTCCCAATTTTAGACTTTGGCAGATTTTAGCTATCTTTAAGCAAGTCAAGCAATCTTCACGCAATTCAAGCAAGCGTGCAAAGAGTATATAGGAAGCGGAAAATAAAGATTGCAACTTGCAAGAATGTAAAGGGAAGGGTTTGGAGGATTCAAACACAATTGGAGACACGGATGTTTTTGTCGTGGTTCCGATAGGTGGTGCTATCGTACATCCACGTTGATGGAGACTTCAACCCACGAACGGTAATGTAACATCCCAAATTTCCTATTTGGAATGTTTTACAATTATAGCTAAGCATCTATGCATTCTGTTTGAATTTGAGTGCCATTTGAAGTTTCAGAAATTTTTTGAGTTTTGGAATTTGAATTCAAACTTTGGCAAGTGGGAATCATTTAAAAAACTATGCCTGATAAATACTTGAGCAAAAGTATGAGAGGAGTAAACATGACACTCCAAAAATATCAGAGGAAAACAATGCCAAAAGTTTTGAATTCAAACTTGAGTTTTATTTGAATTTGAAAAAAAATGAAATTTTATAAAGTTTGGATTTTGCCTTTGGAAAAATGTTCAAATGATAGGGAATATTCCCCTGATCATTTTGGTATATATATGTCCTATATAAAATATTTATATTTTATATTCTATCTCTGTTTTATTTTCAAAAAAATAATTTTTTAAAACAAGAGAAAACCCCTGGCACCGCCAGCCAACTGCCCAACCAACCCAGGCGGGCCCACGAGAGAAAGCCCAGCCCGCGCAAATGAGCCGCCCAACAGACCGACCGCACCCCCTCGCCTGATTCGGCTTGCTCGGCTCGACCGACCGAGACCGCACTTCAAGACCCCTGACGGTGGGCCACCACCGTCGTCAACCCCAGACACGACTTCGCACACGCCGCTCGCCGGATCCCGACGGATCCGGATCCGATCCTCCCGATTCACCCCCCGCCCAAGGTGAGGCCCCGCCTATATAAGCCCCTCCCGCACCCCATTCCCCCTCGCCCCGCCCGACCTCTCCTCTCTCCTCACGCTCGCCGGACTTGCCGAACGCCGCCGCCGCCATTTGCCTCGCCGTCGCCGCCCTAGCCCTCCCCGAGCTCCACCCACTCCACCAGATCACCCCCCTCGTCGCCCCGCACCCACCGGAGCCCTCCTCCGACCTCCCCGACGACTGGAGAGGCCAACGCACTCGCCGCCCAAGCCTCCTCCGCCGTCGAACGCCGATGAGTCGCCGGAGCTTCCCTCCCCCGTCCGATCCCAATCCTACAGCTAGGATTAGAACCCCCGAAGGGGTACGCGCATTTAATTAAAACCGGGATTTACCCCGGTTCGTTGCGGTTTAGTTTAGTTAGGTTTTTTTTTATTTAGTACCGGCCCGTTTCATTTAAACCGTAGGCCGTTTTAGTTATATTACGCGCAGTGCGTTAGTTAGGCCCATTTAGCCATTTTTCTTTATTTTCGTTTTCTGTTTTAACAGAATAATTCCAGATTTGAAAAATCCATATCTTTTATTCTACTTAATATTTTTGAGTGATTCTTTTTTTGTTGGTTTGCAAATTTTCTATAGTTTCTGTAGAAAATATTATTAGCTATGTTAAAATTAATAAAATTGCTTTATTTTAGATTTAGTCAGAATAGTAAATCTGCCATAAAATGAGTTAGGAAAATTATTTTATATGATTCTTTTGTCCCAACTTTATTTTGACATTGCCTAACCGTAGGAATTAATTTGGGTATTTTAGGATTAATAAAAAATAGTTTTAAGCAGAATCTTGTTAATCCTAATTAATTAACTAGCTAATGTTTTCCTATTATTTTAATTAGTAAATAAATTTATTTTTCACATGTGATTAATTATTCTAGGATTGTTTCTGTCACTTTATGGGATGAACTTTTATTTTAATAAATAAAACTTTTATTTTATTTTTCTTAATAGAATTTGAATTAGGCCTAATAGGAGTTTTATAATAGCTTTTAAATTGATTCTTTTTGCTCCTAGTTGCTTAATGCATTCTTTTCTGTTAAGTTAACATAAACTCATGATTAGGTTATGTTGAGAAAATTTTGTTATATAAAACTATTTTTAGTTGTTGCTTGAAGTAGGAAAAACTTGAGTTGGTTTTTCTTTGAGTTTTCCCTTTGGGTTTGATTTGTTGTTTGGTGGGTTATGTTACTATGCTATTGTATTATGTGATCCTATGCTATATGCTTATTGTGATTATTGTTTGTCTCGGTAGAGTTTCCGGAGTGCGAAGCTTGCTACTACGAGTCTTTAGCTTACGAGGATCATCAGCAAGGCAAGTCTTGATCATGTCATTTTCAATACCTATGGTTTTTGTGCACTGGAAATTATACCACCCCACCATGCATGCAGTAGTTGAAAGTTTGAAGTTATGTTCTTGAGTAGTATCATGTGGTAGGTTGAACCAATCCCCTTGTTACCATGACCCCGGGACGAAGTAGTTTACTTTGCTATGCTCGTAGACGGGATTGGTTGAGTGAATTCATAAGCAAGATGTGAGAGTCAAGATGATGACAACCCCATGAAATTCAAGATCAAGATGGACTTCGAAATTCACTACTGGATGGAGGACGGTTGACGGGCACCCTGGAGAACCCAGTGGTTGGCCGGGATGCATGGAGAAGTGCCATGACATCTTGCGGAAAGCTTCACCCAGCCACGAAGAGACGGATGGATGCCCCATTGACCGAAGCTTACATGCAGCCGCAAGCCATTATGGGCTCGCTGGGTCAACCCTAGTAGTGACGCTGGCTGGACGGTACTACGAGATGTAGAAGAACGGTAGGATTGATGGGTACGGCGGTGGCGGAAGAACTCTTTGGAAGACCCTGTTTCATTCATCCCGCCTTCAAACACCATGAAGTGCGAAGAATTAAAAGGAGGAATGATTCTTGCGGGTAAAGTGCGCATAAACCTCTGCAGAGTTAAAGATCTAATCGATTAGCCTTGTCCCCGGTTACGGACAATTTGAGCCTCTGGAAATTGGAAGTATTCGGAAATCTCAACACTAAAACTAATGAATTAATTTGAGGGGTTCATGACTTAATAATTTGGGAATGAGATATCGGTTGGCGGAACCATCTCAATAACTACCAACAATTTGTAGTAATTTGCAAGCAAGTCCACTGTAGTAGGGAAAAATTTGCTCTTCGCAAAATGATGAAACTTAGAGCCCCACAACCAAAATGCATATAGTGTTAGTAATTTTATTATTGTTATTCTTCATGACTTGCCAGCTTATTCAAAAAGCTGACCTACATGGCTGCAACGTCTTATGTTGCAGAGATTTATTCCGATCAGGAGTGAGGCTACGCTCCGCGCTTGGCGATTGCCCTTTGGAGTCGGATGGACTCTCTATTTCGTCTACGCTTCCGCAGCTTTAGTAGTTTATTTCTCATGAGTTGGCCTTTGGCCGAATTTATTCTATTGTAATAAAGACTCTATATGAGAATCATGTAATAAATTCAGGTGTGATTCAACTTTGATTATTTCATCGATGTACTGTGAGTACCAGCATGATCTTGGGATGGTACAGACACAAAGATTTGACCGATTTTGGGTCGGTCGCACAGAGATGGTATCGAGCACGCCGACCGTAGGATCGTAACCCCTAGGATCGGAAAGCCATAGGAAGAGACTATTTACTTTATATCCTTATCATTCCGTAATTCTCCCCTGTTCATTTCTGACTCCTCTCCGATTTTCAACATTTTAGATGGCCGTCGAGTTCACCCCAGTTTTGCTACCGGAGTTTTGCCAGCCCGATGAGACGATGCCCTTCGGCAGGAAGCTGGTCCAGATGGTGAAGAAGCTGAAGATTGCTCTGCCCTCGATCATCGGGAAGCCAACCAATGCACTTCTGACGGATACCCGCTACAGGATTGAAGTGCATATTCCAGGGAGAACCTTCGAGGACATCTGAGCCTATTGACTTTGAGTTCACCGACTTCAACTGGATCATCGGAAGGGACATGGCAATCTATCGTGCCCTTGGACATCTCCGAGAAGAGTACAGGGCCGAGCTCGATCCATCAGACCTCGCCATGGTTTCACGCAGAGCAAGGAATGGAGATATCATCCGTTCCGTAGAGGACGACTCCATTCTCTCTTATGTCCAGGACTTGGAGTGTCTCCTCAGGAAACAGGAGATCCAGACTCGCCGTAACTAGAAGGTACACAGAGGCTATTGTTCCGTGAACTGAACGGAGGAGAAGGCACACGCAGACTTCCTTAACCATGAGGAAGAAATCGCGGACTTCATGGAGACAATCGACGACCAAGATGAAGCTTGCGCAATAGAGGAAAAGATGGACTTGGGAGAGGACCTTTTTCCGAGTGGAGATGATGGACCTCTCGTGAGTAATGATCAGGATTATGAAGGGAGTTCCACTGGAGGGAGCCGCAAGAGGAGGCGCCACAACAGAGGACACCACACCGGAGGACATCGCACCAGAGGACGCAAGGATTATTGATGAAGACTTTTAGTCGACCACCATGTTATTTTACTTTTCGTCGATCAGTTAGGCCGATATTTTTCGATTAGTCATGCGCTTTTGTAATCGAGATTGAACCATGTTTGAGTGGAATGAATAAATGATTGGTGTGTTTATGATTGTGCATTCATATGGGTAGTGTCATTTCTCATTAGACCATTGTTCTATTCTAATTTTCTCATCCACTCCAAAACACCAGATGCCTCCGAGACGTGACACGGTTTTCCGCGGAGCTCACCCAGCTACTCCAGCAGCAGAGAATGCCCTCATGCGATACTCATCCGTAATCGAACAACAACAACAACAATCCACCGCCACCACCCCCTGTTGACAACTTGACTCGATTCCTAAGGCTGAATCCGCCAGTGTTCTCTAGCAGCACTGAGCCGATTGTGGCCGATGATTGGCTCCGCAAAGTCGGAAGAGAGCTAATCACTGTTGGATGCACTGATGCAGAGAAGGTGCGCTTTGCCGCACATCAACTTGATGGACCTGCAGCTTCTTGGTGGGAGAACTACACCGCCACTTATCCCATTGGTGCCATCACGTGGGATCAGTTCCAGCAGGCCTTCCGCACCGCTCATGTTTCAGCTGGAGCCATGAGTCTGAAGAAGCGTGAGTTCCGCAACTTACGCCAGGGGAACCGTACTGTGGCGCAGTACGTGGATGAGTTCAGCAAGCTAGCTCGCTATGCCCCGGATGATGTGGCCACAGATGCCGCAAAGCAGGAGAAGTTTCTCGAGGGACTCAATGATGAGCTGGGCATGCAACTTGTGGTGGCTACCTTCGCCAACTACCAGGAGCTGGTAGACAAGGCCGTCATACTTGAAGGCAAGCAGCAGCAGATTGAAAGGCGCAAGCGGAAGTACAGCCAGGGGAAGCACAACTCAGGAGCTCAGCAGAAGCCCCGTTATGCACCATACTCAGGAGGGCATACCCATCATAACCATGGAGGTCATAACCATGGAGGAAATGGGAACAACCGCAACCAGGACAACAAGTCAGGCAATGGCCATGGCAATGGAAACGGTAATGGCAATCAGCATCGTCCTGCCCCGGCTCCGAAGGATCTGAGCCACATCACCTGTTTCAAGTGCCAGAAGACAGGGCACTATGCCACCGACTGCCCGGAGGCCAAGCAGAGGAATGGAAACGGCAATGGAAGCTCAGCGAAGAAGCCCAACCCTTTCCCTCGTGCTCAGGTGAACCACATTGACGTGGAGGACGTCTATGATCAGCCAGACACTGTGGTTGGTAAGTTTTTATTGAATTCACGTTCAGTATTGGTACTCTTTGATTCGGTGCAACGATTCATTCATATCAAGGGTAGTTGTGGAAAAGTACGGGTTTCCCACTAAAACCCTTAGAAGCCCCTTCGCGTCGGCCCACGGGAGGAGAAATGATGGCAGGTTTAGGCTGTCATGCAACCCTCAACATCGGAAATCATAAATTTCCGCAGACCTCATAGTATTGGAAACCCAGACCTTGGATGTAATCCTAGGCATGGATTGGTTGACGAAGTTTGAAGGAAACATAGATCTGCGCCCAGAAGTCGATTCGCTCACCACCCAGAGCGTAAGAGGATCAAGTATGTATCGAGCATAGCCGATGAAGAATCAGTGCATTCCCTCACGGAGTTGTTCAGAGGAAGTGCCAGAGTGCAAGATTTTCCGATGTGTTTCGGAGGAATTACCAGGAATGCCACCGGACAGAGACATTGAAATTTTGATTGAGTTATTGCCCGGCACAGCCCCAATATCCAAGAGACCCTATCGGATGCCACCGAATGAATTGAAAGAGATCAAGGATCAAATTAATGAGTTATTGGAGAAAGGATATATTCGGCCAAGGTCATCACCTTGGGGAGCCCTAGTTCTTTTGGTAGAGAAGAAGGATGGAACCTTGAGGATGGTTGTGGATTATCGTGCGTTGAACGAAGTGACCATCAAGAACAAGTACCCTCTGCCGATGATTAATGACTTATTTGATCAGCTAGTAGGAGCCAAGGTATTCTCCAAGATCGATCTTCGATCAGGGTATCATCAGTTGAAGATCCGCGAAAAGGATATACCCAAAACAGCATTCACAACCAGGTATGGTTTACATGAGTATACCGTCATGTCATTTGGATTGACTAATGCTCCTGCATACTTCATGAATTTGATGAACAAGGTATTTACGGAATATCTGGACAAGTTTGTCGTGGTGTTCATCGATGATATACTGATTTTCTCCAAGAGCGAGGAAGAGCATAAGGAACATTTGCGTCTAGTTCTGGAGAAACTTCAAGAACATCAGTTGTATGCCAAGTTCAGCAAATGTGAATTTTGGCTAAAGGAAGTTGGATTCCTCGGACATGTTATTTCAGGAGAAGGAATAGCAGTTGATCCCGCCAAGGTTGAATCAATCACCGATTGGCAGTCACCCACCTCAGTCTAGGAGATCCGCAGTTTTCTCGGACTCGCAGGATAATATCGGAGGTTTATTGAGAACTTCTCGAGGATTGCCAAGCCCATGACTGAGCTGTTGAAGAAGGAAGCCAAGTATGTTTGGACCGAGGATTGTGAAGCCAGTTTTCAGGAATTGAAGAAAAGGTTGGTTACAGCCCCAGTGCTAATTTTGCCAGACATACACAAGGAATACCAGGTTTATTGTGACGCTTCTCGTCAAGGACTCGGAGGAGTACTCATGCAGGAAGGAAAAGTTGTAGCTTATGCCTCCAGACAGCTACGACCTCACGAGATGAATTATGCCACACATGATTTGGAGTTAGCAGCCGTAGTGCATGCACTCAAGACCTGGAGACATTTCCTCATCGGAAACCGTTGTGATGTTTACACAGATCACAAGAGCTTGAAGTATATTTTCACGCAGAAAGAGTTGAACCTCAGGCAGAGGAGATGGCTAGAGTTGATAAAGGACTATGACATGAGATTGCATTACCACCCAGGTAAGGCTAATGTTGTAGCAGATGCTTTGAGCCGTAAGAGTTATGTGAATACTCTTACAGCAGGAGGATTACCCAGGAGTTAGTCGATGACCTCGAGATCTCCGTGCGGAGATAGTTCGAGAGGATACGTTGCAACTCTGGAAGTTCAGTCCACTTTGGCGAAAGGATTCGTGAAGCCGGAAGTCGGACAAGGAAATTGATGAGATAAAGCAAAGGATGAATGAAGGAAAAGCTAAAGGGTTCCGTAAGGATGAACACGGAGCTATATGGTTCGAGGATCGATTTATGTGCCCAATGATCCCGAACTCAGAAACTAATTCTTTAGGAGGCTCATGATTCACCGTATTCGATTCACCCGGTAACACCAAGATGTACCGGATTTGAAGGAAAGTTTCGGTGGGCGGTATGAAGAGGATATTGCCGAGTACATAGCAGTATGCGATGTTTGTCAACGAGTAAAGGCAGTACATCGAAGCCAGCAGGTTACTTCAACCTTTGCCGCTCCCGATTGGAAATGGGAGAAACTTGGAATGGATTTCATCACAGATTACCCAGACCCGTTCAGGTTATGATTCTATCGGGTAGTGGTTGATCGATTGACCAAGGTAGCTCACTTCATTCCCGTGAACACTACCTATACCAGTGCTAAGTTGGCCAAGATATACATGACCAGGATCGTATGTCTGCATGGAGTTCCGAGGAAAATCGTGTCAGATAGAGGAACACAATTTACCTCAAAGTTTTGGAAGCAGTTGCATGAAACTTTGGGTACGAGGCTGGAGTTCAGTACAACTTTTCATCCGCAGATGATGGACAGACCGAGAGAGTCAATCAGATTCTCGGAGGACATGTTGAGAGCTTGTGTGCTAGACTATGGGTCTAGCTGGGATGATAATTTGCCATACGCAGAGTTCTCATACAACAACAGTTATCAATCCGATCAAGATGGTCCCTTTCCAAGCTCTATACGGAAGGAGGTGCAGAACACCATTGCTGTGGGATGGTGTTGGAGATCGATCACTTTTCGGTTCCGATCTTATTCGAGATTCCCAAGAGAAAGTCAAGCTGATTCGAGACAGACTCAAGATAGCTCAGTCGAGACAGAAGAGTTATGCCGACAGTAAGCCCAAGGAAGTAACATACGAAGCGGGAGACCGAGCATATCTTCGTGTGTCTCCACTTCGTGGAATCAAGAGGTTTGGTGTCAAAGTAAAGTTAGCACCCCGATTCATTGGCCCGTACAAAATCCTCGAACGTCGTGGAGAAGTTGCTTACAAGTTGGAATTGCCGGAAGGATTGTCCGGAGTTCATGATGTCTTCCATGTTTCTCAGCTGAAGAAGTGTCATGCCGACATGGCCGATATTCCGTTGAGAGACACGGTGCCCCTAGAGGCCATACAGCTCGACGGTGATCTGACTTATAAGGAGAAACCCGTCCGAATTCTCGAGACATGAAAGCAGAGTCACCCGCAACAAGGTCATCAAGTTTTGCAAGGTGTTGTGGAGTCATCACTCGAGGAAGAAGCCACTGGGAGCGCCAAGAAGACCTTCTTCGAGACCACCCGCACCTATTTGTTAGTTAACCCGAATCTCGAGGGCTAGATTCATCTTAAGGTGGTAGGTTTGTAACATCCCAAATTTCCTATTTGGAATGTTTTACAATTATAGCTAAGCATCTATGCATTCTGTTTGAATTTGAGTGCCATTTGAAGTTTCAGAAATTTTTTGAGTTTTGGAATTTGAATTCAAACTTTAGCAAGTGGGAATCATTTCAAAAACTATGCCTGATAAATACTTAAGCAAAAGTATGAGAGGAGTAAACATGACACTCCAAAAATATCAGAGGAAAACAATGCCAAAAGTTTTGAATTCAAACTTGAGTTTTATTTGAATTTGAAAAAAATGAAATTTTATAAAGTTTGGATTTTTCCTTTGGAAAAATGTTCAAATGATAGGGAATATTCCCCTGATCATTTTGGTATATATATGTCCTATATAAAATATTTATATTTTATATTCTATCTCTGTTTTATTTTTCAAAAAAAATAAATTAAAAAAAAGAGAAAAACCCCTGGGCACCGGCCAGGCCAACCGGCCCAGCCAACCCAGGCGGCCCACCGAGCCGAGCCCAGCCCGCGCCAATGAGCTGCCCAACAGACCGACCGCACCCCCTCGCCGATTCGCCCGGCTCGGTCGACCGACCGAGACCGCAGACCGCCAAGACTGGCGGGTGGGCCACCACCGTCGTCAACCCCTCGCCCATGCACTCGCCCGCGCCGCCGCCGCTCGCCGGATCCCGACGGATCCGGATCCGATCCTCCCGATTCACCCCCACCCCGCCCAAGGTGAGGCCCCCGCCTATATAAGCCCCCTCCCCGCACCCCATTCCCCCTCGCCCCCTCGCCCGACCTCTCCTCTCTCCTCACGCGCTCGCCGGACTTGCCGAACGCCGCCGCCACCATTTGCCTCGCCGTCGCCGCCATAGCCCTCCCCGAGCTCCACCCACTCCACCAGATCACCCCCCTCGTCGCCCCGCACCCGCCGGAGCCCTCCGCCGACCTCCCCGACGACCGGAGAGGCCAACGCACTCGCCGCCCGAGCCTCCGCCGCCGTCGAACGCCGGTGAGTCGCCGGAGCTTCCCTCCCCCGTCCGATCCCAATCCTACGGCTAGGATTAGAACCCCCGAAGGGCTACGCACATTTAATTAAAACCGGGATTTTACCCCGGTTCGTTGCGGTTTAGTTTAGTTAGGTTTTTTTTATTTAGTACCGGCCCGTTTCGTTTAAACCGTAGGCCGCTTTTAGTTATATTCTGCATGAGTCGTTAGTTAGGCCCATTTAGCCATTTTTCTTTATTTTCGTTTTCTGTTTTAACAGAATAGTTCCAGATTTGAAAAATTCATATCTTTTATTCTACTTAATATTTTTGAGTGATTCTTTTTTGTTGGTTTGCAAATTTTCTATAGTTTCTGTAGAAAATATTATTAGCTATGTTAAAATTAATTAAAATTGCTTTATTTTAGATTTAGTCAGAATAGTAAATCTGCCATAAAATGAGTTAGGAAAATTATTTTATATGATTCTTTTGTCCCAACTTTATTTTGACATTGCCTAACCGTAGGAATTAATTTGGGTATTTTAGGATTAATAAAAAATAGTTTTAAGCAGAATCTTGTTAATCCTAATTAATTAACTAGCTATTGTTTTCCTATTATTTTAATTAGTAAATAAATTTATTTTTCACATGTGATTGATTATTCTAGGATAGTTTCTGTCACTTTATGGGATGAACTTTTATTTATAATAAATAAAACTTTTATTTTATTTTTCCTAATAGAATTTGAATTAGGCCTAATAGGAGTTTTATAATAGCTTTTAAATTGATTCTTTTTGCTCCTAGTTGCTTAATGCATTCTTTTCTGTTAAGTTAACATAAACTCATGATTAGGTTATGTTGAGAAAATTTTATTATATAAAACTATTTTTAGTTGTTGCTTGAAGTAGGAAAAACTTGAGTTGGTTTTTCTTTGAGTTTTCCCTTTGGGTTTGATTTGTTGTTTGGTGGGTTATGTTACTATGCTATTGTATTATGTGATCCTATGCTATATGCTTATTGTGATTATTGTTTGTCTCGGTAGAGTTTCCGGAGTGTGAAGCTTGCTACTACGAGTCTTTAGCTTACGAGGATCATCAGCAAGGCAAGTCTTGATCATGTTATTTTCAATACCTATGGTTTTTGTGCATTAGAAATTATACCACCCCACCATGCATGCAGTAGTTGAAATTTTGAAGTTATGTTCTTGAGTAGTATCATGTGGTAGGTTGAACCAATCCCCTTGTTACCATGACCCCGGGACGAAGTAGTTTACTTTGCTATGCTCGTAGACGGGATTGGTTGAGTGAATTCATAAGCAAGATGTGAGAGTCAAGATGATGACAACCCCATGAAATTCAAGATCAAGATGGACTTCGAAATTCACTACTAGGTGGAGGACGGTTGACGGGCACCCTGGAGAACCCAGTGGTTGGCCGGGATGCATGGAGAAGTGCCATGACATCTTGCGGAAAGCTTCACCCAGCCACGAAGAGACGGATGGATGCCCCATTGACCGGAAGCTTACCTGTGCAGCCGCAAGCCATTATGGGCTCTGGCTGGGTCAACCCTAGTAGTGACGCTGGCTGGGCGGTACTACGAGATGTAGAAGAACGGTAGGATTGGATGGGTACCGGCGGTGGCGGAAGAACTCTTTGGAAGACCTGTTTCATTCATCCGTCTTCAAACACCATGAAGTGCGAAGACTTAAAAGGAGGAATGATTCTTGCGGGTAAAGTCATAAACCTCTGCAGAGTTAAAGATCTAATCGATTAGCCGTGTCCCGATTACGGACAATTTGAGCCTCCGAAATTGGAAGTATTCGAAATCTCAACACTAAAACTAATGAATTAATTTGAGGGTTCATGACTTAATAATTTGGGAATGAGATATTGGTTGGCGGAACCATCTCAATAACTACCAACAATTTGTAGTAATTTGCAAGCAAGTCCATTGTAGTAGGGAAAAATTTGCTTTTCGCAAAATGATGAAACTTAGAGCCCCACAGCCAAAATGCATATAGTGTTAGTAATTTTATTATTGTTATTCTTCATGACTTGCCACTTATTCAAAAGCTGACCTACACGGCTGCAACGTCTTATGTTGCGTAGATTTATTCGATCAGAGTGAGGCTACGCTCGCGCTTGGCGATTGCCCTTTGAGTCGGATGGACTCGCTATTTCGCTTCACGCTTCGCAGCTTTAGTAGTTTATTTCTCATGAGTTGGCCTTTGGCGAATTTATTCTATTGTAATAAAGACTCTATATGAGAATCGTGTAATAAATTCAGGTGTGATTGAACTTTGATTATTTCATCGATGTCCGTGAGTACCAGCATGATCTTGGGATGGTACAGACACAGAGATTTGACCGATTTTGGGTCAGGTCGCTACAGAGATGGTATCAGAGCACACGCTGACCGTAGGATCGTAACCCCTAGGATCGGAAAGCCATAGGAAGAGACTATTTACTTTATATCCTTATCATTCCGTAATTCTCCCCTGTTCATTTCTGACTCCTCTCCGATTTTCAACATTTTAGATGGCCGTCGAGTTCACCCCAGTTTTGCTACGGAGTTTTGCCGGCCCGATGAGGCGATGCCCTTGGCAGAAGCTGGTCCAGATGGTGAAGAAGCTGAAGATTGCTCGCCTCGATCATCGGAAGCCAACCAATGCACTTCCGACGGATACCCGCACTGAGATTGAAGTGCATATTCAGGAGAACCTTCGGAGGACATACAGAGCCTATTGACTTTGAGTTCACCGACTTCAACTGGATCATCGGAAGGGACATGGCAATCTATCATGCCCTTGGACATCTCCGAGAAGAGTACAGGGCCGAGCTCGATCCATCAGACCTCGCCATGGTTTCACGCAGAGCAAGGAATGGAGATATCATCCGTTCCGTAGAGGACGACTCCATTCTCTCTTATGTCCAGGACTTGGAGTGTCTCCTCAGGAAACAGGAGATCCAGACTCGCCGTAACTAGAAGGTACACAGGAGGCTATTGTTCCGTGAACTGGAACTGGAGGAGAAGGCACACGCAGACTTCCTTAACCATGAGGAAGAAATCGCGGACTTCATGGAGACAGTCGACGACCTGAAGATGAAGCTTGCCGCAATAGAGGAAAAGATGGACTTGGGAGAGGACCTTTTTCCGAGTGGAGATGATGGACCTCTCGTGAGTAATGATCAGGATTATGAAGGGAGTTCCACCGAGGGAGCCGCAAGAGGAGGCGCCACAACAGAGGACACCACACCGGAGGACATCGCACTGTGAGGACGCAAGGATTATTGATGAAGACTTTTAGTCGACCACCATGTTATTTTACTTTTAAATCGATCAGTTAGGCCGATATTTTCGATTAGTCATGCGCTTTTGTAATCGAGATTGAACCATGTTTGAGTGGAATGAATAAATGATTGGTGTGTTTATGATTGTGCATTCATATGGGTAGTGTCATTTCTCATTAGACCATTGTTCTATTCTAATTTTCTCATCCACTCCAAAACACCGGATGCCTCCGAGGCGTGACACGGTTTTCCGCCGGAGCTCACCCAGCTACTCCAAAGCAGCAGAATGCCCTCATGCGAGATACTCATCCGTAATCGAACAACAACAACAACAATCCACCGCCACCACCCCTGTTGACAACTTGACTCGATTCCTAAGGCTGAATCCGCCGGTGTTCTCTAGCAGCACTTGAGCCGATTGTGGCGATGATTGGCTCCGCAAAGTCGGAAGAGCTAATCACTGTTGGATGCACCGATGCAGAGAAGGTGCGCTTTGCCGACATCAACTTGATGGACCTGCAGCTTCTTGGTGGGAGAACTACACCGCCACTTATCCCATTGGTGCCATCGTGGGATCAGTTCCAGAGCCTTCCGCACCGCTCATGTTTCATTTGGAGCCATGAGTCCAAGAAGCGTGAGTTCCGCAACTTACGCCAGGGAACCGTCTTGTGGCGCGAGACGTGGATGAGTTCAGCAAGCTAGCTCGCTATGCCCCGGATGATGTGGCCACAGATGCCGCAAAGCAGGAGAAGTTTCTCGAGGGACTCAATGATGAGATGGGCATGCAACTTGTGGTGGCTACCTTCGCCAACTACCAGGAGCTGGTAGACAAGGCCGTCATACTTGAAGGCAAGCAGCAGCGGATTGAAAGCCGCTAGCGGAAGTACAGCCAGGGGAAGCACAACTCAGGAGCTCAGCAGAAGCCCCGTTATGCACCATACTCAGGAGGGCATACCCATCATAACCATGGAGGTCATAACCATGGAGGAAATGGGAACAACCGCAACCAGGACAACAAGTCAGGCAATGGCCATGGCAATGGAAACGGCAATGGCAATCAGCATCGTCCTGCCCCGGCTCCAAAGGATCTGAGCCACATCACCTGTTTCAAGTGCCAGAAGACAGGGCACTATGCCACCGACTGCCCGGAGGCCAAGCAGAGGAATGGAAACGGCAATGGAAGCTCAGCGAAGAAGCCCAACCCTTTCCCTCGTGCTCAGGTGAACCACATTGACGTGGAGGACGTCTATGATCAGCCAGACACTGTGGTTGGTAAGTTTTTATTGAATTCACGTTCAGTATTGGTACTCTTTGATTCTGGTGCAACGCATTCATTCATATCAAGGGTAGTTGTGGAAAAGTACGGTTGCCCACTAAAACCCTTAGAAGCCCCTTCACGTCGGCCCGCAGGAGGAGAAATGATGGCAGGTTTAGGCTGTCATGCAACCCTCAACATCGGAAATCATAAATTTCCCGCAGACCTCATAGTATTGGAAACCCAGACCTTGGATGTAATCCTAGTCATGGATTGGTTGACGAAGTTTGAAGGAAACATAGATCTGTGCTCAAGAAGTCGATTCTCGCTCACCACCCCGGAGCGAAGAGGATCAAGTATGTATCCGAGCATAGCCGATGAAGAATCGGTGCATTCCCTCACGGAGTTGTTCAGGAGGAAGTGCCAGTAGTGCAAGATTTTCCCGATGTGTTTCCGGAGGAATTACCAGGAATGCCACCGGACAAAGACATTGAATTTTTGATTGAGTTATTGCCCGGCACAGCCCCAATATCCAAGAGACCCTATCGGATGCCACCGAATGAATTGAAAGAGATCAAGGATCAAATTAATGAGTTATTGGAGAAAGGATATATTCGGCCAAGCTCATCACCTTGGGGAGCACCAGTTCTTTTGGTAGAGAAGAAGGATGGAACCTTGAGGATGGTTGTGGATTATCGTGCGTTGAACGAAGTGACCATCAAGAACAAGTACCCTCTGCCGATGATTAATGACTTATTTGATCAGCTAGTAGGAGCCAAGGTATTCTCCAAGATCGATCTTCGATCAGGGTATCATCAGTTGAAGATCCGTGAAAAGGATATACCCAAAACAGCATTCACAACCAGGTATGGTTTATATGAGTATACCGTCATGTCATTTGGATTGACTAATGCTCCTGCATACTTCATGAATTTGATGAACAAGGTATTTATGGAATATCTGGACAAGTTTGTTGTGGTGTTCATCGATGATATACTGATTTTCTCCAAGAGCGAGGAAGAGCATAAGGAACATTTGCGTCTAGTTCTGGAGAAACTTCGAGAACATCAGTTGTATGCCAAGTTCAGCAAATGTGAATTTTGGCTGAAGGAAGTTGGATTCCTCGGACATGTTATTTCAGGAGAAGGAATAGCAGTTGATCCCGCCAAGGTTGAATCATCACCGATTGGCGGCCACCCACCTCACCAAGGAGATCCGCAGTTTTCTCGGACTCGCAGGATATTATCGGAGGTTTATTGAGAACTTCTCGAGGATTGCCAAGCCCATGACTGAGCTGTTGAAGAAGGAAGCCAAGTATGTTTGGACCGAGGATTGTGAAGCCAGTTTTCAGGAATTGAAGAAAAGGTTGGTTACAGCCCCAGTGCTAATTTTGCCAGACATACACAAGGAATACCAGGTTTATTGTGACGCTTCTCGTCAAGGACTCGGAGGAGTACTCATGCAGGAAGGAAAAGTTGTAGCTTATGCCTCCGGCACAGCTACGACCTCACGAGATGAATTATGCCACACATGATTTGGAGTTAGCAGCCGTAGTGCATGCACTCAAGACCTGGAGACATTTCCTCATCGGAAACCGTTGTGATGTTTACACAGATCACAAGAGCTTGAAGTATATTTTCACGCAGAAAGAGTTGAACCTCAGGCAGAGGAGATGGCTAGAGTTGATAAAGGACTATGACATGAGATTGCATTACCACCCAAGTAAGGCTAATGTTGTAGCAGATGCTTTGAGCCGTAAGAGTTATGTGAATACTCTTACAGCAGGAGGATTACCCCAGGAGTTAGTCGATGACCTCAGAGATCTCCGTCTGGAGATAGTTCCGAGAGGATACGTTGCAACTCTGGAAGTTCAGTCCACTTTGGCCGAAAGGATTCGTGAAGCCCAGAAGTCGGACAAGGAAATTGATGAGATAAAGCAAAGGATGAATGAAGGAAAAGCTAAAGGGTTCCGTAAGGATGAAAACAGAGCTATATGGTTCGAGGATCGTATTTATGTGCCCAATGATCCCGAACTCAGGAAGCTAATTCTTCAGGAGGCTCATGATTCACCGTACTCGATTCACCCGGTAACACCAAGATGTACCTGGATTTGAAGGAAAGTTTCGGTGGACGGTATGAAGAGGATATTGCGAGTACATAGCAAGATATCGATGTTTGTCAACGAGTAAAGGCGTAACATCGAAGCCAGCAGGGTTACTTCAACCTTTGCCGATTCCCGATTGGAAATGGGAGAAACTTGGAATGGATTTCATCACAGGATTACCCAGACCCGTTCAGGTTATGATTCTATCTGGGTAGTGGTTGATCGATTGACCAAGGTAGCTCACTTCATTCCCGTGAACACTACCTATACCAGTGCTAAGTTGGCCAAGATATACATGACCAGGATCGTATGTCTGCATGGAGTTCCGAGGAAAATCGTGTCAGATAGAGGAACACAATTTACCTCAAAGTTTTGGAAGCAGTTGCATGAAACTTTGGGTACGAGGCTGGAGTTCAGTACAGCTTTTCATCCGCAGACAGATGGATAGACCGAGAGAGTCAATCAGATTCTGGAGGACATGTTGAGAGCTTGTGTGCTAGACTATGGGTCTAGCTGGGATGATAATTTGCCATACGCAGAGTTCTCATACAACAACAGTTATCAATCCAGTCTGAAGATGGTCCCTTTCGAAGCTCTATACGGAAGGAGGTGCAGAACACCATTGCTGTGGGATGGTGTTGGAGATCGATCACTTTTCGGTTCCGATCTTATCCGAGATTCCGAAGAGAAAGTCAAGCTGATTCGAGACAGACTCAAGATAGCTCAGTCGAGACAGAAGAGTTATGCCGACATTAAGCGCAAGGAAGTAACATACGAAGCGGGAGACCGAGCATATCTTCGTGTGTCTCCACTTCGTGGAATCAAGAGGTTTGGTGTCAAAGGAAAGTTAGCACCCCGATTCATTGGCCCGTACAAAATCCTCGAGCGTCGTGGAGAAGTTGCTTACAAGTTGGAATTGCGGAAGGATTGTCCGGAGTTCATGATGTCTTCCATGTTTCTCGGTGAAGAAGTGTCATGCCGACATGGCGATATTCCGTTGAGAGACACAGTGCCCTAGAGGCCATACAGCTCGACGGTGATCGACTTATAAGGAGAAACCCGTCCGAATTCTCGAGGCTATGAGCGAGTCACCCGCAGCAAGGTCATCAAGTTTTGCAAGGTCTTGTGGAGTCATCACTCCGAGGAAGAAGCCACTGGGAGCGCCAAGAAGACCTTCTTGAGACCACCCGCACCTATTTGCTAGCCAACCCGAATCTCGAGGGCGAGATTCATCTTAAGGTGGGTAGGTTTCTAACATCCCAAATTTCCTATTTGGAATGTTTTACAATTATAGCTAAGCATCTATGCATTCTGTTTGAATTTGAGTGCCATTTGAAGTTTCAGAAAATTTTTGAGTTTTGGAATTTGAATTCAAACTTTGGCAAGTGGGAATCATTTCAAAAACTATGCCTGATAAATACTTAAGCAAAAGTATGAGAGGAGTAAACATGACACTCCAAAAATATCAGAGGAAAACAATGCCAAAAGTTTTGAATTCAAACTTGAGTTTTATTTGAATTTGAAAAATGAAATTTTATAAAGTTTGGATTTTGCCTTTGGAAAATGTTCAAATGATAGGAATATTCCCTGATCATTTTGGTATATATATGTCCTATATAAAATATTTATATTTTATATTCTATCTCTGTTTTATTTTTCAAAAAAATAAATTTTAAAAAAAAGAAAACCCACAGGCACCGGCCAGCCAACTGCCCAGCCAACCCAAAGTGCCCACCGAGGCCAGCCCGCCCGGCCAAATGAGCCGCCCAACAGACCGATCGCACCCCCTCGCCTGATTCGCCGGCTCGGTCGACCGACCGAGACCGCACTTCAAGACCACTGACGGGTGGGCCACCACCGTCGTCAACCCCTCGCCCACGACGCCCGCGCGCCGCCGCTCGACGGATCCCGACGGATCCGGATCCGATCCTCCCGATTCACCCCCGCCCAAGGTGAGGCCCCGCCTATATAAGCCCCTCCCGCACCCCATTCCCCTCGCCCCTCGCCTGACCTCTCTCTCTCCTCACGCCTTTCTGGACTTGCAAACAACGCCGCCCGCCATTTGCCTCGCCGTCGCCGCCCTAGACCTCCCCGAGCTCCACCCACTCCACCAGATCACCCTCCTCGTCGCCCCGCACCCGCCGGAGCCCTCCGCCGACCTCCCCGACGACCGGAGAGGCCAACGCACTCGCCGCCCGAGCCTCCGCCGCCGTCGAACGCCGGTGAGTCGCCGGAGCTTCCCTCCCCCGTCCGATCCCAATCCTACGGCTAGGATTACAACCCCCGAAGGGGTACGCGCATTTAATTAAAACCGGGTTTTTACCCCGGTTCATTGCGGTTTAGTTTAGTTAGGTTTTTTTTTTAGTACCGGCCCGTTTCGTTTAAACCGTAGGCCATTTTAGTTATATTACGCGCAGTGCGTTAGTTAGGCCCATTTAGCCATTTTTCTTTATTTTCGTTTTTCTGTTTTAACAGAATAGTTCCAGATTTGAAAAATTCATATCTTTTATTCTACTTAATATTTTTGAGTGATTCTTTTTTTGTTGGTTTGCAAATTTTCTATAGTTTCTGTAGAAAATATTATTAGCTATGTTAAAATTAATTAAAATTGCTTTATTTTAGATTTAGTCAGAATAGTAAATCTGCCATAAAATGAGTTAGGAAAATTATTTTATATGATTCTTTTGTCCCAACTTTATTTTGACATTGCCTAACCGTAGGAATTAATTTGGGTATTTTAGGATTAATAAAAAATAGTTTTAAGCAGAATCTTGTTAATCCTAATTAATTAACTAGCTACTGTTTTCCTATTATTTTAATTAGTAAATAAATTTATTTTTCACATGTGATTGATTATTCAAGGATAGTTTCTGTCACTTTATGGGATGAACTTTTATTTTTAATAAATAAAACTTTTATTTTATTTTTCTTAATAGAATTTGAATTAGGCCTAATAGGAGTTTTATAATAGCTTTTAAATTGATTCTTTTTGCTCCTAGTTGCTTAATGCATTCTTTTCTGTTAAGTTAACATAAACTCATGATTAGGTTATGTTGAGAAATTTTTTTTATATAAAACTATTTTTAGTTGTTGCTTGAAGTAGGAAAAACTTGAGTTGGTTTTTCTTTGAGTTTTCCCTTTGGGTTTGATTTGTTGTTTGGTGGGTTATGTTACTATGCTATTGTATTATGTGATCCTATGCTATATGCTTATTGTGATTATTGTTTGTCTCGGTAGAGTTTCCGGAGTGCGAAGCTTGCTACTACAAGTCTTTAGCTTACGAGGATCATCAGCAAGGCAAGTCTTGATCATGTTATTTTCAATACCTATGATTTTTGTGCATTAGAAATTATACCACCCCACCATGCATGCAGTAGTTGAAATTTTGAAGTTATGTTCTTGAGTAGTATCATGTGGTAGGTTGAACCAATCCCCTTGTTACCATGACCCCGGGACGAAGTAGTTTACTTTGCTATGCTCGTAGACGGGATTGGTTGAGTGAATTCATAAGCAAGATGTGAGAGTCAAGATGATGACAACCCCATGAAATTCAAGATCAAGATGGACTTGAAATTCACTCTTTGGGTGGAGGACGGTTGTGACGGCACCTGGAGAACCCGGTGGTTGGCGGGATGCATGGAGAAGTGCCATGACATCTTGCGGAAAGCTTCACCCAGCCACGAAGAGACGGATGGATGCCCCATTGACGGAATCTTACTGTGCAGCCGCAAGCCATTATGGGCTCTGGCTGGGTCAACCCTAGTAGTGACGCTGGCTGGACGGTACTACGAGATGTAGAAGAACGGTAGGATTGGATGGGTACGGCGGTGGCGGAAGAACTCTTTGGAAGACCTGTTTCATTCATCCGTCTTCAAACACCATGAAGTGCGAAGACTTAAAAGGAGGAATGATTCTTGTGGGTAAAGTCATAAACCTCTGCAGAGTTAAAGATCTAATCGATTAGCCGTGTCCCCGGTTACGGACAATTTGAGCCTCTGGAAATTGGAAGTATTCAGAAATCTCAACACTAAAACTAATGAATTAATTTGAGGGGTTCATGACTTAATAATTTGGGAATGAGATATCGGTTGGCGGAACCATCTCAATAACTACCAACAATTTGTAGTAATTTGCAAGCAAGTCCACTGTAGTAGGGAAAAATTTGCTTTTCGCAAAATGATGAAACTTAGAGCCCCACAGCCAAAATGCATATAGTGTTAGTAATTTTATTATTGTTATTCTTCATGACTTGCCAGCTTATTCAAAAAGCTGACCTACACGGCTGCAACGTCTTATGTTGCGTAGATTTATTCGATCGGGGAGTGAGGCTACGCTCGCGCTTGGCGATTGCCCTTTGGAGTCGGATCGACTCGCTATTTAAATCACGCTTCCGCAGCTTTAGTAGTTTATTTCTCATGAGTTGGCCTTTGGCGAATTTATTCTATTGTAATAAAGACTCTATATGAGAATCGTGTAATAAATTCAGGTGTGATTGAACTTTGATTATTTCATCGATGTACTATGAGTACCGGCATGATCTTGGGATGAGCATGCATACGTAGATTTGACCGATTTTGGGTCAGGTCGCCACTGAGTGTAATTCTTGTGAGTCCACGGAGGGCTCCACCCACGAAGGGTCCACGAAGAAGCAACCTTGTCTATCCCACCATGGTCGTCGCCCACGAAGGACTTGCCTCACTAGCGGTAGATCTTCATGAAGTAGGCGATCTACTTGCCCTTACAAACTCCTTGGTTCAACTCCACAATCTTGTCGGAGGCTCCCAAGTGACACCTAGCCAATCTAGGAGACACCACTCTCCAAGAAGTAACAAATGGTGTGTTGATGATGAACTCCTTGCTCTTGTGCTTCAAATGATAGTCTCCCCAACACTCAACTCTCTCTCACAGGATTTGGATTTGGCAGAAAGAAGATTTGAGTGGAAAGCAACTTGGGGAAGGCTAGAGTTCAAGATTCATATGGTTGGAATGGAATATCTTGGTCTCAACACATGAGTAGGTGGTTCTCTCTCAGAACTGGTAAGTTGGAAGTGTAGGTTTGTTCTGATGGCTCTCTCCATGAATGAAGAGGAGGTGGAGGGGTATATATAGCCTCCACACAAAATCTAACCGTTACACACAATTTACCAAACTCGGTGGGAACGAATCATCAAATTCGGTCGGACCGATTTAGTAAACTTAGTGATCGTTAGGGTTTTTGGTGGGACTGACATGCAACTCGGTAGGACCGATATGGTTAGGGTTAGGGCATAACGTAATCTTGGTGAGACCGATTACACAAACTCGGTGAGACCGAATTTGGTAATTAGCTAACCAGAGAGTTGGTCAGATAAACTCGGTGGGACCGATTCACTCTTTCGGTGAGACCAAAAAGTTACGAAACAGAAACAGAGAGTTTACATTGCAATCTCGGTGGGACCGATCGCTCTCTTCGGTTAGACCAAAACGTTACGAAGGGAAACAAAGAGATTACAATCCCATCTTGGTGAGACCGAGATCCCTATCGGTGAGACCGATTTGCCCAGGGTTTGTGGCAGAGGCTATGACATTTGAACTCTGTGGCGCCGGATAGAAAGAATCGGTAGGGCCGAGTTTGACTTTAGGTTTAGGTCATATGTGGATGTGAGAAAGTAGTGGAGGGTTTTGGAGCATATCACTAAGCAAATGAAGCAAGAGGCTCATTAAGCAACACCTCATCCCTCCTTGATAGTATTGGCTTTTCCTATAGACTCAATGTGATCTTGGATCACTAAAAGTAAAATGTAGAGTCTCGAGCTTTTGATCTTGGGGCCAATCCTTTGTCCTTGATATTTTGAGGGATCCACTTTCATCATCCATGCCATGCCATTGATTGAACTTTCCTGAAATATTTGTCTTGGAATAGCATTAGCTCAATGAGCTATATGTTGTTATGAATTACCAAAACCACCTAGGGATAGTTGCAATTTCAATCTCCCCCTTTTTGGTAATTGATGACAACATATAGATCAAAGCTTCGACAAATGATAATAAAATTAAAAAAAAACATCATCACTTTGAGAAGTATGTGATAAGCAAGAGCTCCCCCTAAATTTGTGCATATTAAGATTTGCTTTGGACTGCAAATGCACAAGGAATTAGGCTCATGGGTTACTATTCCATGTCACATACATCTTGGTGGAGCGCTCAAAATAATAAAGATTGAGTACATGCACTCATCACCAAGCACAGTGAATGATCATATAAGGATAAGTAAGATAATATCATAACAAGCATAAGTGTAGCTTATGATAAAACACATGATCATCAATGTCTCACAGGTAAAAGCATAGTATCTCAAGCAATCAAAGCAAACGAAGTTCAACCAAGAAGACAAGAGAGAACAAAAGCAAATCTCTCTCTCTCTCTCTCTCTCTCTCTCTCTCTCTCTCGAAGCCTATGATCTATACATTTTTCTCCCCCTTTGGCAACAAGTTACCAAAAAGTTCCTAGAAAATGCATAGGACTATATCGTCTCTCAGGCTTGGTCTTCTGGTGGTGGTGTAGATAGAACTCCAAGGACGAAGGCATCAGTAGATGTGGAAGGAGCTGAAGGAGTTGGTGCTAGAGCTGGTTGTGCTGGAGCTGTAGATGGAGATGATGAAGTGACTCTGGTGACTGGCTCTGCAGCTGATCTCTAAGCTCGTGGCACTCTGACAAATGCATCAGTCGTTGTCCTGCCCTTCCTCTCCTGCATGTCATCCTGTAGCTGCTCCACAACCGATCTGAATCTCGCCACTTTGACATCAAGATCATAGAATTTTTGTTCCATGATTCTTTCCAGGCTCTCCTGGTTTTGAGTTAGGGTGGCCAACCCCTTCTCAATCCGCAGAGTTGATGCTATCAAGTAACCAAGCTGCTCCTGATTGTTCTTCAGAAAGTAATCAGATGCCTCTGCTAGAGTTGGCATCTTGGCAGCCTTCTCTTTCCTTGCCTTTTCCTTCTTCTCTTGGGCTTGTACTGATGATGGTTCATTCTCAGTCATGACAACTTGATTGTCCTCAAAGTCAGGATAGAGAACCATGTGTTCCTTATCCAACAGATATTTTCCTGTGCCCATCTTTGAGTTAATCAACTCCTGAATCTGTGGGGCATATCCACAGCTCCTCTTCTGGTCTGCTGCTGTCCTCTTGATAGTTTCGACTATGAGGCTCATGACCTTGAATTTCTGAGGCACATCAAATATGTGAAGCAAATTGATTGCATGCCCTCTGATCATGTTGTGGTCACCTGATTTGGGTAACAGAGTGTGCCTTAGGATCCAGTTGATCGTAGGCAGCCCTGACAGAAGAAAATGAACAGATCCAAACTTGAAAGTCTCAAGTGCATCATCTGGGATCTCCTTGTACATCTGTGACATTGAGTTGTGACCCATCTTCTTCTTGGCATAAATGTCCAAGTCATCTTCACTTTCCTTGGGGGCATTGATTAGACTTGCCCATTCCTCTATGGTTGACTGGTATCTCGTTCCTTCAGACATCCAAACTATCCTGCCATCTGGATAGAAATGTGCTGTGGAGTAGAATTGCATAATGAGCTCGTCATTCCAGTTTGTGAGCTTTTTCCCAACAAAATCTGCAACTCCACAAGCACTGAAGCGGTCATACACTCCAGGATAGTGTTCGCATTCTCACGAATGTAGGTCGGTCGACCCACCTCATATCACAAACTATGGGCTTCTTATCCAATAAGATGGTCTCATAGAAGTCCTGCTGCTCCTTGGTGTGGAACCTGTAATCTACAGCAGTCATTATTCTGGTGGCATATGGATCTGACTCTCTCCATAGCCTCAACCCTTGATTTCTCCTGATCTTCATGTTCTCAGCCACAGGATGACCATCATTGTGGTCTAGAATCTTGGGCTTAAGCTTCCTTAGGACCTGCCCTTCTTCATCTTCCTCAGCATCAACATCATGCATTGGGGCCTCGTTCTTCTCAGCTGCTGGTATACTCCTGGTATTCCTCTTAGGTGCATTCTTGGGCTTAGGGGCAGCTTTGGGCTTTGAAGTTGCAGCCCCTGATTTTATGGCATCACCCATCAGCTTTTGTGCCTTGGGTGCTGGTTCAGCAACCTCTTCTTCTTCTTCTTCCTCCATCATAGAAGGCTTCCCAATCACTCTGGCCATGGTCTTCTTGACCCTTTCCTTTCTTTTCTTTCCTTCAGCAGCAACAGGTTCTTTGGGTTGGGATTCCAAAGAAGCTTGAGTGGAGACTCTGGCTTTGGACATTGGTTGTCTACCTGCTGGCCGTTTGATCTTCATTCCAGGCTTAACTGCTGTTGAGCTATACTCTTTCTTGAGCACTTTCTTCTTTGAACTGGCCTCATCCTCAACTGCCACATAATCCTCATCCTTAGACTCTGAGGTCTTATTCTTCCTTGTCCTTGTGGCAGCCTTGGGCAAATTACTGGGAGTGCTTCTGCTCCCCTCATCTAAGCTGCTAGAGGGACTAGTGCCCTCACTCATGTGAATCTGCTCTTCTGACCTGTTCGCTGTCACTTTGGTCCGACATGCTGCACACATCGACTCTGACCTCGTGAATAGTTATAGATGAGGTAGAGTGGATGAGCATCACAAAATGCAGAGATTTTGCAAAAGAATGATTCAAAAAACTTAGTTTTAGTTTTCCACAGAAAGCATTTCGGATCTATCGATTTTCAAACTCGGTGATACCGAAGCAGTTTTGGAACCTAAACTAGTGAACTCGGTCAGACCGAGTCACAGTTCGGTGGCACCGAGACTGCTAGGGTTTCACAAAGTTCTAAAATCTGTCACACCGATTTGTAATTCTCGGTCAGACTGAGACTTACTAGTGCAATGGCGTTAGCCAAATCGGTGGGACCGAGTTTTTCAAGTCGGTGGGTCCGAGATGGTTTCGGCAGAAACCTAACCCTAAATTTTCGAATCATACCTACTCTAAGGATTGTTTTGACTGGATAGAGGTGTTTCAATCGTGGAAAGATGCATTACGAACACAATGTACTGAGAATCAGACGAGGATAGCACTGTGATCGAGTTCATACCCTAGTTTGGCGGTGAACTCGCTACGGCGGCACCGACGGAGAAGAATTCCGATGACGGCGGTGGAGACCAGCGACTGGAGGCGGCTGGCGATGAAGTCGACGATCCGTAGACCTAGAAGGCAGAGCGAGCTATGCGCGGGCGAGGAGTTTCGGAGAAAGTTATCCAAAATTTGCCCGTGTGAATATATAGCCCGACACTGTCGGTGTGAGCGAGTGGAACAACTCGGTGGCATCGAGATACATAACTGTTAACAGTTACAGCAACTCGGTGTGACCGAAAAGTTCAAATCGGTTGCACCGAGATGAAAACCTAGATCGACTTAGTGATCTCGGTATGACCGAAATGGATGAATCGGTCAGACCGAAAATCACAAAGAAGTTTTGGAAGTTTTAAGTCTATGACGAATCGGGGACTCCGAGTGCTCCTCACATAGAGTGGTTCAAATCTGACTTGATCAAATTTTGTGATGTAGCATGAATAGATTTTGAGACGAGAAAAGCATAGATAGCTAGAGAAGGTTCTTAGGCATTCTTGTCCATCCACTTGGCCAAAGAAAAAGAAGCCAATCAATCAAAACAACAAGTGGATGTCCTCGAATGAGTAAAGTATGCAACCAACATGCTCACACAATAAAATGACAAATGAAATATGTGACAAAGAATGCACAACCAATTCTTGCATCTATCAAACAATTGGCGATGACTAGGTCATCTATATATGAGTATATTGACTTAGGAGTCAAACGAGAACATTTGATCATAGGTCATACTCATCGTTTAAGCTCAAGTGGGGTTACCACTTTTACATAAAGCATTTATGTGTTCACATCATTAGAGTTGCTTTGACTCAATTCTTAGAGTTAAGCTCCCCCTAGATGTGAGATCCCCCCTTAGAGGGATAAACTAACCTTGGGTTTTGTCGATGATGACTTCATGTAGGTGTTGAAGATGTGGATGCTCAATGTTGATGTAGATCTTTTGGAGCAATCCTTTGGAGTGAGTTGCACTTTCAATACCTACACGGGTTAGTCCCACAAGGAACAAACAAGTATATCCATAGACATAGAGTGATGCACACACAAAATGATGTCCATGAAAACATTAGGTTACCTTGTCCCTTGCCTTACCAACATGAGGGTTTGTGACTCCTTGAACTAGTGCAAGATATGGAAGATGATTGCACTTGTCCTTGCCATAATGATATGAGTGAAAAATGTTGGTGGAGTCACCCTCAAGAACTCTCTAGTTCTTCTTCTTCGGGATACACATCATCTTGATGGGAATCCTTGGTGTAGTAGTTGTGCTTGATCAAGTAGAACTTGACGTAGTCTTGGGAACCCACTTGACCAGGGCCTTATGTGCTTCTTCAAATGCATCAATCTCCTCTTGAAGCTTGTCCTTGCCCTTGTTCTTGTGGTCTTGTGGTGGAAGATCATCTTGTGCATGTGTTCCCTTGAAGGAAGTAGGATCATACTTCACTTGTTGAGGAACAAACTTCGTCTTGGGGTATTGATCTTCTTCCCACTCAACTCCATTGGCATTGAACTTTCGTTCAAAACCAACACCTTGATTCTTCCGGTGCCTTCCTTGCTTGCATACAATTTCCTCAAATTGCTTACTCCCGGCAAGGCTCTTGTATACACCTTTCTCTATAATTCCCTTCAATAAGCTGTTTTCTTGCTCAAGTGTAACTTGGCTAAGAGGATCATTAGTGGAATCAAGAGAACTACTAGAAGCAACAATATTGGGTTTAGCATTGTTATTATTACTACTAGAAGAAGAATATTTCTTGTTCTTGTTACTAGACTTGACTTGAGGCATGTAAGTAGATAAGAGTAAACGCTTGGCAATATAAGAAGAACTTTTCTTACGGAGATCATCATTGATCGCTTTTAGGAACTCATGCTCTTGCTCAAGATTGAGCTTTTCAAAACGTAACTTCTCATGAGCCCTTAAAAGTTCTCGATGATCTTCGAAGATAGTTTCATGAGCTAACTTAAGAGTGTTTAGTTCTTTAGTTAGATGCTCAATCTTCTCCTTATCATTGTCATTCGTTTCATCTTGATTAGCATGATTAATTGACGTTTCATCATAGTATTCATCACTAGAGTTGTCAACAAGTAAATCGTCATCACCTAGCAAGTCATCTTCATCACTATTAAAATCAACATACTCGGGGTGTGTTACCTTAGGACCTTTGGCCATGAAGCATCTTCCAATTCCTTCATTTGGTGAATCAAATATGTTGTAGGAGTTGGTTGACACAAGTGCTAAACCGGCAACACCTTCATCTTGAGTGTATTCGGAGTCGGAGTGATAGCTTCTCTCGGAGTGATTGTCGGAGTCGGAACCGGATACCCATTCACCAACATGAGCTTGATGTCTTCGTTTTGTGTAGATCTTTGATGACTTGTCCTTACTTTCCAAATCCTTGCTTCTCCGTGAGGGTCTTCGTTCATAACGATCATCTCTACTCCTTCTCTCTCTTGGTGGTGATTCTTCTCTTCTACTTCTTCTCTTAGGAGAATCTTCTCTTCTTTTGTAGGGTGTCGTACACTCATTGGAATAGTGTCCGGGTCTCCCACAATTGTAGCAATTGCGCTCTCGACTAGAAGATCTTTTGTCATTGTAGGACCTTGAATTGGAGCTTCTTTCTTTGCTTCTACTCTTATAGAATTTGTTGAAGTTCTTCACCATTAAGCTCAATTCTTCATTGAAGGTTTGTTTCTTACTTGATGATGTGGGGGCTTCACATGGGGCTTTGTAAGCACCACTTGACTTGTTGTGAAGTTCCTCCTTATACTTGAGTGACATCTCATGAGCAACAATTCTTCCAATGACTTCTGTTGGCTTGAGATCTTTGTAATTTGGCATCATTTGGATCAATGTGCACACGGTATCATATTTTCCATCCAATGCTCTTAGGATCTTCTTGATGATGAATCTGTCGGTCATCTCTTCACTTCCTAAGTCGGCAATCTCATTTGTGATAAGAGCAAGCCTAGAGTACATTTCAGCGACACCTTCACCATCCTTCATTTTGAACTTGTCAAGCTGACTTTGGAGCACATCCAACTTGGATTCCTTGACGGAGTCGGTACCTTCATGCATATCAATCAAAGTATCCCAAATTTCCTTTGCATTCTCAAGACGGCTGATTTTGTTGAATTCTTCGGGGCACAAGCCATTGAAGAGGATATCACAAGCTTGAGCGTTGCATTGCAACATCTTCAACTCTTCCGCACTAGCTTCACGGTTCGGTTCTCTCCCATCAAAGAATTCACCTTGCAAGCCAATACACACAATAGCCCAAACGGCGGGGTTATGTCCGAGAATATGCATTTTCATATTATGCTTCCAACTAGCAAAATTAGTGCCATCAAAGTAAGGACCTCTACGGTGATAATTTCCCTCGCTAGACGCCATACTCTCCTAGGTTGTGAAACCAAGGCTATGAACACCAAAAGATATGGAAATCAAAGCAAATGGAGACCAAAGCTCTGATACCACTTGTAGGACCTTGAAGTATGTCTAGAGGGGGGGTGATTAGACTACTTGACCAATTAAAAACTTAACATTTTCCCAATTTTAAACTTTGGCAGATTTTAGCTATCTTTAAGCAAGTCAAGCAATCTTCACGCAATTCAAGCAAGCGTGCAAAGAGTATATAGGCAGCGGAAAATAAAGCATGCAACTTGCAAGAATGTAAAGGGAAGGGTTTGGAGGATTCAAACGCAATTGGAGACACAGATGTTTTTGTCATGGTTCCGATAGGTGGTGCTATCGTACATCCACGTTGATGGAGACTTCAACCCCACGAAGTGTAACGGTTGCATGAGTCCACGGAGGGCTCCACCCATGAAGGGTACACGAAGAAGCAACCTTGTCTATCCCACCATGGCCGTTGCCTGCGAAGGACTTGCCTCACTAGCGGTAGATCTTCACGAAGTAGGCGATCTCCTTGCCCTTACAAACTCCTTGGTTCAACTCCGCAATCTTGTCAGAGGCTCCGAAGTGACACCTAGCCAATCTAGGAGACACCACTCTCCAAGAAGTAACAAATGGTGTGTTGATGATGAACTCCTTGCTCTTGTGCTTCAAATGATAGTCTCCCCAACACTCAACTCTCTCTCACAGGATTTGGATTTGGTGGAAAGAAGATTTGAGTGGAAAGCAACTTGGGGAAGGCTAGAGATCAAGATTCATATGGTTGGAATGGAATATCTTGGCCTCAACACATGAGTAGGTGGTTCTCTCTCGGCTGGTAAGTTGGAAGTGTAGGTTTGTTCGATGGCTCTCTCCACGAATGATGAGGAGGTGGAGGGGTATATATAGCCTCCACACAAAATATAACACACACAATTTACCAAACTCGGTGGGACCGAATCATCAATCTCGGTCGGACCGATTTAGTAAACCTAGTGACCGTTAGGGTTTTCGGTGGGACTGACATGCAACTCGGTAGGACCGATATGGTTAGGGTTAGGGCATAACATAATCTCGGTGAGACCGATTACACAAACTCGGTGAGACCGAATTTGGTAATTAGCTAACCAGAGAGTTGGTCAGGTAAACTCGGTGGGACCGATTCGCTCTTTCGGTGAGACCGAGAAGTTACGAAAGGGAAACAGAGAGTTTACATTGCAATCTCGGTGGGACCGATCGCTCACTTCGGTTAGACCGAAACGTTACGAAGGGAAACAGAGAGATTACAATCCCATCTCGGTGAGACCGAGATCCCTATCGGTGAGACCGATTTGCCGAGGGTTTGTGGCAGAGGCTATGACATTTGAACTCGGTGGCGCCGGATAGAAAGAATCGGTAGGGCCGAGTTTGACTTTAGGTTTAGGTCATATGTGGATGTGAGGAAGTAGTGGAGGGTTTTGGAGCATATCACTAAGCACATGAAGCAAGAGGCTCATTAAGCAACACCTCATCCCTCCTTGATAGTATTGGCTTTTCCTATAGACTCAATGTGATATTGGATCACTAAAATGTAAAATGTAGAGTCTTGAGCTTTTGAGCTTGGGGCCAATCCTTTGTCCTTGATATTTTGAGGGATGCACTTTCATCATCCATGCCATGCCATTCATTGAGCTTTCCTGAAATATTTGTCTTGGAATAGCATTAGCTCAATGAGCTATATGTTGTTATGAATTACCAAAACCACCTAGGGATAGTTGCAATTTCAAGATGAACAGCCAAATGCACCATCACATCAAAGAAGGCTGGAGGATATATCTTGTCAAGGTTGCATAGGATAGTTGGTATCTTGTCTCTAAGACGCTCCAAAGCATCTATCCTGATATTTCTACTGCAGAGTTCCCTGAAGAATTGTCCCAACTCTACAACTGCTCTGTATAAGTCAGGGCGGCCCAATCCTCTAAGGATAACAGGTAAAACCCTCTGAAGTAGGACGTGGCAGTCATGAGTTTTCAAACCTTGTACCTTGTTTCCATCTGCATTGACTCTCCTTTCAGGGTTGGAAGCAAATCCATGTGGGAATCTCACACGTGACAGGACCTCTCACAGAATTCTTTCCTTTTTACCTTGTCCAAGACGTACACAGCTGGTGCCATATCCCGTGGTTTACCTTCATCTTGAACCTGCAAATCCTATCTGATACCTAGGTGTGTCAAATCAATCCTAGATTTTAAGGTATCTTTCGTCTTGCCTTCAATATTAAGAGGTGTGCCGATAATGCTGTCACATATATTTTCCTCGATGTGCATCGCATCAAGATTATGCCACAGATCCAAATATTTCCAATACTCCAAGTCCCACAAAGTGGACCTGCGCGTAAACAATAATCTCTCTTCTGCCCTGCCATGCTTCCTTTTCCCGCTACCATTATCAGGCTGGTTTCCTCATGTAATATGCCTGACCTTCTCTAATTCCACTTGCTACTCATCGGTGGTGAGCCTCTTTGGCGCATCACGGTTTTCATGCTTTGCATTGAACACATGTCTTCGGTATTTTCTTGGATGGGCTTGTCCTTGGCAAGGAAATGGCGGTGTCCAATGTAACAGATCTTGCTAAGTATTGCGTATGACAGCGGATTCCTGTCACAGCGAACACATGCATTGTAACCATGTGTCGTATGCCCTGACATAGTGCCTGAGGGAGTCCTGGATTAGGGGGTGTCCGGATAGCCGGACTACCATCATCCGCCGAACTATCATCTGCCGGACTATCATCATCGACCGGACTCCAAGACTATGAAGATACAAGATTGAAGACTTCTCCCCGTGTCCGGATGGGACTTTCCTTGGCATGGAAGGCAAGCTTGGCGATATGGATATGTAGATCTCCTACCATTGTAACCGACTCTATGTAACCCTAGCCCTCTCCGATGTCTATATAAACCGGATGGCTCTAGTCCGTAGGACTATCATGACAACAACCCTTACAATCATACCATAGGCTAGCTTCTAGGGTTTAGCCTCCTTGATCTCGGGGTAGATCCACTCTTGTAAACATCCACAATATCAATATCAATCGAGCAGGACGTAGGGTTTTACCTCCATCAAGAGGGCCCGAACCTGGGTAAAACATCGTGTCCCTTGTCTCCTGTTACCATCCGCCTAGACGCACAGTTCGGGACCCCCTACCCGAGATCCGCCGGTTTTAACACTGACAGTGCCCAAAGCCGGATAATCATGGATGCACCAAATTATAACAGCAGGCAGAAAGAAATCAGCTGGTGGGCTGCTATATATGTCTCAAGTGAGAACACCCCTCCATAGATGTTGAAGTTCCTCCACAGGAGGCTCCATGAACAAATCAAAATCCTTTCCAGGACTTTTTGGACCTGGGATGAGCAAGGCCATCATGTAGTTTTATTATTTGGTGCAAACATTTGGAGGCATGTTGTAAGGGATAACAAGCACTGGCCACATGCTATATGTGGCGCTCTGGTGGCCAAATGGGTTAAATCCATCTGAAGCTAAGCCAAGTCTAATGTTTCTCGGGCCAGCAGCAAACTTTTTGTGTTTCTGATTGAAGCTTTTCCACTCACTACCATGTGATGGATGGCTCATTACATTCTGATCTCTGTACTCCTGGTTCCTAGAATGCCACAGTACATCCTCTCTTGTTTCAGCATCATGAAACAACCTCTGCAATCTTGGTGTAATTGGAAAATGTCTAGGAACATTATGAGGAATCCTCTTCACAGCATCGCCATCTTTCCATCTTGATGATTTGCATTTCGAGCATTCACTTAAGTTGGCATAATCCTTCCGGAACAGAACACAATTATTCTTACAAACATGGATCGTATCATATCCAATTCCAACTGCACGAAGGAAATTCTTCATTTTACTGATGTGTGTGGCAGCTCAGACGCATCTGGGAAAGCTTTGCGGAAAGCAGCCAACATCACATCGAATGATTCATTGGTCATCCGCTCAGATGTCTTCACCTGAAGAAAGGTGACCATAGCTGAGAATACTGACAGCTTATTTCCTGGGGCGACAGCCACGTTGCATTGTTCCAACATGCGGGCCCACCGTTTTTCTTCTGCAGGTGAAAGTTCACGGGATGCACGAGCATTTCGTAGCATTGTTTCAATGTTGGTCAAACTCACTGGCTCCGCCACCACTTCCTCCTCCTCCTCTTCCACCTGAGCATTAGGAAGATCAAGATGGTGATCTGCTGCTTCCACGTAGTCAATAACATTGACGTTCATAGCTTCACCATGATGAACCCACCTAGTATATGTGACCGACATTCCATACAAGTGTAGATGATTTTGCACAGTTGACTGGGGTCTTGTAACTGAATTCATACAACTGCTACATGGGCAAAGCACATCTGATTTCAGACCACCGTACTCAGCTCTGATAAAGTTCATGAAGTTTTCAACCCCTCGACATATGCAGTGCAGAATCTTCGAGCAGAAGTTATCCAAGTCCTGTCGATCTGTTAGACATACAAATTAGTTCTTCTACTAGATATTACAGGAAAAACATATATGCTTTTTTATGAAGTCCAGAAGAAAATACCTAGGTCGATGTCTAAAGCTATGGCAAGATATTTGGACGAGCAGATCTAAGTAACGAAATATATGTAAAGCTAATTCAGCAAATAGATTGAAGTGCTAAATTATGGTAGGCTATTTCAGCACTCAATGAGGCCGAGCACACAGCCATCGAGCTATCGAAGGCCATCGCAGCAACAAAGATCGAGTATAAAACGGTGTAGAGCTATTTCACCTAACAGATTGGCTACTAGACCATGGCAATCTATGTCACAATAAATATATGGCAGGATATTTTAGCAACTAATCGGACTTGGCATGCTGAGTGAGTCCTGGATTAGGGGGTGTCCGGATAGCCGAACTATCATCGTTGGCCGGACTCCTGGACTATGAAGATACAAGATTGAAGACTTCGTCCCGTGTCCGGATAGGACTTTCCTTGGCGTGGAAGGCAAGCTTGGCGATACGGATATGTAGATTTCCTACCATTGTAACCGACTCTGTGTAACCCTAACCCTATTCGGTGTCTATGTAAACCGAAGGGTTTTAGTCCGTAGCACGAACAACAATCATACCATGGGCTAGCTTCTAGGGTTTAGCCTCTTTGATCTCGTGGTAGATCTACTCTTGTACTACCCATATCATCAATATTAATCAAGCAGGAGTAGGGTATTACCTCCATCGAGAGGGCCCGAACCAGGTAAAACATCGTGTCCCTTGTCTCTGTTACCATCCGCCTAGACGCACATTCGGGACCCCCTACCGAGATCCGCGGTTTTGACACCGACATTGGTGCTTTCATTGAGAGTTCCTCGTGTCGTCACCTATAGGCCCGATGGCTCCTTCAATCATCAACAACGACGCAGTCCCGGTGAGACTTTTCTCCCCGGACAGATCTTCGTATTCGGCGGCTTTGCGCTGCGGGCCAATTCGCTAGGCCATCTGGAGCAGATTGAAAGCTACGCCCCTAGCCATCGGGTCAGATTTGGAAGCCTGAACTATACGGCCAATGTCCGCGGAGATTTGATCTTCGACGGATTCGAACCACAGCCGAGCGCGCCGCACTGTCTCGATGGGTACAATCTAGCTCTGCCGCCGAACAGCACCCTGGAGGCCGCACTAGTATCTGCTCCGACCCTTAATCCGGAGCCGGTTTCGCCAATCGAGGACGGTTGGTTGGACACCGCCTCGGGGGCTGAAATCTCCACGGCGATTGAGCTGAACACCATCCCTGTCCTTTGCGAAGCTCGTTACTCCCAGGTGCCGGACTCCTTTCTGGACTCCGAACCTCCCGCGCCTCTACTAGTCGAATCCGACTGGGCGCCGGTTATGGAGTTCACCGCCACGGACATCTTTTCAAAGACTCGCCCTTTGGCGATATCCTGAACTCATTAAAGTCTCTCTCTTTGTCAGGGGAGCCCTGGCCGAACTATGGTCAGGAAGGTTGGGATTCAGACGACGAAGAAATTCAACGCCCACCCACCTCCCACTTTGTATCCAATGTCGATGATTTAACCGACATGCTCGACTTCGACTCCGAAGACATCGACGGTATGGACGACGGCGCCGGAGACGATCAAGAGCTAGCGCCCACGGGGCACTGGAAGGCCACCTCGTCATATGACATATACATGGTGGACATCCCAATAGATGGAATGGCGATGGAACGGCGGAGGATGACCCTCCAGAAATAACCCAAGCGCCGGCGTCGTGGCGCCGCTCTAAATCCCGCCACAAGAAGAACGGCGATTCCGCACGGAGACAATAATACACCGGACAAAGTGTCAAGACGCCCCTCTAGCAGGACTCGGCGCGGGAGGAGGAGAAGCAAGTCCGCACTGACAAGGCGGCGAGAAAGAGAGGTAGAGGGCGATAATTATCGCCCCCCCGAAGGCGAGGCAAGCCTCGACGACGGCAATTCGTCGTGCGCTGAGGACCCCGTTGAACAAAGCGTTTTAAACGCAGGCTCATGGCCACGGCAAGCAGCCTCAAGAAAAAGCAGCAACAGCTTAGAGCTGAGCAAGACCTGCTAGTCGGCGGATGGGTGAAGTCCTTGCAGCCAAGAGTATGAACTCAACGCCCTCCAAAAGCTACCCCAAACGCAGGCCGTTGCCTCGATCGGAGGAGGAAGCACCCACGCCACCAGCAAGACGACATGGCAGACCGGCCACCCGTGGCATGACGGAGAAGCCTCTCGGCCCTCCGCTCAAGCCACACCCCGCGCCGCTCAAAAGTACCAAGGCACGGAAAACGCGCGGACTTGCGAGATATATTGGAGGATAAGGCAAAGCATACAAGATCGATCTACAGATCACGTGGGCGCCCAACGACTCGGGATGATTACTGTCACGCGGGATACAGCAAACCCGGCCGGGTCGAACACAGTAGACATAGCTCATATGAGCTACGTCGTGATATAGCCCAATACAGAGGCGCCGCACACCCACTATGCTTCACATATGAAGTAATGGATCATCAAATCCCTGAGGGCTTCAAACCCGTAAACATCGAATCATACGATGATACCACAGATCCTACGGTCTGGATCATGGACTATCTCCTCCATATCCACATGGCCCGCGGTGATGATCTACATGCCATCAATTACCTCCCACTCAAGCTTAAAGGACCAGCTCGGCATTGGCTCAACAGCTTGCCAGCAGAGTCAATCGGTTGTTGGGAGGACCTAGAAGCCGCATTCCTTTATAACTTCCAGGGCACATATGTGCGACCACCAGACACCGATGACCTTAGCCATATAATTCAGCAGCCAGAAGAATCGGCCAGACAATTCTGGACGCGGTTCCTAACAAAGAAAAATCAGATCGTCGACTATCCGGATGCAGAGGCGCTAGCAGGCTTCAAACACAACATCCACGACAAGTGGCTAGCCCGGCACCTAGGACAGGAAAAGCCGAAATCCATGGCAGCCCTCACCACACTCATGAACCGCTTTTGCGCGGGAGAGGACAGCTGGCTAGCTCGAAGCAACAACTTGGCCAAACACCCTGGTAATTCGGATACCAAGGACAGCAATGGCAGGTCGCGTCGCAACAAGAATAAGCGCCGCATTAACGGTGATAATGCTGAAGGTACGATAGTAATGCCGGATTCAGAGGCTCTAAACCCGGTCAGCGGAAGAAGCCATTCGAAAGAAATACCCAGGGCCCGTCCAACTTGGACCGAATACATGATCGCTTGTGCCAGATACATGGCACCCCCGGAAAACCAGCCAACCACACCAACAAGGATTGTTGGGTGTTCAAGCAAGCAGGCAAGCTAAGCGCCGAAAACAATAACAAGGGGCTGCATAGCGATGACGAGGAAGAGCCCCGGCCACCAAACAATAGAGGACAAAAGGGCTTTCCCACACAAGTGCGGACGGTGAGCATGATATACGCAACCCACATACCCAAAAGGGAGCGGAAGCGTGCACTAAGGGACGTATATGCGATGGAGCCAGTAGCCCCGAAGTTCAACCCATGGTCCTCCTGCCCGATCACATTTGATCGAAGGGACCACCCCACTAGCATCCATCACGGCTGATTCGCCGCATTGGTTCTTGACCCAATCATCGACGGATTTCACCTCACTAGAGTCCTGATGGACGGTGGTAGCAGCCTGAACCTGCTTTATCGAGATACATGTGCAAAATGGGCATAGACCCTCAAGGATTAAACCCACAAAGACGACCTTTAAAGGCGTCATACCAGGTGTAGAGGCCAATTATACAGGCTCGTTACACTCGAAGTGGTCTTGGATCCCGGATAACTTCCGGCGAAGAGTTAATCTTGACATAGTCCCGTTCGCAGCGGCTATCACGCCTTTGCTTGGACGAACCGCATTTGCAAAGTTCAATGCGGTGCCGCACTATGCATACCTCAAGCTCAAGATGCCAGGCCCTCGAGGAGTAATCACGGTCAATGGAAACACCGAACGCTCTCTCCGAACGGAGGAGCATGGGGCGGCCCTCGCGGCGGAGGTGCAAAGCAGCCTCTCACAGCAATTCCCGGTCTGGCCATTAAGCGTTCGCCACCGTCAAGCGGCGGAGTGACCTACAACAAGACCGCTGCACGATCCGAGCATCGCAGAGTAATCCGCCCCAACCCCAGCCCTCGCGAAACAATGAAGCCAAGACTATGCGTACATAACTACGCTCTGGAGATACCATGGGCCTAAGGGGAGGGGCACGACCACGGCACGCCGAGAATGCGGCTCAAACGCACCAAGGGCTCCCAATTGTGTCATTCTTTTTCTTTCTTCTTTTTTCTTACTTTCAGGACTCCGTTTTGAGAAGTCCGTCGGCACTAGAATTGCCGAACTCACGATGCAACAGCCAGGGAAGTAAAGCTTCGTCGAGTGTCCGGTGGTCTCTACTACGAGCATTATACCTTTTTACATACCATCCGCAGCTTACCCCCGGAGGGGGTCATGTTAAATAGTCCCATCCCTTGCTTATCGCACTATTTGTATCATTATGCTTCCATTGCAGTACCTTTTTGAATAAACAATACATAGCTTTTGCCTATTATTGCACTCCTTTCTTTATCTATATATATGTTCATTTCATGACATGTTGCACCCTTACACTTTGGTACGGCCAATACACCAGGGGCTTAAGTACCCCAAAAGTATGGTGTGATAAGTCCGAACACTTTCACAAGTGCGGCACCCCAAACTTATAGCATTATATGCATCGGCTCCGAATCATGTCTTGGGTCAATAGTTGGGGTTTCCCGGCTCCCATGTTTTGGTACCTTACGTTCCGTTATATCGGCTAAGGTAGCACTGGGAGAACCACCGCGATTGTGCCCGGTTGAGCTGGGTTGAGCACCTCGGTGGAGAAAGCTAAAACTGACCGTCATGATAGGGCGAGAGCGATCGCTGTTCGAGAGGTTTTTCGGTCCCTAAAGACTTGTGCCGCTTAGAGCGAGGAGTCGGCATTGTCCGCCAAGGCGTGGATAGCGCCCGAACTCGGTCTTCGAATACTAGGGGCTTCACGAAATTTAAAATTATAGAATTCTATGGCTAAGTGAGAGTGTTCAAGCACTATAAGTCCGGTTGCCTTGTTCGTTGCGTTGAGCGCATCCTCGACGGACCCAAGAATGGGAACAAGAGCGCTCAAGTTTATCCCGAACACCCCAAAGACTCGTGGCATGGGGCTGAAGCCAACGACTTGCCATCTCTCAAATTTGATAAGCGGCCGCCTGAAGGTAATATTTTAAATTAACAAGCGTTTCTTAGCGATATGAACAAGTTTTCAGCGTCAGGATAACAAATGCGAGTCTATTCAAAATTACATCTTTGGAGCACTCATCCGCTATCTGGCGGGCACCCTTGAGACGCCTCATAGTACATTTTGGCTTGCGATGCTCCTTGCCTTTCGGTGGCCCGTCCGTCACAAGCTTCTCCGCATCCAGCTTGCCCTAAATGCACTTTAGCACGGGCAAGGGCCCAACAGAGCACCTTCAATGTAGACGGGCGCTTGATGACTTCAATCCATGGACAAAGGCGTCCACCAGCCGCTGCACTAGCCCAAGTAGCTCCTGTGCATGGCTTCCAATGGCCACAACCGAACTATGAGGCCCTTCATGGCCTGTTCGGCGACCTTGTGGAGCTCGACCAGCTGCTTCAGCTGGTCGCTCAGGGCACGGACGTTCGGCCTCAAAGATCTTGAGACAGAACACCTTCTCCGTCGAGCTCCCCTCCTTGGCGCGGTAGAACACGGCAGCATCAGACATTCTACGGGGCAGATCTGCGAATGCTCCTGGAGAGCTCCGAATCCGGGTAAGTAATAGGTAATTCACTTTCACATGCTTGCTTTGCATAAAGAATGCCTTACCCGCCGTTATCATCTTTAATGATTCAATTTCTTGGAGGGCTTTTTGGGCTTCGGCCTTAGCGGCTTTGGCACTCTCAAGAGCCGAGGCGAGCTCGGACTCTCGAGTCTTCGAGTCACGCTCCAAACTCTCGTGTTTTTCCATGAGAGCCTGGAGCTCTTGCCGCACCTCCGCCACCCGCTCCTCCTGCTTCTCTCGCTCGGTGCGCTCCGCGGCCGCTTTGCTTTCGGCCGCGGACACCGCTTCCTTCAGGGTCGCCACCTCGTTCGTGGCCCCTACAATACCCACGTTATTCTTGTCATTTTTTGCAACCGAATCCTTTCTATAAGGTATTTCTTTAATAAGGTATTGCTTACCTTCCCTGTCCTCGAGCTGCTTCTTGGCAAGGCCGAGCTCGTTCTCGGACCGCTCGAGGCTCTTCTTCAATGCATTGACCTCCGCAGTCAGTGCGGCAGAGGTCAGCAGCGTAGCCTGCATTCGCATATTGACATACATATGTTAGACTCCTGTGTATATCTTTTTAGATCCTTAGTCCGGCTTTTCTTTCCGAACACCGAACTAAGCATCAGGGGCTACTGTCTATGCGGTAATATTTTTACATATTCTAAACATACCTCAAAGCCTGTTAGAAGGCTGGTACAGGCTTCGGTCAGCCCGCTCTTGGCGGACTGAACTTTCTGGATCACCACACTCATAACAGTGCGGTGCTCCTCGTCGATGGTGGCACCGTTAAGCGCCTCCAGCAAGCTATCCGGTGCCTCCGGATGGACGGAGGTCACCGGCGTCGCAGTCTTACCCTTCTTAAGAAGGAGCCGCTTGTCGGACTACGGAACCACTGAAGGTTCCGGTACGGAGTCCGGCACAGGGCCGGACTTAGAGCCCAATGGGGTTTCGCCCGCTTTGCGCCCGGAGTCCGGGAGGTCGCCTTGCGGCGCCTCCAGGACCACCTCCTCCTGGCTGGGCCCCTTTTGGGACTCCACCGCGGTGTCGTCGGTGACACGAGGAGAGGAGGCGATCGGAAGTGGAGTGCTATCCACATCCGACGAACCCAGGGAGCCGCTCGACGAAGCGGCGAGCTCGTCCTCGGGCGGGCTGTATGGTCATATTCGGCGTTAGACGACACTATGCAACAAATAAAAAGTCATGAACTATTCCGGAGTCTGGACACTTACGATCTCGCCAGGGGCTTGGCCCTTGTTGGCCACTCCTCCTCGTCGTTGTCGACGTTGGTGGAGAAGTCCGGAGGAAGGGTCCTCCCTTTTTTGGACCCTCCGGCCTCCCCAGTAGGGGCGGCCTTCCTTTTCTTCTCTCCCCCCCGCTGGGGGAGAAGCTACTTTTTCCTCCTCCTCTTCCTCAGAGGAGGATTCCGCCTCAGAGTCGTTGGACGATGAGTCCGACAACACCTGGCGTCGGGCGCTCCTTCGAGTCCCCGTGGCCTCCTTCTTGGCCTTCTTCTCCGGCACCACGTGAGGTGCCGGAGCCAGTAGCCCCGTCAAACGGGCTTCTGCTGGGTTTTATGGCAAGGGGGCCAGACAGTTAATCTGTCCGGACGTCTTCAGCCAGTCCTGTTAAAGGTTAGGGAGTTTTAGATCCCACATAGAGTCAAACTATGAAAAAAGAGTCCCATAAAGGGTAAAATAACTTACCTCGCTAGCTTGACGCTGCGAGCTGAATCAGCGATCTTCGGTGGCGGATGTGGGAGCCTCGGCGCCCTTGAACAGCACCTTCCAGGCATCTTCGTACGTAGTGTCGAAGAGCCTTTTCAGAGTTTGGGCCAGCCGGATCGAACTCCCACAATTTGAAGGCCGTTGCTGGCATGGGAGAATCCGGCGGATGAGCATCACTGGATTACATTGACAAGCTTGAGATTCTTGTCCACCAGGTTCGGACGCAGGTTTGGAGTTCGGACAGCTCTTCCGAATCACCACACGTCAGGCCCGTCTCTTTCCATGACGTGAGCCGTGTGGGGGAGCCAGATCGGAATTCGGGGGCCGCCGCCCATTGAGAGTCGCGCGGCTCGGTGATGTAGAACCGCCCCGATTGCCACCCCTTTATTGTCTCCACAAAGGAGCCCTCGAGCCATAGGACTTTGGCCATCTTGCCAACCATGGCGCCTCCGCACTCCGCTTGGCGGCCGCCCACTACCTTTGGCTTGACATTGAAGGTCTTTAGCCACAAGCCGAAGTGAGGCTGGATGCAGAGGAAGGCCTCGCACACGACGATAAACGCCGAGATGTTGAGGATGAAGTTCGGGGCCAGATCGTGGAAATCCAGGCCGTAGTAGAACATGAGCCCCCGGACAAATGGGTGAAGTGGGAAACCTAGTCCGTGGAGGAAGTGGGTGAGGAACACCACCCTCTCATGGGGCCCGGGGGTGGGAATGAGCTGCCCCTCGTCGGGTAGCCGGTGCGCGATGTTGCTGGACAAGTATCCGGCCTTCCGCAGCTTTTTGATGTGCCCCTCTGTGACGGAGGAGGCCATCCACCTGCCTCCCGCTCCGGACATAGTTGGAGAAGGTTGAGGTGGGATGTGCAGACTTGGGCGCTGGAGCTCGAGTGCGCGGAAATGGATGAGCAAAGGAGGAAGAAGGCATAGGTGAAAAGGTGGATCCTTATCCCCTTATATGGACGGACGAAGCTATGCGTCCCCCGCCAGCCTGGTAAAACTCGCTTATCTCCCAAGCGCCGTAATCAATGGCATGGTTGGGTTACCCACGTCCGTATTGATGAGAATCCCGGAATAAGGGGGCACAATCTCCGCTTTGATAAGACGTGCCAAGGAAACCGCCTCGCTAAACGCGCTGAGGTGGACAATAAAAACGATTCGTATGAAGGCCTGGCCGTGGTGTGATGTCACACCGCGGAATACGTCAGCAGATCATTGCAAAAGTTATTCTCTCTACGGTGGTATGTGGAACTTGTTTTGCAGAGCCGGACACTATTCTTGTGTTCAAAATCTTCTATGAAGTATTCGGAAGAGGAACCCGCCTTGCAATGACGAAGACAATATGCATGTTGGACTCGTCGTCATTGAAGCCTGGTTCAGGGGCTACTGAGGGAGTCCTGGATTAGGGGGTGTCCGGATAGCCAAACTATCATCGTTGGTCGGACTCCTGGACTATGAAGATACAAGATTGAAGACTTCGTCCCGTGTCTGGATAGGACTTTCCTTGGCATGGAAGGCAAGCTTGGCGATACGGATATGTAGATTTCCTACCATTGTAACCGACTCTGTGTAACCCTAACCCTATTAGGTGTCTATATAAACCGAAGGGTTTTAGTCCGTAGCACGAACAACAATCATACCATAGGCTAGCTTCTAGGGTTTAGCCTCTCTGATCTCGTGGTAGATCTACTCTTGTACTACCCATATCATCAATATTAATCAAGCAGAAGTAGGGTATTACCTCCATCGAGAGGGCCCAAACCTGGGTACAAACATCGTGTCCCTTGTCTCCTGTTACCATCCGCCTAGACACACAGTTCGGGACCCCCTACCCGAGATCCGCCGGTTTTGACACCGACACATGCCAACTCAGCTAAGAAGATTGAGTGAAGAACAGGCCAAGGAAGCTTCATAAGCGGAGCATATTGATTGTAAACTACTTCGCAAACAGTGAGATTAACAGCGTCTATCAGCTAACATTCAGCGCTACACCGACATGCACAGGGCCTCAGTCTAGAATGCACATACCGTGGGAGAAGCTGACCGCCATGCGTCTCCACACGAACGTCGCCAGCGGTGGCGGCGCTGACCGCCGTGCGCCTCCACAAGAACGTCACCAGCGGTGGCGGCGCGGCTAGAGGACGGCAGTCTATGAGAGCATACTGTGGGAGCGAGAGGATCGCCGTGCATCCCCTCGACGAACCACGGCACCGATGTATCGGTGTGGCGGGGAGGGCGACTTTGGTGGAGCGAATGGAGTGGAGGGGGACGGGGGGAGGGGGGTTTGGGAAATATTATTGGCTAGTTGGTCGAAGGGCGGTTGAATCTAGGATTTGGGGGGCATTTTTGGGTGGGGGGAGGATTTTTGCGCGGTGGGCGGGGGCATTTTGGCGCATGGTCGGTTTCTCCAAGTGCAGTCCCACGTGTCAGTGAAGAGGCAAGCCGAAGCACGTTCCGTTCGCGTGAGCCGTGTGCAGGACCGAACGCGTGTGGGGTGCAATGCGACCGTGACAGGGGTGCTGTGAGTGTACCGCCTTCTTTATTACATTTCGTAGGTTCCCATAGATGTAGAAAGATGTGAAATGCGTGAATGTGCATTTGCAGATAAGTCCTTCCCTCGTTCATCCTTTTCTCCCACAAGATCTTGATCTTCCGTTCAATGCACATGCATCTTGCTAGTACTCCTACAATATACTCCCTCCGTTCCATAATGTAGCGCATATAGATTTTCTACAAAGTCAAACTTTGTAAACTTGGACCAAGTTTATAAAGAAAACTATTTATATCTACAATACCAAATGTATATAATATGAAAGTCTGTCTTGTGATGTATATAAGCACATGTATTTGGTATCTAGATGTATATGATTTTCTCTACAAACTTGGTCAAAATTTATAAAGTTTGACTTCTAGAAAAATCTATATGCGCTACATTGTGGAACGGAGGGAGTACTATATTATTGTGAAAGTTCGTATATGCCGGCCGAGATTAATGCAAACACGGCATATTTTCATTACATTTCGAACTTTTATAGGACAGAAAAATAAAAGAAACCCGACCCTAAACCTATTCTACGGCGGTGACCGACGTCCTCCATCTGTGATCTCCATGTACGGGGGCGGGGTTCAAGACCCGTGAAGTGAAGGTGCGGTCTCCGGCGAGGAAAAGTAGAACACGGGAGACGGATCGGCCAGTTGGCACACCATGCCCTGCCGCCTCCCATGCCCTACTCATCCTCGGAGGAGTCCCCGACCTCGGCGGTGTCGGACGGTGGATGGCGGCAAGTAGGACGCGTGGCTGACGGTGCTCCCGCCGTTGGCCGCCGGCGTGGCCACCGCTTGTGCGGAGACTTGAGCGAGGGCGGTGACGTCGATCTTCATCCCCGAAGACAAGCTCTCCCGCAGAGCGTTCGCGCTTGCGGTCATGGCGGATGTGGTGCCAGGTAGGAGGACGATGCGCTATGGTGTGGAAGTTAGCTGGGCGTTGCCGCTTTAAGTAGCGCATTCCGGTGAGGCCAAGTGTCCTGGTGCGTCATTAAGTCACCGGAGTTGGTTCCTCGGGCATCGAGCCTCTTAACGACGGCATACAGACGGACGGCATGAATGCGGGCAGCTGGCGCCGGCTGGGAACGCACCGCGCGACAACACGAGGGACGAGGATTTTTTGTGTGCCACGGTAGTCAGCTGCGGCCGTGGCAACGTTGGAGATGCCCTTTGCTCACATGCGATCGACGCATGTCATTGGAAAAGCAAGACAACCCGGCATGGTCTCAGGTCCTGAGGATGCAGTTGGCCGCGCTACACCACTCCGCGGACGCGTCCCGGCGCCTCGTGCATCCTCGACGAGTTGGGTGTTGGGGTGTGTTTGGATTGTGGCCAAAGTGCACCATACCAAAGTTTTGGTCATGACCCAAAGATTGGTCTTTGTTTGGATGGTTGCCATTTTTTGGCATGCCAATGAACTCTAGCCAATCTAGTTCATTTTTCTTGCCGATGTCGGCCAAATCATGGGCAACCAAAATTTTGGCTACCCAATGCTTTGATGGGGCAACCTTGGGCACAAACCAAACATACTGTTGGTTGTGCCACAGCACTAACGCCACCCTCAGCACACTGAAACCAACGGTGTCTAGCCACGATGAGCGTCGCTCACCGCGGTCGCTGTGTCCAGAGGCGGTGCTGGAGCTGCGCCACATTGTTGGCCCCCACGACCCACATGAACGGTTGCCGATGGCGAGGAGGTCGTGGGCCAGCTCCTCCATTGGACTAGTTTGCGCTACGTCGTCCCGACAGGTGTGCCCCACATGTCGGTTTCCCCCCGGCCATATTCGAGTGTCAGTGCTCCGCGTTGCGCATTAGGCATTTCACTATGTAGGCCAAGCGAGACAACTTATTGTTTATTTGAGCGGTTCTAGTATAATCATATGGCGTTTGCTTATTTCTCATTCCTCTCCAACCCTCTTCTCCATCGATCGTGTCGCCCTCCGGTCGAGTCCATCCTCCTGCATGCCTCATTTGAACATTTCGCTGAGTATCATTCGCATGTGGGCCTAGACCATGCTTGTATTTCCAAGTTCGTTTAAAGTTTCACCTTGCCTACACTACATGTCGCTTCGCGTCTTAGTTTTGACATCCCATTCGGTTCATGCCCCGACACATGTTGACGCGATCGATTGATGTTCAGAGATCAATTGCGTGCCATGCAAGGAGATAAAGGTTTGGTCTGTTTCTATGATAGAAATGACCCATGGGGTGCGTGGGGATCAGAGGGAGTATATTGTACGTTGATAAGCGAAACGAACATATTGTACCCATCCTAGTCCTCTTTCAATCGATCTCCAGACCTCGAGATGAAATTGAGAGAGAACGAGTGGGGGCATGTGTGATACATAAGGCGGATTCAAAATTTTGAACCGGTGATCATAGCATCCGAAAATCATATATAAAGGGTATTCAATGTTTTTTTCGTTTTTGAACGTACAATATACTCCCTCCTATCCTTTTAAGTTTTATGTGTAGTCAAAGTATCTCTACTTTGATAAAAAAGGTATCAACATTCAACAACGCCCAATCAATATTGTTAGATTCGTACGTACTCCTAGATTTGTACTCGAGATGGTTTCCAATTTGTTTTCAACCACGTGACTGTGCTTGTTCTCGCGCATGCTCTTCCTACTAGGATTTCGCCACGTATAGTCAGTCCAGTAGTAACTTTTTTAAGCTCCTCGTCCAATAGTACTAGTGGAGTCTCGACAACATCTGTACTAGAGTATGCAGTGCTCATAGTTGTACTCCCTCCTTCCATTTATATAGGGCCTATGTGGAGGAGAGAGATGTCAAAAAGTAACGGGAGTGAGCTCTCATGCAAGAGCCTAGCTATATACGCATTCCTAGTTAAATAAGTACAATAAATATGAAGAAAGAGATGGAGACGAGATGGGAAAAAGTACTAATACAATAGCCAACCTTATAATTTTTTGCGGGAAATAGCCAACCTTATAGCCCACACTACTGTATGAGTGCATATAATAGATGATGGATATAGATGACATGGCAGTTCCTTATAGCCATCGACTGGCTATATTATTAACCATGCTCTAATGCGTTTTTCAAAACTGCATTTGACTATTGACAAGATTAATAGTACATGAGATGTATAATGTGAAAATTATATCATTGGAAGCTCCTTTCACATATGTATTCCTGCCTTACCCTCCCTTTCGGTCACTTACTGGCAGACCCCATGCTTTCTAGGCCCGCATGTCAGTTACTCAATGGGTTCGGCCACGTCAGGGGATCCTCATCCGTAGTATACTCCCTCTGTTTTTATTTACTCCGCATAAAATGACGCGGGCGGGGGAGGGGGAGGGACGTCGGTTTGCTCTCAACTACGGTCCCACAAGTGAGCGAATACGCAAGACAAAGCACGCTCCATTCGGTGAGCGACATGGAGGGTCCAGCGTGCCGGGCTGCAACGCGAACGCGACGAGCGATGTACGGTCAAAACCGATTGACCGGTCGTCACCGGAACCACTATTCACACCAGAACCTTCGCTGCTCGACCTATGCCAGCCACTGCCCTAAAACCACACCTAATCTCCAGATCCTTCCCCCACCAATCGATCCCCTAGCCCGCATCAAGCATCCCCTAGTTCGCTGGAAAGACATGGTGCGCCGCAAGATCACGTACTACAAGATTCTGACGCCGGGGCGCCGCACAGAAATCGTGGCAGCGGCCGGCGCCACAGACCTCCGTTCCCAAGCTCGCTTTGCGGTGGGCTAATCCCCGAGTTCTCTGGAGCCAAGCTACGAGGAGGAGGAAGCCAGATCCAATGTTCATGACGGAGGTCGCGGCGCAGAAGGCCCCTGATGGGTATGAGACGATGGACGTCGACTTCGTGCCGGCGTCCGAGTCCCCCATGGTGCAGGAGGACCAACGGTTCAACCTGGCGATACTAAAGGGGGACCGGGAGGCAGAGGCTCAACTCAACATGGAGCGTGCGCATGCCGCTGCCATCGAGGCTCTCCTGCAGGCGGAACCGGATGTCATGGATGTGAACCGGGCGGCGGAGGCTCAACTTGAGGCAGAGCGCGCGCATGCCGCTGCCATCGAGGCCCTCCTGCAGGTGGAACCGGACGTCCTGGACTTGAACCGGGCAGCAGAGGCTCAACTCAACACGAAGCGCACGGATGCGGCTCTCATCGAGGCCCTCCTGTAGGCGGAACCAGACGTCCTGGACTTGAACCGGGCGGCGGAGGCTCGACTCGACGCGGAGCGCGCGGATCCCGCTGCCATCGAGGCCCTCCTGCAGGCGGAATCGGACGTCTTCGACTTGTACCGGGCGGTGCTCTTGTCCGTGCAGAGCGCCCGTACGCTCCGCGTGAACGAGTAGCTGGAGGCCGAGGACAACCATTGTGCGGAGACACACGTCGGTAGCTACGGCTGGTTCGCGCCGGCAGCCAAAGACGACGAGGCCGTGTCGTTCCGTGAGAAGTGATAGTTTTTCTTTATGTTGTTGTTTTTATGGATCTTTTGCTATGCAAAAACATACTATATTGTTATGCAAGTCGCCTGACTTGGGCCAGTCTACCATTTCAGGCGGTTGGATGAATATCCTACGTCTCCTAACCCTTCTTCCTCACGTCTTCTTCTTCCCCAACAGACCACCGCACGGGCCGTACCGATACTCCCCAACATGCGGTTGGATAAACATACTCTATGAATGAAAATTATGTGTCAGCGGTAGGATGGCTGAGTTTGGTTTTATCACATGTGACAACACGTGTCAGTGAGGGTGCGTTCCCTTGGTTGGGTTTGCGGCATGCAGGAGCGACCGTGTGAAGGTGCGGTGCAACCGCGACAGCCATGCGCAAGTGTACCTCCTTTTCATTTTGAAAACTTTAGGCAAGCTTGGAAAAAATGTGTGGCGAAGTATGGCAATGCAAGGCCTAGACCCAAACAGGATAAGTACGTAGTACTACGTACTAGGAGTACTAGTGTTAAAAACGAAGGGCGGGGTTTTCCTTCACGAAATTAATCAATACAAATCCTCGTTTCACGTGTCAATTAATGCGTATTTTTTTCTCCAAAGCCCAAAGAGCTAACCATCTCACTCCTCATCGCTTGATTAATGCAGCGCCATGCAAACCAAGCTTCTCACTTCCGCATGCATGCAGGGGATATTAATGTCCTTGGTTGCTAGTACGAGGCAAACCCCATCAATTTTGCCTCGATTAGTGTTAGTGGCCTTTTGTAAATTGTAATTTTGATATACTGGCCTTGTGTACAAAAAATGGAGGTAGTAACTATATTTTACTTCCTTCCCCATTGCGGTGACATCGACAATATCTCGAACGTTGTCGTTTGGCAAAGTGCGTTCGACGGAGAACACCATTGAGGGAGACCACAGTAAGTCGTTCACAAGTGTTGCCTGCAAGCCGAGACAACCGCCTTATTTGCATCCCGGAAGTCCGTTGAACCAAAGGACGTGTAAATGTACTAGTACTACTCGTACACAATAGAGTCGTCCGTCCAGCTTAGTGCGGTGAGATGGTTTCTCGAAGAAGAAGATGGAGAAGCGGAGTCAGCGAAGAGTGAAATGATGGTTGCTTCGTCCGTGCTTTGTGATTTGACGCCTCATTGCTTTGTGATTTGTGATAGAAGGGACAGGGGAGTAGACTCTATCCTCTATATTGTACATGCGTCCAAGCACGGGAGAAAGAGGAGAGACGTTGCATTTTTCTATTCCTTCAATCAATCAATCAGGGAGCTTTGGTTCCATCCTTTTGGCTTTGGCAACACCATCCATAATGGTTCCCATGATGCCAAAAGCTATTTTCACATTTGGCTACACATTGTGGATGCCCTTAACCGTACCACTTGGTTTAGCTCCTGTGTGCTATCTATACAAATCTCAATTATATTGATCTAAAAAATTATAGAATCAAGATTAGTAAAAAGGAGGTGATTTTGCCGCGCGGATGGCAGGGGAGGTTTCTTATTTTTAGAAGACGTTGTCCTGGCGGTTTTCTAACATGCGGTCCCACGTGTCAGTGCTTTACCAAGCCGATCCGCTTCCCACATGAGGCAGAACAACGGCAGAAGCAACACGTGGTTAACTTGAAGAAGATGAGGGAGAAGCGGATTCAACAACGAGTGAAATGATGGTTGCTTTGTCCCTCTAACTTCTTTTTTTAGCATTATTACTTCGTCCCTCCAACTTAGCTGCGGGAAAGGTGCAACTTTGTGATTTGACGCCTCATTGCTCATTACTACGCCGGCGCCATGACTGGGTGCTTCACGGCTGCTGCTCGCATTTGTATTCGGTATGGCGTGGACCCGTAGCTTGATGTCCCACATGTCGGCGAAAGGACTAGAAGATTTATGAAAGCGAAGCGCCCACTCTTCGACGGAGGAGTACATAATGACCCGATGAACTGTCACTTGTATCAGATATAGTACTATAGTTTTGCTGTTTCGCACAATCCATCGATAGAAACCCGATTAAACAGGAACGGGCGGGATTTTTCCCGCGTGGTATATGATACTGGCCATACATTTCAAAGGCAATTTTAATGTATGCAAAGTGAATAATTAAGTAACAATATGATATCTAGTAAAACTAAAAACACATATGATCTATTGTGTTAGAGTGTAGTAGTAGTGTTGTATTGCATAGTTGTTAGATGTAACATGCGAGAACTTGTAGAGATGTAGTTTTGGAGGGCCTACAGAGAGAAAAGTGTAATATGTTCACGAACTTGAGAATAAGCTGATTCTGATCACTATATACGTTTTGCGGTGATTATACTGAATCACTTGCTCATGGTTCAACATCGGATTGCACTATGTTGACTGGCCAAATAGTCTGAGTGGCACCATGTTGACTAGTTAAATTGACCATGTTCCTTGTGGGTCCCACCTGTCAGTTCTCATAGGGAAAAGGTCAGATAAACACAAATTTATGCAGGCACGACAAGACTCCACCCCGTGCGCGGGCATCACCTGGTTGTGTATGTGTCTATCAGGGCCTGATGTGTGCGCATGCACGTGTAGGTTGAGCACTTGAGCGTGAGAGTGTGTGTTGGTCGTATGGTGTACTGGTGTGTGCATGCATGCGTGCGTGTGTGCGTGTGAGTGTTGCGTGCGTGTGTGGCTGCGTGTGTACGTGTGAGTGTTGCGTGCGTGCATGGGGTGCATATGTTCGTGTGAGTGTTGCCTGCATGTAGTTCGTGTGCATGCGTGCGTGTGTATATAATCACCACACCAGCTCCTGTGTGTTAAAACAGACGGCTCAGCATACCAATACAAGGCCACCTTGTCCGCTGTGCCCGCGGTCATGACTTCAACCACCGCCCAATATTTTTTGTCGCTTGTTTTCATTTTACTAGCAAGATGCCCGTGCGTTGCACGTAACATCAAGATGCATTTGTATGACTAGTTTATCTTGTGAGAGAAAAGGATGAGCGAGGGAAGGCCTTATTTGCAAATGTGGAGAGGTGTGTGGGTACCTTTTGCAAAATTGTCATAGTTTCTTTCCTATCAAATCGAGATATAAATCGGATGACCTATATTCTTAGGATGGCGGGCACACCACCATCACTAACTCTGTTTTTTATAAGAGTGTATTTTATCCCTACTCTTAAAAAGCATAGTCGGTGATGATCGTGTTCGCCATCCCGCGATATAGGACGCTCGATCTATATCTCGATTTGATAGGAAAGAAACTATGGCAATTTTGCAAAAGATACCCACACCCTCTCCACACTTGCAAATAAGGCCTTCCCTTGCTCATCCTTTTCTCCCACAGGATAAACTACTCATACAAATATATCTTGATGTTCCGTGCAACGCATGGGCATCTTGCTAGTATTTTATAAGAGTGTAGATGTAGAGTAGATACAAGCTAACATGTGGGCCCGATGGTAGTGAGATAATGTGATGCAACACTAGAGGTGCCACGTGGAGCGTTTAACTGGTCAACTAGTCGTGTCTTGAGCAATACAGAGTTGTATGGTGAGCCCATGACTGTATAATAACCACAAAACATAAATGGTGACCGTAATGAGTGGATTCTGAAGTCCAATGTATATATCGTGCTTTCGCTTCAAATACAATGATCGTCACTGTATATATCGCGAGAGAAAGATGAAACATGCGTGAATGTGCTCGGGGCTTACTTTTAGAGGACCTGGAGATAGTTTGTGATGGAAAGAGAGATGCTCTTCGTTTCTCTTTATTATGACTAACTTTATATATAGTATAAAAATATACAAATTCACAGTGCGGAATAAATATCATTGTGGGCACCATGCAATGCAAGTGTTCATACTCCTCCATATAACTTTGTAATGTTGTATATATGTAGAAATTATAAAATATTTTTTTGGCCACACTTTATTCAAAAGGAATGTTGTATGTGAAATAAACGTGAAGAGAGGGCTTTTTACATCAAGGTGGTACGTGATGTAACATGTGTGAATGTGTAGTTGATGCAGTTGATGCATTTGGTAGGGCCTAGAGAGGTATGTGTGTGTATTACGTATTCGAGAGAGGCATCGATGGAGGGGCCGGCGGGGGGGGGGGGCGTGGGAGAGATAGCACGAGAAATGAGAGTGGTCTAGAGAGAGAGAGACGAATATGACATCACGGTGAGAGATTCCCGTGAGTGTGTATATGCAAGGGGGGAGTGGATAGAGGCACTAGGAGAATATTTTTTGTGTGTGGTGTCTGTGTTGGTATGTGTGGGTGTGAGAAGATAACGAGACGTGGGGGCAGAGGGTGTGTCACCGCGTGAGGTCTGGTGGGTCGAGGTGAGGCCCTTCATTCGGTTCTTTCCTGCGCCACATTGGTCGGCCCGTGACGCATTTAGGGAGACCCATGGATGACTAGTCGTACAAGACAAAGATAGCATAATTGTGAAGGACTCTATGTCCACTGACAAAGCCGGCTAGGATTTGTAACCCTAGGTTCTCGGACTAAGGTAACCCCTTTATCTCTGATATTACTATTAAGGGGCATCCTATAGAATGCTCTGCTAGAATCATACTCGTTGATTAGGAAGAGAGGTGTGAGACAATGCGTGAGAGACGGGCCTAAAGATAATGTGCGTACATGAGACACGTAGGCAGGTCTATGTATATAGAAAGGGTCGATGGGGATTGTGCGTGTGTATGCTTGCGAGAGGAAGAGTGTGTAACATCCGAAATTTCCAATTTGGAATGTCATACATAGGTCATCCATGCATATCATATTTTTATTGCATTTCGTTTTGCAATCCTCGAAATTCTAAGCAACTCAAGGACCTACGGAGAGAATTGGGGATTTCACGTTTTTCATATTTGAATTTTATCAAATATCAAAACAAGGATCACTTTGATTCTTATTATTTTTCTCTCCGAAAATATTTCATATTAAAATATATGAGAGGAGATAATATGAATTCTCAAAATAAATGAAATATTGAGGAAAAATTTTAAAATCAAATAAGAATTTTTATTTGGATTTTATTGCAATTTTATTTGAAGTAGGAAAAATATGCGTTTTTGAAAATTGCATTAGAGGCCCAAATAAATGTTCACTTTGTCCGCAATATTATTAGAGGACCGTGAAAATTTATTTCAGGATTTTTGGAGTCGATTTAGTATTTATTTTAATTTTTTTTCTGTGTTAGGTTTAAAAAAAAAGAAGTAACCGACCAACCGGGCCATGTCCTGCTAGGACACTGCGCCGGGGGCCCCTTTTAAAGCCCGGCCGGGCCGGTGCCTCAGCCCACCCCAGCACCCGCCCCCGAACCTTAGCGCGCCGCCCGTCCGCCCGATCCGAGCCTCGCTGCCGCCCTGCCATGGGACCCAATCTCACGGTGGTATAGCCACCAGAAGCGACCCGACCGAATGGATCAATTCTCGCTTAAGTGTCATCCACGGATCGGTATGCTGGCACACAGAGTACTCGAGGATTTATAACAGAGGTAAATCACATGTATAAAGTAACGTAAATACTATTACCTCAATCCAAATAGCGGAAGTATCAAGGTTGTGGATTCCCATCAACACCAACGGCAAAGTTGAGTGTAGAAATCGTAACCCTAACGTATCACTTACCCGTCGTAAGATCCTGCAACATGAGACGTTGCAGCCACAAAGGGTCAGTACATTGAATGTACTGGCAAATTCACACCATAGGATAATGATGAACAAAGGCTATCACTACATGCATATTTGGCTGGTGGAAAAGCTCTATGGTTATAATGTTTTTGCAAAAGGCCAATTTTTCCCTACTGCAAAGGAATAAATTTTATTTAACTATCATGGTGGTTGTTAAACATTGAGAATGGTTGACAGCATTCTCAATCCCAATTAAAAATATCATCATTAACCCAACAATATTAATTAAAGTAACATGATGAGATTCACATGATAATCCAAGTACTAGATACTCAAGATGTCCATAACCGGGGACACGGCTAACCATGATTAGTTTGTACACTCTGCAGAGGTTTGTGCACTTTTCCCCACAAGACTCGATATCCTCCGTTGGGATTCTCGCACTACATGGTGTTTGAGAAACGGATGACCGAGACATAGTCTTTCAGAAGCGCTAGCACCTTACGAACGGGTAGACATTACCAACCTACATCCCCTACATCTGCTAGTCTACCACTGTAAGTGTTCGACGACTTAGTCAACTATGCTAGAGCCCATAGTAGCTTGTGGCTGCACACGGAAGTTTCTAGCATGAATAATCTCATGATCCCTTTGAGCATGCGTGGAGGTCCAAAAAAAACAGGCAATCCTGGAATACCGAGGTACCTCAATCCACCCAGATGTGTGTTTAAGTTGCCACCTTAAATAAACCATTAAATAACAATCTCACATCTGTCAAGGATACACTCACCCAATCCACGTCTACTATCATAGCATGGCATAATAAGCAAACGTAGAAGTAACTCCCAAGGGTTGATAATAAAACAGGTAATAGGTACTACCTCATCTACTTCCCAAACCCGCACTTTAATTAGATCCTAATCATGCAATGTTTGAGGATTGATCTAATGCATAAAAACTGGGTATGAAAAGGGATATGATCAAAGTGTGAACTTGCCTGCAATGTTGATGAAGATGATTCGCACTCAAAACTCTTGATAGTTCTACTCGTCACACTCCGGTCAATCTATCGTAAGCAAGCAATAGTAACCACACATAAGAAATCACTCAAAAGATCAGAGAGAATGAAGAAAACAATTCAGAAAACATCAAAACCAAAGCAAATAAATCTTGCAGCATAAAACAATTTATAACAGTACCAAAACTATGTGTATTTGGCCTTATCAGAAATTTTAGGTCAAGAGCTTCGATTTGCAAAAAAGAATCAACTAAATCGGAGTTACGAAACTCAAGTTATGATCAAACAAAGTTCAACTTCAATTCTGATCTAAATCAAATTTTAAACTTTCAAAAACATGTTTGAGTTGGATTACTGGATAGAGGAGATCGTAACGAAGAAGTGTTCGTTGGTTTCATCTAATTTGGACTAACGAGCAAAAAGTAGTGATCGTTTTAAGACTAGGGACTAATCTGTAAAAGAAATAACTAATAACAGGTCCCTGAATAAAATAAAATAAAAAAACTACCGAGCGAACGCTCTCTAACTAGTTCTAAACAGATAACATTCATTGAATAGATCTAACTAAAAAAACTAAACCGGGTTTTTTTAAACAAAACCGAGAAAACCAGCGGATCGGGGCAACGGTTTTTTGTTAAAAACCGGCGGCAGATCGGGTTAGGGTTTTACCACGACGGCGGTGGCTCTGGCGAGTCGTGCCTCCAGTGGCGGTGGGGCGAAGTGGCTCCGGTGGTGGCGGGGCGAAGTGGCTCCGGCGGTGGCGGGGCACGGCGCCGGCGGCGGACTAGCTAGGGAGGGCGGCACGGCGGTGAGGTGGGTGGCGGCTACGGGGTCGGGGAGTTGCAGGCGACGGCGAGGAACTCGGCGGCGGCGGCAGTTCCGGCAAGGTGACGGCGAGATGCGGGAGGAGAGGGGAGAGAGGGGTCCGGGCGGCGGCTTTATAGGGGAGGGGTGGCCTCGGGAGGCGTGGGGAAGGGGTTACGGGAGGCGTGCCCGGCCGGGACTCAGACGGCGGCGGCGGCGAACTCCCGAGTGGAGTCCCGCTCGGGGACGGTGGCGACGGGCGACGTGGGCTGGGCCGCGGCCTGGCCTCGGAGCTGGGCCGGCCTAGTCTGCGAGAGGAGAAGAACTTTTTTAATAGTTATTTCTACGTAAGAAAGAAAATAACTAAATGAACTGAAATATACTATAGGCATATAATATATCAAAATTTGCAGAAAAAGATTTTCTATGACTTGAACATTTTCTAATGCCAAATAAAATTCATGAAAATTCAGATAATTCAAACAGTGCTACTTCTACAATAAAACCCAATAAAAATCATTTTAGAAATACCAAAATTAATTCAAATTTATTTCTCTCAATTTTCGATGTAGGGAATCATGTTACCCTATTTTCCATATATTTTATTTTTGGAGAAAATAATTTGAATAAAACTCAAATAACTCCAATTGAAAATAAATTCAAAAGAACTTTGAATTTAATTCTTTGAAACTCCCAACTCATATTTCATATGTTTTGAAGTCATTTTATCTTCGCTCGTGAAAATCATTGAGTTGCATAAAGTTCCTGGGTTGGAAATATTTTACAAATGAAATTCAAATATTTTCAACACCCCATGTCATTTAAATAAATGGAAGAAGTCATGTAATCTTCTCTCCAGGGTTTTTTGGTGAAAATAATTTGAATTCACGGAGATCATGAATGCAAAATGAAAGTTTGGGAAAGTCCTTTTATTCCCTCTCATTTAACTTTCAAAAAGTTTCGCACTCAATTTCACACAATCAATCAAACAATCAATCAAATCTATCTATTTATTATAACATTCCAAAATTTAGAATTTTGGGATGTTACAAATCTACCACCCTTAAAATGAATCTCGTCCTCGAGACTCAGAGAGGCTAGAAATAAATAGGTTAGGTTTGGGGTCTTCTCAAAAATCCATCGATCGTCTCTGGGGGTCTCGGGTGCTACCACCCTTAGAAGCATGGTTGCGGTTCCATCAAAACTCATGTACTCCATCCTTATTGTTGGCAGTGTCGATCTTCTCAGATCCTCCGATAATTACTTCTCTGGGCTCTTTTGGTGGTGGCATAACCTTTACTGCAATTCTTCTGTCCTTTTCATCTTGGTACGGTTATTCCGAGACTGGGTCTTCTTAGCTGACGGGTCTGGCGCCAATACTAATCAGCTGTCGATATCTCATGGTGGTCAACAATTTATGGTTTCTCCTGCAGAAAACGGGTCTGGGTTGAACCTCACCGTATATCCTATGATTGGCAACAACTGTCGTGTACAATGGAAAATACATATACCATTCTAAGGTTCGAACAAGGTTTTGATCGTCGTCTCTCTACTATAGGTAAGTCACTCAGATTTACCATCCCATATAGCAAGGAAAATAATAAGAGTAAGTCGGTATGGTGATCAATCCATCCCGCACCCAAATCATTACCTTGTACCTGGTTTAGCTAATCTCGCATTCTAACACTCGGTCATCCTCACAAGCATTTCAAAATTTCTCTTGTCGACGAACCAAGTTCGGATAAATCCATTGATTCTGCAAGCCAAACAAACATCTATCGTTCCTTAACAACTCTCAGGTTTTGCGTAAACTCCTATAGGATCATCGGTTGATAAAATCGTAACTTCTTCCAGGGTTTTTCCTTCAGCAATAATGTGCTTGCTTCTTGGCAGGTCCTAGGGCCTGTGGGTTACGGCCCATCTCATCACTTATAATCCTTGAACACATCATCTGGGCAACTGATCATTATCCCAACATCCAACTTCCTGGCATACTTAAAATCCATCCAGTTGTACTGTCTCTCTTCCTTCTGTTGGTACCAAACTAAAACGTGATTACTCAGACTCATCATGGAATTTCCATTGATCCATATTTCCAACATCATACCTCCTTTATATCCAATAGTAATCCATCTCTTCATCCTCGTGGGATATCCCACATACCGAGATAAAAACTTATACTTATGAAGTCCATACTCCACTTCGTGGAACATCACTATCCTTTCCAGGGTCAAGCGTCCTTACAGGGGAATATTGGCCATCTCTGCATGGCACTTCTTCAAGCGGGAAGCGTGAAACACATCATGAACTCGACAGTCCTTGTGGTGACTCCAACTTGTTGGCCACTTCTCCCATATGCTCCAAAACTCGGTATGGTCCTACAAATCTCGGGGCTAACTTTCCCTTAACTCCAAATCGTTTAACTCCTCGCTGAGGGGACACACGAAGACATGCTCATCTCAGTTTCATAGACTACCTCCTTGTGTTTTTGAGTCAGATAACTTTTCTCTTGCTGGATGAGCTACCTTCATCTATCTCGAATCAACTTAACATTCTCTTCTGACTCCTTGATCACATTTGGTCCAAACAACTGACGGTCTCCAACTTCATCCCACATCAACGGTGCCTGGCTCCTTCTCCCATACAAAGCTTAAAAAGGGGCCATCTTCAAACTAGCTGGGTAACTGTTGTTGTATGAGAACTCCATGTAGGTAGATTATCATCACTACTAGATCCATAATCTAGCGCACACGCTCTCAACATGTCCTCCAGAATCTAATTGATTCTCTCGTTTTATCCATCTGTCTGCGGATGAAAGGCTGTACTGAACTCTAGCCTAGTACCCAAAGTCTGGTGCAGCTGATTCCAAAACTTTGAGGTAAACTGTGTTCCTCTATCTGATGCGATGGTCGTCGGAACTCCATGTAGACATATGATCCTGGTCAAATATATCATGGCCAACTTCTCACTTGTATAGGTGGTTTTCACTGGGATAAAGTGAGCCCCTTTGGTCAAGCGAATCAACTACTACCCAGATAGAATCATGTCCCGTTTGGGTTGTGGGAAATCCGGTAATGAAATCCATGCCAAGCTTATCCCACTTCCATTCGGGTATCGGCATAGGCTGTAGTAATCCTGCTGGCTTCTGATGCTCTGCTTTTACTCTCTCTGGCATACATCACCTACGACTACATACTCCTCAATATCCTTCTTCATAACAGTCCACCAGAAACGCTCCTTCAATCCAAATACATCTTGGTGTTTCCAGGGCGAATCGAGTATGGTGAGTCATGAGCCTCCTGAAGTATTAACTTCCTGATGTTTGCATTGTTGGGCACATATACACGGTCCTCGAACCATAAGGTATCGTGCTCATCCTTACAAAAACCTTTGGCCTTTCCTTTGCTCATCCTCTCTTTTACCTCAGCAATCTCTTTGTCATCCTTCGGAGCTTAACGGATCTTTTCCAACAATGTAGACTGAAGTTCAATTGCTGCAACAAAACCTTTGGGAACAATCTCCAACCGAAGTTCCCTGAGATCCTCTGCTAACTCCTTTGGTAATCCCCCACTTATGAGGGTATTCATCCTGGTGTTCTTTATGGTTGTGTCCTATTTCTCCACAAAGCTTGCATGCACTTTCTCCATATCATTTTGTAAGTGCATCTAGTGCCCCTTAGTGATTTTGGTGTATTGAAGACTTATAGGTTAAGTAACTAATGCGTTTGTGAGTGTACACAGGTCTATAAGTCTATGAGGAGTTTGATATTTAGAGAAAGTCGACCCTAAAATGAATTTCTTCAATCAAGAATTTGATATTTCAAGACTTTTCAAGACTTTGAAAGTGAAGAAATTGGTGTGACCTTGAAGATTTGGTATTCGCTTGAGGAACATGAAGCGTGAAGACTTTTGTTTTGTAGTTTCATTTTCTCTTTCTTGAGTCATAGGAAACACCGCATCGTTAAAGGGGTCGAGGAAATACTAAGGAAAAATTTCCATTTGATGCTCAACTCAAAATCCTACACCTACCAATCCCTTCGAGTGAAGCTTTTGGAAATCTCATACAGATTCAGTCAATTTCTTCAAAGGATGTGAGACGAAGCTCTTCTAGTGCCGAGGAATTTGTTCGATTGAGGAGTTAGGAATTCGCCGGTCTGAATTGCCTACCTGATGAGGAACATGATAATACGAAGAATTTGATGTTCAAATTTCCGACCGTTCTTTGTCTTCTTGCCACTGTCCCAAATATCTTATCCACCTAACGGTCATATCATTGAAGGGCATTTATGTCTTATCATGTCGGGCTGCTCCCTAGGCTATAAATAGCCGCCCCCTACAACCACTAGTTGGTTGGCTGCTCCGAGAGAACTTGACACTTGTCATTTGAGAGCAACCCATCCTCTGAGGACTTTGAGAGAAAATCATCAAGTGAGGAAAAACCCAAAGTGAGGAAAAACCCAAAAACCAAACCCCAACAAACCCAAAGTGATTGAGAATCACTGAAGAAATTGATCCCGCGTGGATCCGACGCTTTTTACCTTTGAAGACTGTGCTTCTTCCAGACGGTTAGGCGTCATCGTCTAGAGCATCCAAGAGGAATTGTGGATCGCCGAGTGACCAAGTCTGTGAAGGTTTGGAAGTCGCCTGAAGACTTACCACGAGTGATTGGACGGGTGCATGTGACCTTAGTTCAAGGAGAATCTGATGAGGACTTGGTGTCCTGAGCTGCGTGCTTTCGATGATCGGGTGTCCGGACTGTGTGTCCTCGAGTTTAAATACTCGGCCGCTCCAACCAGACGTATAACCGAGATAGCAGTTGGAACTGGTCTACCAAATCATTGTCTTCACCAACCTAATGGTTCCATTTCCTCAACCCTTTCATTTCCTCATTACTGTGTTGAGTATTTGTTCATATCTGTGTTTGAAGACTTTGACTGAAGACTTTCTCAATTTCCTCAGTTCAATTTCTTCAGTCTGTTTGTCTTCATCTTGAGTTATCCTGTGATTACGCTTTCTGTACTCTGTGATTGTCTTCATTTCATCATGATGACTATGCTTGTAATCTGCTATGCTTACTTCTGAGTACTTATTCCGCTGCATGTATTTCTTCGCTAAGGAATTTCCTCACCAGCAAATTCCTCAGTGAAGAATTTGTAAAATTCTCTAAAAATTGCCTATTCACCCCCCCTCTAGTCGATATAACGCACTTTCAATTGGTATCAGAGCAAGGTACTCCCTTGTTCTGTGTGATTTTGGTTTAACCACCTGGAGTTTTAGTTATGTCGACCGCAGGTATGAAGAAAGTGACATGCCCTATCTTTGACGGTCACGATTATCCCAAGTGGAAGGCCATGATGAGGAAGCGCCTCATGGCAATGGACGATGAGCTGTGGACCGTCACTGAAATTGGCCTTCTTGATCTATGCAAGGCGGCGAACACCGATGATATTCGCAAGTTCACTCGACTTGATATCATGGCGAAGGATATCATCTGTTCCTGCCTATCTAGAGATGAATTCAAGCGCATTATGCATCTTTGCAATGCGAAGCTTATCTGGGACCGAATCTCCGATGTTTATGAAGGTCATCGAACTCGTCATGATCCCTGGTTTGAGGACTTCAAGGAATCTCTCAAAACGATGACTTTGGAGCCAGAATCATCATCATCTGCACTATGCTTCATGGCAAAAGGTGCCAAGGTACTCAATTACACCTCCTCTGAATCTAGTGAAAATGAATCTGATGAGGATCTCAAGCCCAGCTACTCTAAACTTGCTAAGATTGCTATAAAACAACAAAGGGCTTTTGAAAAGGTTCAAAACATGCTAGATAAGAGTGATGATATGTTAGGTGAAGAAATGGATCGCACTCAAGCCCTAACTGAAAATCTTCAGAAAGTTCAGTCTAGGCTTGACAGCCTTCAAGGTCATCATAACACTCTCTTATCTGATCATGAGAAACTTTCTTATGAATTTCTTCAAAGAAAGCAAGATCTTGAGAAGCTAAGAGCGAGTTATGAAGATCTTCGAAGGCGCGATTCATTACTTGCTCAACAAATCAGCGCTTCTCAAGAAGAATTTATTCCTCCATGCTTAAAGTGCATTGAACGTGAATCGCTAATTCTTCACTGAATGTTCAAATGCTTCAACTGTTACAAATTCTTCACCTGCCTCTGCTATCACTAATTCCTCATCCGAGGACATTGCTAGTATCCACCGACGATGCAGGGTTGAAGGAATTGTACATGACAGCATGTACAAAAGCCTCAAGGGCATCGACTCTTTGTGATGTGCTTAAAAGCAGATCCTCAATGAAACCCTAGGAAAGAGGGTATTGCCTTTGAGAGGAAACTCAATGCTGATGGAACGTCTTTGGAAGTCCGAAAAGTATCCCAAAACCTCATGGGTTGCTGCAAAGGGACCTCCAGTTGATCCATCCACCTTATCTGCTTTACATGTGAATTTCCTCATTACGATGATGAGTCATTTGACTCAAACTATAAACTGTTCAAAAATCAGAATGGTGAAGTATTTGCTAGATATGTTGGCACTAATCGCAGAACGGTCCCCTATGAAGAAAATCTGGGTTCCCAAGCAGTGCCTTGAAAATCTTCAGGTGAATGTCCTCATGACACCACCTGTGAAGAAAAGGAACCCCAGATCAAATTCTTCATATGGACAAATTCTTCATATGGACAAAATTCTTCATATGGATCCAAGTCCTCATACGGACCAAATTCCTCACGTGGATCAAATTCCTCAAAAGGATCAAAGTCCTCATATGATTATCATCGTGCTAACAACTCTGTTTCGCAGGGTAGAGCCAAGGGCTATGAATATGTGCATTATTCTTCAAACCAATATGTTCATAAGTCCTCGAAGAATTTATCTGCTTATTCATATGCTTACCCTAACCCCTCTTATGTGAAACGAAATGGTTTGGCCTCTATGCCACCATTCTCGTATGGTGCTTTCATGAGAATGATGAACTCTTTGCCACCCCTTGAGATGTGGGTGGTGAAGAAAAGAACTAATCTCTTCTCAGAGGTCAGGTCTCGGGCGTGTTTTAAACGTCTCAAGAATTTGTTGGGGCCCGACAAAACTGCTCGAAAGGACGCAGCTAATCATGATGAAATGAACTTTCATTTCACACGTCCTCATACTACTTATCTGAATCTTGATCGATGAAATTCATCGATGAACTTGATATCATATTCTTCAGCGATGAAGTATATGAGATCGTAAGTTGTACTAATTCATCCGCAGGATGATCAACCCAAAGCCACCGAGTGGGTTCTCGATAGTGGATGTACAAATCACATGATTGGTGACAAGAATCTATTGATGGATGCTCCCTTATCACCGTCACATCTGAAGCATATCATCTTTCTTGACAAAGGCAAAAGTCGTATTGGGACTTGGTAAGGTTGCTATCTCTAAGGACATGCACATGGACAAAGTCATGCTTGTTGAGTCTTTAGGATATAACCTCATGTCGGTCTCAATGCTTTGTGATCTCGATATGGTTGTTATCTTTGGCAAGTATCGTTGTGTTGTGATTATGGAAGTGACAATTCCAAAGTCTTCAAAGGCTTTAGGAGAGGAGACTTGTATATTGTTGATTTTTCCACGGGACCACAACCAGCCGTGTGTCTACTTGCAAAAGCTTCGTAAGGCTGGCTATGGCATCGACGACTTGGTCACGCAGGCATGAGGAATTTGCACACGCATGCGAAGAAGAAGCATGTCATTGGCATTGAAAATGTCAAATTCCTCAAGGATCACTTATGCGGTGCCTGTGAAGCGGAAAAATGACCAAGGCCAAGCATCCAAATAAGACTATCATGACCACTACTCGTCCTTGAATTGCTTCACATGGACCTCTTTGGTCCCAATCATTACTCAATTGTCGTTAATGAAGCATCACTATATGGCTTTGTTATTGTTGATGATTACTCTCGTTACACTTGGGTACACATTGTTACTTACAAAAATCAAGTGCAGGAAATCTTCAAACGATTTTCCTCGAGGGCTTCAACCAACTTTGGTGTGAAGATCAAGCACGTCAGGAGTGACAATGGAACTGAGTTCAAGAATTCCGGTCTTGAGGATTATCTTGATGAACTTGGTATTACTCATGAGTTATCTGCTCCCTATACTCCTCAGCAAAATGGCGTCGTGGAGCGCAAGAACAGAACTCTTGTTGAGATGGCTCGCACTATGCTTGATGAATACAAAACGCCTAGTCGCTTCGGATTGAAGCAATTGACACTGCGTGCCACATCATCAACAGAGTATATCTTCACAAATTCTTCAAAAGACTGCCTATGAACTCCTCAACGACAAGAAACCCAATGTAAGTTATTTCAAAGTCTTGATTGCTAAATGCTGGATTAGAGATCCTCACCACACCTCTAAATTTGCATCGAAAGCACATGAAGGTTTTATGCTTGGTTACGGAAAGGACTCGCACACCTACAGAGTCTTCAACATCGCACTTCACAAGATTGTTGACTTTGTAGATGTGCGGTTCGATGAAACTAATGGCTCGCAAAGAGAGCACCTACCTTCGTGTTAGGCGAACCAGCACCGAGGATTCTATCAGTTCAAGGCAACCGAGGATGTCATTCCTCATCAAGAAACTGCTGAAGAATTCATTCTCAGACGTGAAGAACGCCGAGTGATGCACCAAGATAATGTCAAGAAAATGGTGCTGAGGAAAATGATCAAATTCTCGAAGACAACCAGCTCATCCTCGCGTTGCAAAGGAAGTGCAAGTTGACAAGATCATCGATGACATTGAAGCGCCAGTCCTCTCACTCGCTCAAAAGCTTCACACTTATCTAACTTTGGTGGGCACTATGCTTTTGTCTCTATCACAGAGCCCACTAAGGTAGATGAAGCATTTCGAGCCGGAGTGGATTCAGGCCATGCAAGAAGAATTACATCGATTCGAGCTCAACAACGTCGGGAACTGGTCAAACGTCCAGATCCTCGCAAGCATAATATCATTGGCACAAAGTGGATCTACCGCAACAAGCAAGATGAAAATGGTCTTGTGGTGAGGAATAAGGCACGACTAGTAGCTCAAGGCTACACGAGGTTGAAGGAATTGATTTCGATGAAACTTTTGCACTGTTGCTAGACTTGAGTCTATTAGCATATTACTCGCCTATGCTAACCATCACAATATCACTTTATATCAAATGGATGTGAAAAGTGCATTACTCAATGGTAAGCTTGAGGAAGAAGTATATGTTGCTCAACCCCCAGGTTTTGAAGATCCAAAGAATCCTGACAAAGTCTTCAGACTAAATAAGGCCCTCTATGGCCTCAAGCAAGCCCCTCGGGCGTGGTATGATACATTGAAGGAATTCTTCGTGAAGAATGGCTTCACACCCAGTTCACTCGACCCTACTCTCTTTACTAAATCTTATGATGGTGAACTATTTGTGTGCCAAATATATGTTGATGATATTATCTTTGGCTGTCTCGACCAACGTTATAGTGATGAATTTGCCTATATGATGAGTGAAGAATATCAAATGTCTATGATGGGAGAGTTGAAATTCTTCTTAGGTCTTCAAATTAAATCAACAACACAATGGCATATTCATATCTGGAGAAATACCTCAAAGATGTCCTCAAGAAATTGGCATGCAAGATTGCAAAGGCGCTAAAATTCCTATGCCCACAAATGGCCATCTATGCAATCGATGAAAATGGTATTGACTTGATCACAAGGTATACCGCCCATGATTGGTTCTTTATTGTACTTATGTGCATCTAGGCCAGATATAATGCTTAGTGTTTGCATGTGTGCCCGATTTCAAGCTACACCAAGGAATCACACCATAAGGCTGTGAAGCATATTCTTCGATATCTAGCTCACACACCAACACTAGGATTATGGTACCCCAAGGGCTCTACTTTTGATCTCATTGGATATTCGACTCGACTATCTGGTGATCGTGTGGATCGCAAGTCAACATCTGGTACTTGTCATTTCCTGACGATCTTTGGTCCGTTGGTCCTCGAAGAAAGCAGAACTGCGTATCACCGTCCATCGCAAGCTGAATACATTGCTGCTGGCTCGTGTTGTGCTCAATTACTATGGATGAAACAAACCCTCAAGGACTACGGCATCAACGTGAAGAATGTGCCTCTCATTGTGACAATGAGAGTGCCATCAAGATTGCTCACAACCCAGTTCAGCACTCAAGACAAAGCACATTCAAATTCGTCATCATTTTCTTCGTGATCATGTGTTGAAGGCGACATCTCCATCGAAAGCACGTGAAGATCAAGAACAGCTAGCTGATATCTTCACTAAGCCCTTGGATGAGAAGAGATTTAGCAAGTTGCGGTGTGAGCTAAATATCTTAGAATCTTGAATGTTCTTTGAAAAGGCACACATCCTAACACTTATGCAAAATTGATGACTTAGATGTGCAACACATGAAGAAAAGTTTTCTTCAATCAATGAAGAATAACACTCTAAGTGTGAAGAAATCAATGAAGAATTTGATTCTCGTAACCCTCACGACAATTGTACGGTGTCTAAAATCATCATTCTTATACGGTGGGTCACGCCACCACCAAAGTTGAAAATCTTCAATTTGAATTTTTCCTCAGTTTTGAAATTCTTCGTTTTTGAAGTTCTTGAGTTTTTCAAATTCTTCAGTTTTTCAAATTCTTCAACTTTGCAAAATCTTCACTGTTTCGTCGTCTTTCTTCATTGGCTATAGATATATATGGATTTATGTCCTCTCAAACATTCACTTATGGCTATTTCTTCAAGTCGCTTTTTCGCTAAGTGAATGTGATCGGACCCTTCCCTCTATGCTATACTCAACCCAATCCATTCACAAATTCTTCATGTGCGTTCTACTTTGAAACTCGCTCAAATTCTTCATTGTGTCCTTGACAGTGAAGAAATTGCGAACGGAACTTTTAAAACGAATCTTATTCAAACCGTCGCTTTTACCGCTCAAACCGTTCCGCATCCCACGATGCATTATTATATTCACCCACGATCGCACACGATCTCCACTACACAGTACGTGTGTGACACATGTCGTGAGAAGGGAAGCGGTCAGGGGCACGTTCGTCCTAAATCTTCGGACGATCCGTTTTCACCGTGGCTATAAATACCCCTCTCTCCCTTCCTCACTCTTTTACTTCGCTCGACCTCCCTCTCCCGCCGAGCTCCTCAAAACCCTAGCCGCCGCTTACTCCATCGTCGCCGGTGAGGAAAAGCTTCACCGCCTTGACCTCTTCGCCGACGTACTCGCGCCGACCGTGGAAAATCTTCACTCCGCCGTCGCCGTAGCTGATTTCCTCTGCCAAGTTAGGCGGAGAAGATCTGAACAGACGAACTTCCCAACTGTTCATCCCAGTTAATCGTGTTCTTCACTTCGGTAAATTAAAAGTTACTTTTACTACTCGATTTGATTCTCAAATTTTCTTCAAATTCTTCAAAGGTGTTTATTCTCCAAATCTTCATACATATGAACACCTCAAATCTCTTGACTCATTTCTCTAAGCAATGATTTTCTTCAAGATTCCTCATTGTGTGGATCTTCGATCTATACAACTCGAACCTAAGACAAAGAACGCTTATTGAAATTCTTCAAGGCTCATCTGGTCAAAATCCTCAAACTTGTTCTTTTGAAAACCCTCGAGAACGATATGACCTCTTCAAATTCCTCGCACCTATACTCTGTTCACAGTACAAATGTCTCTTGCTGAATCCCTAGGTTCTCATCAACTTAACTCATTTGCAGCGTTCCTCGAAGAAAAACTGCACACTTCTTCAGAGAACTCAATTGTTCAATTTCCTCAATCAAGAAAATGGCAGATGGTAAGAAGCCGCAGAAGGAGGAAAGAAACCCGAGGTCATGACAGCATTCAAATCCACGAGGAAATATATGCCGACTCATGTACACCGATGAGGAAAGCAAAAATCAACGCAAGGTGCGATATCGAGAAGATTGAACGGAGATGGGCACGGGAATGGAAGGAATACCGATATGTAACACCTAAGTACATGAAGAAATTCGCGTTAAATCCTCCATGCCCAAGAGCTCCTTTGGCACCAGGCCAAATAGCTGATCCCACTAGCGTCAAACGGTGAGGACTTTCACGATGAGTGGGCTAAACGCCAAGCAAAGTTGGCTAAGCAAGCAAAGGAAGCGGTGAAGAAATTCAATGAGGATTACGCGCTGCTGCTTTGCCATCGAGGTCTCGGTCAAACCGAGGAAGTCAATGCAAAAGAAGTCTGCTAATAAGCCAAGTGCTTCATCATCTGCGCCCTCACGGCCAAGTTCATCAGCAGCTCCCTCGTGCAAATTCTCAAAGCAAATTCCTCACACCGCCATCGCTCCATCAAAATCCTCAACTGCTCCGTCCAAACCTTCGGCCTGTGCACCTAGCTACTTGTCAAAGGACTGCTTGTTTCTCAATTGCCTCAGCATCTCTGCAAGTTCCTCGGCTGCCCCAATTCTTCATCCGCCCGACTCTGCTGAAGACAAAAGCAACAGTTGGGCGTGGTCCTCGGCCTAGCCAAGGAAGAAACAGCTTGTAGTCCACGTGTTTTTCGATGATGAGGCATCGATGAAGAACTTGAAGAAATCATCGAGACCGCCAAGTTAGGGCCGCTAGAGCCAAAGGTACATCTGTACAACGCTTTTGGACCCAAAGAAAGTCCTCGACTTCATCGACCTCGCACAATGATCCCAATACCCTCGCTGATCTTCCTTTGACACCTGGTCAAAGTCATGCGTTGACTCACTTCATCGCTGAAGAAAATGGAAGTTTGAGAAGGCGAGGGAAATCAAAAGGCTCAATACAGAAGGAGAGGTTCTCAAGAAAATGTTGTCAAGATGACACCGAGGAACTCCTTCAAATCCAAAGCGACATTCAGAACCTCAGCAAGAACTTGACACATACTATGCTGATTGGCAAATAGTCAAGACCAGATTAAATCGATCCGACGAAGAAAATCACAAGTGTTGCTGCACTGCAACGTGAAAATCCTCAGTGAAGCATCAGTTCGCCTCATCAAGAAAATACTGATTCGGGGCTGATGAAGAAATTCCAGCCGCCGAAGAAACTGCCAGGCACCCACTAGTGGTGCGCTCAAGAAATTGCTCAAGACAGGGGCTGCATCGTTGCTCTCAAGAAACTGCACCAAATTCCTCGGCTCCTCCTGCGCCAACTCCAACTCCAATTCTTCCATCCGCCTCGATGTGAAGAAAACCAAAGCTGCGGAACGAGCTGCTGTGAAGAAAAGGAAAGCATCAGCTGCGTCAGATTCTTCGGCTGCGAAGAAAATGAAGCCAATGACCAGCTCTGTTGAGAACCCAATTGATGCTGTTCCAATTTCCTCCATACCATCAAAGGAAGTAGTTCCTTTTGGAGAAGAATATGAGGTGCCAACCGGATTTGATGAAGAACATCAATCTCCTGCTTCGTTAGAAAAAATTGATGAAGAAATTGAAGTGGAAGCAATCCCTTCAACCCCAGTCATTCCCTCATCAGACCATGAAATTCCTCAAGCTGGTACTGAGGAAATTGAAAATGAAGATGTGGATATTGGATGTACCACTCCAGTGATCAATGATGACTTTTGGGAAAGTCAGCATCCCAATACTCCTCTCTTCACCCCGCTTCAACAAGTTCCTCACTCCCCGCATGCACTGTTCAAATAGACATCAAGAAAATCAACCCACGAGTTCTCATGCATGAAGAAATTCCAGCCACTAGTGCTGATGAAACTGCTGCTGCTGCTGAAAATCCTCGGACTGCACAAGTTGAGGACCAAGAAATTCCTCAAGCTGAAGAACCTGAACTTACGATTCCTGAGGTGGTGATGCAACTTATCGACACCCTCGCCAAAGCGAAGAATCCGTTCTCAACCAAGCAAAAGTTCAAGGCTGAAGATTTCTTTGCCGAGCACGTGTTCTTCATGAATATAATCCTTATGATTCTGCTCGAATTAGGAAGAGGCGCTTCGGACTGCCACCAAGCCAACTTCTATTCCTCGGTGCTTTTCAACAAGGACAAAATCTTCGATCATGCTCATATTCCTCATGTGGATATGGAGTCGCTGCCAGCTTTGAGCCCGTCCTCGGTGTTCTTCACGACGCAGGACTTCTAAACTTCTGACCGATATTTGTGGATTGGAACGAAGAGCTAATTCTTGATTCTATGCAACCTTGCACATCACCGGAGACGCTCAAGATGTAACTTCATGGGTCTTGGATTGATGACCGAAAATACTCACTACAAGGCTCCAAAGAAGTGAATTGCTTCGTGCCCTACCACTCAGTCCTCCGCTTGATGGTGCACGCGCATCTATGAAGAAAAGGAACTTTCAAATCACTATATGCAAGTCTTGATGAAGCCTTTGAAACCAAGGCAAGCTCCAAGGACCAAATTCCTCGTCAAGGAATTATTATATGTGCCTCGAGCAGTCTATCGAATTTTGACGAAGACTATGAGTCCTATCAAGGGCCACGACTCGAATGATGAAGAAGTCGTTGGCATCATGAAGAATATGCTGTTCAACATCATCCATGGCGTTCCGTCAATTTCCATGATTTCTTCATGAGGACTCGCTAACATTGCCATGTCACCTTTTGAGCTGAAGCCTTATGCGCCTTGGATTATGAGATTCATCAGTCAAGATCTTCTTTGAATTACAAGGTCGACACTTTGAACCACTGCAGCTACCGCCTCGATTGAAGTCCTCAAACGGCCAATTACCTCGGTGATGAAAAGGGAAAGGCTACTGCTGTGATAGATGAAGGCACACGTCCATTGGATGGACAGTTTAGCAAAGCAAGCATCCTACTCCACCAATGATGACTCGCCACACATGACTCAAAGAACAAATACCTCGATTAAGCATAGTCCTCAAGCTATCGCACCTGTGGTGATGATGATCGTGAGTTACTCCTCGGTCTTCATCGGAAGGTTGATCGCAATCACAAGTGGGTCAAACGTCGGTTTGGTACTCTTCTTTACAACCTGACCTCAACTCACAATGCGGTGAAGAAAACCACTACTATCTTCATGAAACCTTCAAGCGCACTGGCTGTTCTTTCACATGTCTACAATGAAGAAGAACTGCAATCAATGGGACTCAAGGAAGAATTTGACTGGTCTGCACCTCCTCCAAGAAATTCAAGAAAGTCAAAGTTCCTTCCTTGGTGGCCAGCTCCTATTCTTCATCTCCGACATCGATGAAAATGAAGATTTGGAAGACACTGCTGCTGGTCCTACTTCAACGAACAACCCCAACAATGTCAAGCGCTCCGCCTTCAACTTGAAATTCTTCAAGAGCGTTAGTCCTCGCCGATCCTTTTGGTCATTTGATGACAAAGGGGAGAAATTTGAGTTAGTCTTCAAGCGGGTCTCGCTTTTGTATATATACAGTATTTTATTAAGTTACAACTCTCGTTCTTCCGAAACCTTTTATTGGATCGAGTTGTAATCTTAAACCCGATGGTGCTTTGATACTTTTGATGCATTATGCTTTTGCTCTATGCTCGATTATGAGTGTTGATATGCTCGATATTTGTTATGCTCGATCCTCATGAGCTCGTTGAAAATCTTCAAATCGATTTGGGATCTGATACTCATGATAGTTTCAAATTCCTCATACGCATTGGGCTCTGATACTCTTTATGCATTATTTTGCATGCTCTGCATATCATCAAGCACCATATTTCATCATGCATTTCAAATTCCTCATATTATATGTCAAATCGTGTATGAATTACAAGATATAGGGGAGATCTCCATGATTCAATTCTTTAAATGTGCATTGCCTCAAAAGCAAATTCCTCACTATGCACATCTTGGGGAGTTCTTCTATATCTTGCAATCAAAATCCTCATTATCGTGTTTACACTTCATATATTTATCCCGTTGAAAACTTAACCTATGTTGTCATCAATCACCAAAAGGGGAGATTGTAAGTGCATCTAGTGCCCTTAGTGATTTTGGTGTATTGAAGACTTATAGGTTAAGTAACTAATCGCTTGTGAGTGTACACAGGTCTATAAGTCTATGAGGAGTTTGATATTTACAGAGAAAGTCGACCCTAAAATGAATTTCTTCAATCAAGAATTTGATATTCAAGACTTTTCAAGACTTTGAAAGTGAAGAAATTGGTGTGACCTTGAAGATTTGGTATTCGCTTGAGGAACATGAAGCGTGAAGACTTTTGTTTTCGTAGTTTCATTTTCTCTTTCTTGAGTCATAGGAAACACCGTCATCGTTAAAGGGGTCGAGGAAATACTAAGGAAAATTTCCATTTGATGCTCAACTCAAAATCCTACACCTACCAATCCCTTCGAGTGAAGCTTTTGAAATCTCATACATTCAGTCAATTTCTTGATGTAGACGAAGCTCTTCTAGTCACGAGGAATTTGTTTCGATCGAGGAGTTAGGAATTCGCCAGTCTGAATTGCCTACACGATGAGGAACATGATAGCCTCGAAGAATTTGATGTTCAAATTTCCGACCGTTCTTTGTCTCTTGTTGCGCCACCTGTCCCAAATATCTTATCCACCTAACGGTCATATCATTGAAGGGCATTTATGTCTTATCATGTCGGGCTGCTCCCTAGGCTATAAATAGCCGCCCCTACAACCACTAGTTGGTTGGCTGCTCCGAGAGAACTTGACACTTGTCATTTGAGAGCAACCCATCCTCCGAGGACTTTGAGAGAAAATCATCAAGTGAGGAAAAACCCAAAGTGAGGAAAACCCAAAACCAAACCCCAACAAACCCAAAGTGATTGAGCATCATGAAGAAATTGATCCAGCGTGGATCCGACGCTTTTACCTTTGAAGACTGTGCTTCTTCCAGACGGTTAGGCGCCATCGTCTAGAGCATCCAAGAGGAATTGTGGATCGCCGAGTGACCAAGTCTGTGAAGGTTTGGAAGTCGCTCAAGACTTACCACGAGTGATTGGACGAGGTCTGTGTGACCTTAGTTCAAGGAGAATACGGTGAGGACTTGGTGTCCCGAGCTGCGTGCTCAAGGATCGGGTGTCCGGACTGTGTGTCCTCGAGTTTAAATACTCAGCCGCTCCAACCAGACGCATACAACCGAGACAGCAGTTGGAACTGGTCTACCAAATCATTGTCTTCACCAACCTAACTGGTTCCATTTCCTCAACCCTTTCATTTCCTCATTCTTGTGTTGAGTATTTGTTCATATCTGTGTTTGAAGACTTTGATCAAGACTTTCTCAATTTCCTCAGTTCAATTTCTTCATCTGCTTGTCTTCATCTTGAGTTATCCTGTGATTACGCTTTTCAGTACTCTGTGATTGTCTTCATTTCATCATGATGACTATGCTTGTAATCTGCTATGCTTACTTCTGAGTACTTATTCCGCTGCATGTATTTCTTCGCTAAGGAATTTCCTCACCAGCAAATTCCTCAGTGAAGAATTTGTAAAATTCTCTAAAAATCGCCTATTCACCCCCCCTCTAGTCGATATAACGCACTTTCACATTTCCATAAGGCTTCAACTTCTGGGACACAAGCCGAGAATTTAGCAAAATCAACTTAAATTCTTCCCAAACGATTAGTCCTTGCCATCCATTGATGGTTTGGTACATCCTCCACCAGGTAGCAGCACCTCTTTCAAGGAACAGAAGAGCATGTTGGGCCATATCCTTTCTGACTATAGGGTTATTCTTCATGTGATCCTCCATGTTCTGAATCCATTGGTCTGTCTCCAATTGAATCGTTGGTCCAGACAATACAAGCTCATCTCCATTCATCCTCAATGGATCCATGGGTTTTGAGGTGGGATAAGAGAGATAGAGAGGGATACACACAATACAAACAAAAGTTTTGAAAAGACAGATTTTATTTGTGGCTGTCGGAAAAACATCAAACAAATGACAGCTCACAATCGTCGAATCAAACGCAAGTACATAATAGGGGTTTGGGATTCTAATGGTCAATAAATCTTCAAAGTCATCAAACTCTTCGATTCTTATTCATGTCTCCGATGGCTTCTTCCGATCATGCTTGTCCTACTCAAGTTCTTTTGCCAGATCATCTCTGTTGTCGCAAAGTCTATCATGATGTCCTTTAATATTTCTGGAGTTGCGTTCCAAACTTTTGGGTTTCAACATCCTTGGCATGAACCATGGTCCTACTGTCTTTCAGTTCCTGACGAATCTCCGGTATCTCGAGGTTTTGCTCCTCCAGCTTGGCTACTTTCAGTTTCTGGATCCTGAATTCTTCAGGAAATGCTCCTTGTCAAATATAGCTTCCTAAAGGTCCATCTTAAAATTCTTGATGTAATACTCCAGATACTGGTGGTACACCAGCTAAGGTTAAAATTTCCTTCTTTTGCGGATAGATGCTCCATCAGCCTTCTTCCATCCAATCCTTTCATGCATCTGCATGCTTAACTCGGGACGGTGACAATAGCATAAACGGGCGATAACATCATGGTTAGCCGCGTCTATGCCCATGTTACTGCCATGAGTTGTAACTCCATAATTGATCTCTCATGTCCTGGGTTTCCTGACAAAAATTTTGAGTTCTAACGCTCCATATTCCGGTCTTTCTCCGATACACCTTGATCTCGGGTATTGACAGCTTCCATAGTCTGCCAGGTTCCATATGGGTAGCCTTCCTAGGTCATACTAAATCTGGAAATTCTTCATATCCCTCAAATTCTCCTAGTCTTCGGAGTCTTCAACCGTTGTAGTTTCCATTATTCAGATGCATGGTAAAATCTCCTTCATTCCGTAGTGGTCGTGGTTGTCCAGATATCTTGTACTCCTTAGAGTGGTCTCATCAGTCGAATCTTTGAGTGGTCAAAAGGGAAAAGGGTATGGTCTCTCTAAAAGGGAATATTTGAATAAGATCAGGAGAGAAGAGAGGTAAAAGATCTTTTTGAAAAAGAAAATTTTAGAGAAAATCCTTCCTATGGGCTTGCCAGTTTCTAGGGTAACGTCCTACAGTCAACATGTGCTCTGATACCATCTTGTAGCGACCCGACCCGAATGGATCAAGTCTCTGTGCTTAAGTGTCATCCCTGGATCGGTATGCTGACACACACAGTAATCGAGGATTTATAACAGAGGTAAATCACATATATAAAGTAACATAAATACTATTACCTCAATCCAAATAGCCGAAGTAACAAGGTTGTAGATTCCCATCAACACCAACGACAAAGTTGAGTGTAGAAATCGGAACCCTAATGTATCACTTACTGTCAGAAGATCACGCAACATGAGACGTTGCAGCCACAAAGGGTCAATTACATTGAATGTCTCGGCAAATTCACACCATAGGACAATGATGAACAAAGGCTATCACTACATGCATATTTGGCTGGTGGAAAAGCTCTATGGTTATAATGTTTTTTTAAAAGCCAATTTTTCCCTCTCGCAAAGGAATAAATTTTATTTAACTATCATGGTGGCTGTTAAACATTGAGAATGGTTGACAGCATTCTCAATCTCAATTAAAAATATCATCATTAACCCAACAATATTAATTAAAGTAACATGATGAGATTCACATGATAATCCAAGTACTAGATACTCAAGATGTCCATAACCGGGGACACGGCTAACCATGATTAGTTTGTACACTCTGCGGAGGTTTGTGCACTTTTCCCCGCAAGACTCGATCTCCTCCATTGGGATTCTCGCACTACATGGTGTTTGAGAAACGGATGACCGAGACATAGTCTTTCAGAAGCGCTAGCACCTTACGAACGGGTAGACAGTACCAACCTACATCCCCTACATCTGATAGTCTACCACTGTAAGAGTTCGCACGACTTAGTCAACTATGCTAGAGCCCATAGTGGCTTGTGGCTGCACACAGAAGTTTCTAGCATGAATAATCTCATGATCCCTTTGAGCCTGGGTGGCGGTCCAAAAAATAGGCAATCCTAGAATACCCAGGTACCTCAATCCACCCAGATGTGTGTTTAAGTTGCCACCTTAAATAAACCATTAAATAACAATCTCACATCTGTCATGGATACACTCACCCAATCCACGTCTACTAGCATAGCATGGCAAAATAAGCAAATGTAGAAGTAACTCCCAAGGGTTGATAATAAAACAGGTAATAGGTACTACCTCATCTACTTCCCAAAACCCACACTTTAATTAGATCCTAATCATGCAATGTTTGCGGATCGATCTAATGCATAAAAACTGGGTATGAAAAGGGATATGATAAAAGTGTGAACTTGCCTGCAATGTTGATGAAGATGATTCGCACTCAAAACTCTTGATAGTTGTACTCTTCACACTCCGGTCAATCTATCGTAAGCAAGCAATAGTAACCACACATAAGTAATCACTCAAAAGATCGGAGAGAACGAACAAAACAATTCGGAAAACATCAAAACCAAAGCAAATAACTCTTGCAGCATAAAACAATTTTTAACAGTACCAAAACTATGTGTATTTGGCCTTATCAGAAAGTTTAGGTCAAGAGCTTCGATTTGCAAAAAGAATCAACTAAATCGGAGTTACGAAACTCAAGTTATGATCAAACGAAGTTCAACTTCAATTTTGATCTAATTCAAAATTTAAACTTTCAAAAACATGTTTGGGTTGGATTACTGGATACAGGAGATCGTAACGAAGAAGTGGGCGTTGGTTTCATCTAATTTGGACTAACGAGCAAAAAGTAGTGATCATTTTAAGACTAAGGACTAATCTGTAAAAGAAATAACTACTAACAGGTCCCTGAATAAAATAAAATAAAATAACTAATGTTTAACGCTCGCTAACTAGTTCTAAACACATAACGTTCATTGAATAAATCTAACAAAAAAACTAAACCGTGTTTTTTTAAACAAAACCGAGAAAACCAGCGGACCAGGGCAACGGTTTTTTGTTAAAAACCGGCGGCAGATCGGGCTAGGGTTTTACCACGGCGGCGGTGGCTCCGGCGAGTCATGCCTCCGGCGGCGGTGGGGCGAAGTGGCTCCGATTGTGGCGGGGCACGGCTGCGGCGGCGGAGTAGCTAGGGAGGGCGGCGCGGCACAGCGGTGAGGTGGGTGGCGGCTACGGGGTCGGGGAGTTGCGGGCGACGGCGAGGAACTCGGCGGCGGCGGCAGTTCCGGCGAGGCGGTAGCGAGATGCGGGAGGAGATGGGAGAGAGGGGTCCGGGCGGCGGCTTTATAGGGGAGGGGTGGCCTCGGGAGGCGTGGGAAGGGGTCACGAGAGGCGTGCCCGACCGGGACTCGGACGGCGGCGGCGGCGAACTCCCGAGCAGAGTCCCGCTCGGGGAAGATGGCGACGGGCGACATGGGCTGGGCCGCGGCCTGGCCTGGGAGCTGGGCTGGCCCAGTCTGCGAGAGGAGAAGAACTTTTTTTTAAACAGTTATTTCTACAGAAGAAAGAAAAAAAACTAAATGAATTGAAATATACTATAGGCATATAATATATCAAAATTTACAGAAAAAGATTTTCTATGACTTGAACATTTTTTTAATGCTAAATAAAATTCACGAAAATTCAGATAATTCAAACAGTGCTACTTCTACAATAAAACCCAATAAAAATCATTTTAGAAATACCAAAATTAATTCAAATTTATTTCTCTCCAATTTTCGATGTAGGGAATCATGTTACCCTATTTTCCATATATTTTATTTTGGAGAAAATAATTTGAATAAAACTCAAATAACTCCAAAGTGAAAATAAATTCAAAAGAACTTTGAATTTAATTCTTTGAAACTCCCAACTCATATTTCATATGTTTTGAAGAAGTCAATTTATCTTCGCTCGTGAAAATCATTGAGTTGCATAAAGTTCCTGGTTGGAAATATTTTCCAAATGAAATTCAAATATTTTCAACACCCTTGTCATTTAAATAAATGGAAGAAGTCATGCCATCTTCTCTCCGTGGTTTTGTGGTGAAAAGAATTTGAATTCACGGAGATCACGAATGCAAAATGAAAGTTTGGGAAAGTCCTTTTATTCCCTCTCATTTAACTTTCAAAAAGTTTCGAATTTCACTCAATTTCACACAATCAATCAAAGAATCAATCAAATCTATCTATTTATTATAAAATTCCAAAATTTAGAATTTTGGGATGTTACGCCGCCGCCGCCGGTTTTCGCGAGAAACCCGTTCGGTTTTTTTTAAGAAACCCTAGTTTGTTTTTTTCTAGATCGGTTTTGTTTCGGTTTTTCTCGGTTCGGTTAAATAGCGGACGTTCTTCCGTATGTTCGTTTTAACGAACGCTGTTCGTCCGTTAGCCGCAGGCAGCGAACGTTCGTTTGATAGCCTGTTCGTCGGTTTTTTTTTCCAGGGTTTTCCGCGATTATTTGTCGATCGCGATTTTTGCCCTGATCTTCGTTCTAGTATAACTTCTCGCTCGTTTATCCAAATCAGGTGAAACAAGCGTCTAGATATCTGTCTCGATGCCCTCTTTCTGTTTAACCAACTTGAACAAGATTTTGGTACCGTAAAATTTGACTTTAGTCCAGATTAGTAAATGTATCCTGTTTCTTTCGTAGTTTGAGTTTCGTTGCTCCATTTGATTTGATTATTTTTGCAAATCGAATCTCTTTAGTTGAGTTTTCAGATTTGATCTTATTATTTGAGTTTTACCCGTGGATATTCGCTTGAGTGCTTGTGTATGCTATTGTTTGTTTGCGATAGAATTCCCGGAGTGCGAAGTGTGCTACTACGAGTCACTACGTTTTGCGGATCGTCAGTAAGGCAAGTAACACATTGATCATACTCTTTACATACCCAGTTTTTATGCATTAGTATCAATCCTAAAACATTGCATGACTAGGATTTGATTAACTCGTGGGTATTGGGAAGTAGATGATGAGATAGAACCTATTGCCCTGTTTATTATCAAACCCTTGGGAGTTACTTCTACGTTATGCTTATAATGCTATGCTATGCTCGTAGACGTGGTTTGGGTGAATGAATCAATGACAGATGCGAGATTGTTAATTAATGGTTCAACTTAAGGTGGCAACTTTAATACACATCTAGGTGGATTGTTGGTTTGGGCACCTAGAGAATCCAGTGTTGTCTGATACGTCTCCAATGTATCTATAATTTATGAAGTATTCATGCTATTATATTATCTGTTTTGGATGTTTATGGGCTTTATTAAACACTTCTATATTATTTTTGGGACTAACCTATTAACCCAGAGCCCAGTGCCAGTTTCTGTTTTTTCCCTTGTTTTAGTGTTTCGCAGAAAAGGAATATCAAACGGAGTCCAAACGAAATGAAACCTTCGGGAGAGTTATTTTAGGAACTGAAGCAATCCAGGGGACTTGGAGTACACGTCAGGGAATCAATGAGGAGATCATGAGGCACGGGGGGCGCCTACCCCCCAGGCGCGCCCTGACCGACTTCTTTCGCCTATATATATATATATCCATATACCCTAAAAACTTTGGGGAACAGAATAGATCGGGAGTTCTGATGTTGCAAGCCTCTGTAGCCACCAAAAACCAATCGAGACCCTGTTCTGGCACCCTGCCGGAGAGGGGAACCCTCACCGGTGGCCATCTCCATCATCCCGGCGCTCTCCATGATGAGGAGGGAGTAGTTCACCCTCGGGGCTGAGGGTATGTACCAGTAGCTATGTGTTTGATCTCTCTCTCTCTCTCTCTCTCTCTCTCTCTCTCTCTCTCTCTCTCGTGTTCTTGAGGTGATACGATCTTGATGTATCGTGAGCTTTGCTATTATAGTTGGATCTTATGATGTTTCTCCCCCCTCTACTCTCTTGTAATGGATTGAGTTTTCCCTTTGAAGTTATCATATCGGATTGAGTCTTTAAGGATTTGAGAACACTTGATGTATGTATTGTCGTGCTTATCTGTGGTGACAATGGGATATTCACGTGATCCACTTGATGTATGTTTTGGTGATCAACTTGCGGGTTCCGCTCGTGAACTTATGCATAGGGGTTGGCACACGTTTTCATCTTGACTCTCCGGTAGAAACTTTGGGGCACTCTTCGAAGTACTTTGTGTTGGTTTGAATAGATGAATCTGAGATTGTGTGATGCATATCATATTATCATACCCACGGATACTTTAGGTGATATTGGAGTATCTAGGTGACATTAGGGTTTTGGTTGATTTGTGTCCTAAGGTGTTATTCTAGTACGAACTCTATGATAGATCGAACGGAAAGAATAACTTCGTGTTATTTTCCTACGGACCCTTGAATAGATCGACCAGAAAGGATAACTTTGAGGTGGTTTCGTACCCTACAATAAACTCTTCGTTTGTTCTCCACTATTAGTGACTTTGGAGTGACTCTTTGTTGCATGTTGAGGGATAGTTATATGATCCAATTATGTTATTATTGTTGAGAGAACTTGCACTAGTGAAAGTATGAACCCTAGGCCTTGTTTCCTACCATTGCAATACCGTTTGTGCTCACTTTTATCATTAGTTACCTTGCTGTTTTTATATTTTCAGATTACAAAAACCTATATCTACCATCCATATTGCACTTGTATCACCATCTCATCGCCGAACTAGTGCACCTATACAATTTACCATTGTATTGGGTGTGTTGGGGACACAAGAGACTCTTTGCTATTTGGTTGCAGGGTTGCTTGAGAGAGACCATCTTCAACCTACGCCTCCCACGGATTGATAAACCTTAGGTCATCCACTTGAGGGAAATTTTCTACTGTCCTACAAACCACTGCACTTGGATTCCCAACAACAACTACAAGAAGGTTGTGTAGTAGACATCAAGCTCTTTTCTGGCACCGTTGCCGGGGAGGTGAGTGCTTGAAGGTATATCTTTAGATCTTGCAATCGAATCTTTTAGTTTCTTGTTTTATCACTAGTTTAGTTTATAAAAGAAAACTACAAAAAAAAATGGAATTGAGTTTGTCTCATACGCTTCATCTTTTTAATATCTTTCGTAAGTATGATGAAAAGGAAAATTGTGCTCAAGTGCTAGAAGAAGAAGTCCATAAAATGTTTGGCACTAAATCTTTGAATGATGAGCATGATTGCAATGTTGTTTGTATGAACTCTTTGAATATCCATAGTACTAATGATGATTGCACTAGTTATGATGAAAATGTCTCCTATAAACATGTCAATTTTTGTGGAGTGCATTGGGTTTGCAAGTACACACCAAATAGGGAAGATAGATATTGCAAGAGGCATAAGCATTTAGAAACTAAATTGTTGCAAGAAAGGCTAGACGTTTGTGCTGAAAATTTAAATTTTCTTATCCGTACTTGTGAACTTTGCAATGAACGGGGTCATTTAACTATCCGATGCAAATTGTTTCATGATCTAATCGTGTCCAAAAATTGTGATGACTTGATTTCCCTTGCACATTATAATGAACTTAGTTTGCTTATGGGTTACGAAGAAATGAAACATATAACTAAGCATCTTCCAGAATTTGCCCGTTATAAACTTCTTGATTTTGATCTAGAGAAAAATTATATGTATTCTGCGGTGAATTGCATTGAAAATCCTTATATTGCCAATTACATAAAGACAAGAAAACAAATAGAAGATGAAGAGAATACTAATGAAAGGGAAGAGACTTCCCAATATCCTCCTATTATTTCTTATGATGAATCAGGTAACGAGGAGGAGCCTTCTATTCAACCAATCTCATTAATAAGGAGCTCAAAAAAGAGGATTGAACCCACACATGATGTGGTGAAGAAGAAGAAAAGAAAAAGGAAGAGAGGTAAAAAGATATCTCTCCCAAATAATGTTGCTCCTATTGTTGTTGTGCCTCATGAAATGAATCAAAAATAATTGTGGAAGATGATGCACTTGATGATGATCTCGTTATGCCTATTGCTTGTTGTGATGATTATGAATGGAAAGATAATGATACTTCTTATGATCTTGAAAATCTTTTTGGCACTTGCATCGAACAATATGATAATAATGTTTGCTATATTATTGGTGCTATCCATACTATTAATGATGAGAGTGATTATGATTATGATATGAAAAGGCCCAAGCTTGGGGATGCTATGTTTGATGAGAATGACATGTTTGAGAATATATTTGCTGAAATTAATGTTTGTCCCAAGCTTGGGGATGCTACGTTTAATGAACATGATATTTTTAGCCTCCCAAGTTTTGATGAGCAAATTTACTATGAGGATAGCATGCCTCCTACTTATGATGATTATATTGATGAAAGTGGGTTTGGAAGAGAGTCAACTTTAGGAAGTAATGATCCCACTATTTTTGAGGATGTTGAATCTTATTGTGATGAATATGAAAGTGGATTTGGAGAGGTCATGACATTATTTAGTAATGATTCCACTATCTTGGAAGAGGTTTCAATCGATTATGATGAGAACAAAGTTGCTACTTATGATGATTATTGTGATGAAACTTATGCTATAAAAAGTAGTAATAATTATATTTATAAAGCTTGTCGTGATTATGATTACCCTTTTTTGAACATTACTCTTTTAATGTGGAAACAATTTATAGTATTCAAGTCTCTTATGATACTCCCACTATTCTGAAAGAGAATAAATTTGCTTATGTGGAGAGTAGCAAAAATTCTAGAATTGCAATAATATCAAGTTCCCTCTCTATGTGCTTAAAGTTTTGAATGTTATGCTTGTTTTGCCTTCCTATGATAGTTGATTATTGTTCCCATAAGTTATTTTCTCACAAAATCCCTATGCATAGACAGTGCGTTAGACTTAAATGTGCTAGTCATATTCTTCATGATGCTCTCTTTATGTTTCAATTCTTATCTTTTATGTGAGCATCATTGAAATCATCATGCCTAGCTAGGGGCGTTAAACGATAGCGCTTGTTGGGAGGCAACCCAATTTTATTTTAGTTTATTGATTTTTGGTTATGTTTAGTAATAAATAATACATCTAGCCTCTGGTTAGATGTGGTTTTATGTTTTAATTAGTGTTTGTGCCAAGTAGAACCTTTGGGAAGACTTGGGTGAAGTCTTTATGATCATGCTGTAAAAAACAGAAACTTTAGCGCTCACGAGATTAGCTAACACTTTTTGCTGGAGAGTGATATTTAGTTGATTCTTTTTGCAGATGATTGCTAGAAAAATTCCTCAGGTCCACCAATTTATTTAAGAATTTTTGGAGTTACAGAAGTATTCTAATGATACATATTACTACAGACTATTCTGTTTTGGCAGATTCTGTTTTCTTTGTGTTGTTTGCTTATTTTGATGAATCTATGAGTAGTATCGGAGGGTATGAACCATAGATAAGTTGTAATACAGTAGATATTACACCAATATTAATTTATAATGAGTTCACAACGGTACCTAAGTGGTGGTTTTATTTTCTTATACTAACGGAGCTTATGAGTTTTCTGTTGAGTTTTGTGTTGTGAAGTTTCCAAGTTTTGGGTAAAGATTTGATGGACTATGGAATAAGGAGTGGAAAGAGCCTAAGCTTGGGGATTCCCAAGGCACCCCAAGGTAATATTCAATGATAACCAAGAGCCTAAGCTTGGGTATGCCCCGGATGGCATCCCCTCTTTCGTCTTCGTTCAACGGTAACTTTACTTGGGGCTATATTTTTATTCACCACATGATATGTGTTTTGCTTAGAGCGTCATTTTATTTTCTTTTGTTTTGCTTGCTGTTTGAATAAAATATCAAGATCTGAAATTCTTAAATGAGAGAGAGTCTTCACATAGCTACATATTTATTTAACTACTCATTGATCTTCACTTATATCCTTTTGGAGTAGTTTGTCATTTACTCGTGTGCTTTACTTATATCCTATGAATAAATGGTTGAATGATTTGAATGTCATAAATTTGAAATTATATATGTTTCATATGCCTTTCCCATGGGGAGTAATGACTTCACATTTAAGAAGTAGAAGTGGTAAATTTATTGAAGGTTAGCAAACATTGTATTGGTCACTTGAACAATTCATGAAAGAATACTGAAGGAAGAGAGATTTCACATATAAATATACTATCTTGAACATCTTCTATGATTGTGGGCCCCATTAATTATTTTCAAACCTAAGCAAATTAGTTGAAGTTGTACAAGTTAGACAACATAATGAGTTATGCTTGGGTATATTTGTATAGAAGTTATATTGTTATGGATCCTCTAACATGTGGTGCTTGCTATTAGAATCCTTTGCTAGCCAAAATATCTGTACTAAGCGGGAATACTGCTTGTGCATCCAAACTCCTTGAACCAAGTTTCTTCCATGAGTGTCCACCATATCTACCTATATGCGGTATTTACCTACCGTTCCAAGTAAATTTGCATGTGCCAAACTCTAAACCTTCAAATAATAATCTGTTTTGTATGCCTGAATCGCTCATGTAGCGACTAGGGGATGTCAGTATCTTCCATGCTAGGTGGGTTATTCTCACGATGAGTGGACTCCGCTCATCATTCACGAGAAAATGGCTGGTAACTGGGATGCCCAGTCCTATGATCAAAAGATCAAAAATAAATTCGCAAATAATTTAAAAAAGCTTCCCCAGGATTGTTGATAGTTGGACGGCACCCGTTGTTTCGGACAAGCCGTAGAGTGTGATTGTTGGTGGAGGAGGAGTAAAATCTTTACCTTTCTGTTTGGGAACTGCCTATAATGTATGTAATATGGAAGATATTGGGAACTCTTGTTCGTTATGTTGACAATGAAATCATACCTCTCAAAATTATTTTCATCTCTGTTTTAGCTTCGAGCTCCGGCACCTCTGCAAATCCCTGCTTCCCTCTGCAAAGGGTCTATCCTTTACTTTTATGCAAGAGTCAGTAGTATTCCTTCTCATTCCAACCTACTCTTTAGTTGGCAAGCATCATGTGTTAGGGAAATATCTAAGCATATATGGCCATTCAAATATATTTGATCATGAATTATTATTGTTGACATTACCCTTGAGGTAAAAGGTTGGGAGGCGAAACATTAAGCCCTATCTTTCTCTGTGTTCGATGAATGCTATTTGTTCTAAAAATATGCTTTGAGTGGTAGCAATCATGGAAGACTATATGATAGTTGACTATGTGGGATTTTCTAATCAAAGCTCTTACATAGACCCTTCCTGAAAATCAGATGAATTGCAATTGTGTGATGACTGAGAACATAGTTTGTTAGTTTTCAAGAAAGTTTATGGTTTATGGTTTAGCATGTGAATAGCTTGTTACTTGATCATGAAAATCTTTATGATATGAGCTACTGTTATGACATATAATGATGCTAGAAAAGGTGATTGAAATTATAATTGATCAAACTTGTGCACCTTCTAACATTCACACTTCATAAATTATTTATTTTATCATTTACCTACTCAAGGACGAGCAGGAATTAAGCTTGGGGATGCTGATACATCTCCAACGTATCTATAATTTATGAAGTATTCATGCTATTATATTATCTTTTTTGGATGTTTATGGGCTTTATTAAACACTTTTATATTATTTTTAGGACTAACTTATTAACCCAGAGCCCAGTGCCAGTTTCTGTTTTTCCCTTGTTTCAGTGTTTCACAGAAAAGGAATATCAAACGGAATCCAAACGGAATGAAACCTTCGGGAGAGTTATTTTTGGAACGGAAGCAATCTAGGGGACTTGGAGTACACGTCAGGGAATCAATGAGGAGAGCACGAGGCAGGGGCGCGCCTACCCCCCCCCCCCAGGCGCGCCCTCCACCCTCGTGGGCCCCTCGTGGCTCCTCTGACCGACTTCTTTCGCCTATATATATATCCATATACCCTAAAAACTTCGGGGAATAGAACAGATCGGGAGTTCCGCCGTCGCAAGCCTCTGTAGCCACCAAAAACCAATCGAGACCCTGTTCTGGCACCCTGCCGGAGGGGGGAACCCTCACTGGTGGCCATCTTCATCATCCCGTCGCTCTCCATGACGAGGAGGGAGTAGTTCACCCTCGGGGCTGAGGGTATGTACCAGTAGCTATGTGTTTGATCTCTCTCTCTCTCTCTCTCTCTCTCTCTCTCTCTCTCTCTCGGTGATACAAGTGAATAGATGAATCTGAGATTGTGTGATGCATATCGTATAATCATACCCGTGGATACTTGTGGTGACATTGGAGTATCTAGGTGACATTAGGGTTTTGGTTGATTTGTGTATTAAGGTGTTCTTCTAGTACAAATTCTATGATAGATCGAACGGAAAGAATAGTTTCGTGTTATTTTACTACAGACTCTTGAATAGATCGATCAGAAAGGATAACTTTGAGGTGGTTTCGTACCCTACAATAATCTCTTCGTTTGTTCTCCGCTATTACTGACTTTGGAGTGACTCTTTGTTGCATGTTGATGGATAGTTATATGATCCAATTATGTTATTATTGTTGAGAGAACTTGCACTAGTGAAAGTATGAACCCTAGGCCTTTTTTTCCTACCATTGCAATACCGTTTTTGCTCACTTTTATCATTAGTTACCTTGCTGTTTTTAAATTTTCAGATTACAAAAACCTATATCTACCATCCATATTGCACTTGTATCACCATCTCTTCGCCGAACTAGTGGACCTATACAATTTACCATTGTATTGGGTGTGTTGGGGACACAAGAGACTCTTTGCTATTTGGTTGCAGGGTTGCTTGAGAGAGACCATCTTCAACCTACGCCTCCCACGGATTGATAAACCTTAGGTCATCCACTTGAGGGAAATTTGCTACTGTCCTACAAACCTCTGCACTTGGAGGCCCAACAACGTCTACAAGAAGAAGGTTGTGTAGTAGACATCATTGTCCTAGGATATCCCGGAGTACCCGTGTGATCATCGTATGGTCCGCCACCCAGGCTCGAAGGGATCATAAGATTATTCATGCTAGAGACTTCCGTGTGCAGCCACAAGCTATTATGGGCTCTAGCATAGTTGAGTATGTTGCATGACCTCATTCAATGGTGGGCTAGCAGATGTAGAGGGAAAGTAGGTGTAGCTGTCCACCCAGAGTATAGAGTTAGTGCTGTTGAAAGACTGTGTCTCGGTCATCCATTTCTCAAACACCATGTAGTGCCAGAAATCCAACGGAGGAGGTCGAGTCTTGTGGGGAAAAGTGCACAAACCTCTGCAGAGTGTACAAACTAATCATGATTAGCCGTGTACCCGGTTATGGACATCTTGAGTATCTGGTTCCTGGACTATCATATGGATCTCATCGCTCTAATTTAATTTTGTTGGTTTGATAATTACTTTTAATTTCGATTGAGTTGGGGAAACCTTCTCAATGTTGTTCAACTACCATGATAGTTAAATAAAATATATTCCTTTGTTGTAGGGAAAATTGGCTTTCCGCAAAACCATATTTACTATAGAGCCCCCACCAGCCATATATGCATGTAGTGATAGCATTTATTCTGTTCATTGCTCTATTGTGTTACTATGCCAGCATGATCCATGTGCTGACCCATTTTCGGGCTGCAACATATCATGTTGCAGACTTTTCAGACGGAGAGTAAGGTTCGCTAGGCCGTTGTCGTGCACTCAGCTATGCCGTTGGAGTTGATGGACTCACTTTATCTTCCAAGCCTTCCGCTGGTATCTTATTTAGATGGCCTTAAGCCATATTTATTGTAATAAGTTCCCTTTTGAGACACTCGATGTAATAAGTGTGTGATTGCTACTCTATTATAAATCCTTCGATTACTGTGTGTGTCAGCATTACCGATCCAGGGATGACACTTAAGCACAGAGACTTGACCGTCTGAGGTCGGGTCGCTACAGGATGGTATCAGAGCACACGCTGAATGTAGGACACGACCACTAAGATGAGCCATAGGTCACTCTTCTCTACTCATTTCTGACTCCTCTCCATTTTCTACTCCTTAGGATGGAGGACTCAAGGAACAAGTTTGCACAACCGGATGAAGACACACCCTTTGGACGACACTTGAAGGAAGTCACTCGGTACCTGAACATAGGAATACCAAGCTTCACCGGGACCTACAGCGCCACTTTACCAGAAGAGGAACGTTGGATGATTTGAGTTCAAGTTCCAGGAAGGACATTCACGCCAGTCACTGAGCCCATAGAGTTTTCCTTTGATGCACCAACCTGGAGTCTAGGCAAGAGCATGGCAGCCCACATTGCTATGGGACGTATTGGAGAAGTCTACAAACAGGAGCTGAAGAACACTATCTACCAGATATGTGGGCGCCGAGATGAGCAATGGGAGATGATCAGCACCAGGAAGGACAGGTCCATTGCAGCTTTCATCCAGGAGTTAAACCAGCACATTCAACGCCAGGAGGATCAGATGTGCGCTAGCATGGTAGATTTGAAGAAGGCAATGACCAGGAACATGGAGCTAGAAGAGGAACTCAAGTCTACACGCGATGGATACGAGGAGGAAATCGCAATACTATTGGAGAAGAATGACGACCTGATAAAGAAGCTCGGAATATTCATGGGAGATCCCGCGCCAGGAGGAGATGACGATCAATCCAAAGACATCCATTCTGAAGACTACATCATCATCGACGACACCGACTCCGACCCCGACAGTAGTGATGATGACTATGAAGACGAAGCTGGAGCGGATATCATGGAGTCTTCCACCGATCAAAATTTCTAGTAGACCACCATATGATCACGTAGTATTTTTCCCCCATGTATATAGTATAGTCTGAGCACTGTAACGATAGCTAGATCGATTGTATGCCCTTGCTTGCTTGATTGAGTGTCATGATATGATTGTATTTGTCTCATGTGTATATGGGTAGTGCTTTCTTACTAGACCTCATTCTAGTCTAATCTCTTCCCTCTAAACACATCAGATGCCTTCGAGACATGATACCGGATTTGTTTTCCCACCGGAGCTCACTCAGTTAATCCAGCAGTAGAATGCTTTGATGCAGCTACTAGTCCAGAACCAAGGCAACAGCAACAACAACCCACCGCCACCACCTCCAGTTGACAACTTAACTTGTTTTCTGAGGTTGCAACCACCGGTGTTTTCCAGTAGCACCGAGCCAATAGTTGTCGATGACTGGCTACGCAAGATTGGAAGGGAATTGACCACCGCAGGGTGCACAGATGCTGAGAAGGTGAGTTTTTCCGCACATCAATTGGATGGACCAGCAGCCTCATGGTGGGAGAATTATACAACCACATTCCCTATAGCCAATGTCACTTGGGAGCAGTTTCAGCAAGCATTCCGCACAGCCCATGTCTCAACTGGATCTATGAGCATGAAGAAGCGTGAGTTTTGCAACTTACGCCAAGGGAACCGTACGGTGGGGTAGTACGTGGATGAGTTTAGCAAGTTATCTCGCTATGCCCCAGATGATGTGGCCACAGATGCCGCGAAGCATGAGAAGTTTATGGAAGGGTTGAACAATGAGATGAGTATGCAGTTGATGGTGGCAACATTTAACAACTACCAGGAGTTGGTAGATAAAGCTCTCATGATTGAAGGGAAGCAGCAGCAGATTGAGAGCTGCAACAGGAAGTATGGACAAGGGAAGTACAATTCAGTAGCTCAGCAGAAGCCTCGCTTTACCCCGAACTCGGGAGGATACACCCATAACCATGGAGGCCACACTCATAGTGGAGGAAGTTCTCATAATCATAATGACCCCAAGAATGGGAAAGGGAATGGAGCAAGCAGCAATCAGAACCGCTCCAATCCAGCCACACCCGCCAAGAAGGACCTAAGTCACGTTACTTGTTTCAAGTGCAGGAATACTGGACACTATGCCACTGGGTGCCCTGAGGCGAAGAATGGGAATGGCAATGGAAGCTCTGGGAAGAAGCCCAACCCTTTTAATAGGGGACAAGTGAACCATGTAAACGTGGAGGAGGTTGAAGAGCAGCCAGATGCAGTTATCGGTAAGTTTTTGGTTAATTCATTTACTGCAATCGTTCTTTTTTATACTGGTGCATCGCATTCATACATATCAAGGGGATTTGTGGATAAGTATAAGCTGCCCACTAAAGTTCTTAGGACACCTATGCTAGTAACCTCACCCGGAGCTAAGTATATGGCAAGCAGTGGATGTTTTCAGATGCCATTAACCATAGGTAGTCATGTTTTCCCGTCCGACTTGATAATTCTGGAGTCGTAAGGATTGGATGTGATACTAGGAATGGATTGGCTGTCGATGTATGGAGGAAACATCGATTGCGCCAGTAAGTCAATTCTGCTTACCACCCCGGAGGGAAAAAGGATCAAGTATGTATCCAGGCATGGGACAAGGAGAACCCAAGTAAATTCCCTCTAAGGAGTTGTTCAGGAGGAAGTACCTATTGTGAAGGATTACCCGGATGTGTTTCCAGAGGAACTACCAGGCATGCCGCTAGATCAAGACATCGAGTTTTTGATAGAGCTATTGCCAGGCACCGGGCCTATATCGAAGAGACCATACCGGATGCCCGCGAATGATCTGGAAGAGATCAAGAAGCAGATTAAGGATTTATTGGAGAAAGGTTACATCCGACGAAGTTCATCACCATGGGGAGCCCCAGTACTCTTGGTTGAAAAGAAGGATGGATTGTTGAGGATGGTTGTTGACTTTCGTGCGCTGAATGAAGTGACGATCAAGAACAAGTACCCATTGCCGATGATCAATGATCTGTTTGACCAGCTGCAAGGAACTAAAGTGTTTTCGAAGATCGATCTGTGATCGGGATACCACCAGTTGAATATTCAAGAAAAAGATATACCTAAGACAGCTTTCACCACAAGGTACGGGCTTTATGAGTATACGGTTATGTCATTTGGATTGACTAATGCCCCTGCCTATTTCATGAGTTTGATGAATAAGGTATTCATGGAGTTCTTGGACAAGTTTGTTGTGGTGTTCATTGATGATATCTTGGTATACTCAAAGAATGAAGAGGAGCACAAGGAGCATTTGCGTTTAGTTCTCAAGAAACTCAGGGAACATCAGTTATATGCCAAGTTCAGCAAGTGTGAATTTTGGCTGCAGGAAGTTGGATTCCTTGGACATGTTATATCAGGAGAAGGTATAGCAGTAGACCCCACCAAGGTTAAGTCAGTCACCGATTGGCTATCACCCACCACAGTTGGAGAAATCCGCAGTTTTCTTGGACTCGCATGATATTATCGGAGATTTATCGAGAATTTCTCTAAAATTACGAAGCCCATGACGGAGCTGTTGAAGAAGGACACTAAGTTCAAATGGACAGAAGAATGTGAGGCCAGTTTCCAGGAGTTGAAGGAACGACTGACTACAGCCTCAGTGCTGATTCTGCCGGATATACGCAAGGATTTCGAAGTGTATTGCGATGCCTCTCACTTAGGACTTGGAGGAGTGCTTATGCAGGACAGAAGAGTTGTTTCATATGCCTCACGTCAACTTCGACCGCATGAGTTAAATTATGCCACTCATGATTTGGAGTTAGCAGCCGTAGTGCATGCTCTCAAGACTTGGAGACACTTTCTTATTGGATATCGTTGTGATGTGTACACGGATCATAAGAGTTTGAAGTACATATTCACCCAGCAGGAGCTGAACCTCAGGCAAAGGAGATGGTTGGAGCTTATAAAGGATTATGACATGAAGCTGCACTATCATCCAGGCAAGGCCAATGTTGTAGCAGACGCTTTGAGCTGGAAGAGTTATGTCAATACTCTCCTAATGGGAGGGTTGCCAAAGGAGTTAGCCAAGGATCTCGGGGAACTTCGTTTGGAGATTGTTCCTAGAGGTTTTGTTGCAGCGATGGAAGTTCAGTCTACATTGTTGGGAAAGATTCATGAAGCTCAGAAGGATGACAAGGAAATTGCCGAGATAAAGGAGAGAATGAGCAAAGGAAAGGCCAAAAGATTTCGTGAGGATGAGCACGACACATTGTGGTTCGAGGACCGTGTTTATGTGCCCAATAATGCAGAAATAAGGGAGTTGACACTACAAGAAGCTCATGACTCGCCATACTCAATACACCCCGGAAACACCAAGATGTATTCGGATTTGAAGGAGCGTTTCTGGTGGACTGGTATGAAGAAGGATATTGTTGAGTATGTAGCCGTATGTGATGTATGTCAGAGAGTGAAGGCAGAACATCAGAAGCCAGCAGGATTACTGCAGCCTATGCCGATACCCGAATGGAAGAGGGATAAGCTTGGCATGGACTTTATCACTGGATTACCCAGGACCTGATCGGGATATGATTCTATCTGGGTAGTAGTGGATCGCTTGACCAAAGTAGCTCATTTTATCCCAGTGAAAACCACTTACACAAGTGCTAAGTTGGCCAAGATATATATGACCAGGATCGTGTGTCTGCGTGGAGTTCCGAGGACCATCTTATCAGATAGAGGAACAAAGTTTACTTCAAAGTTTTGGCACCAGCTGCACCAGACTTTGGGAACCAGACTAGAGTTCAGTACAACTTTTCATCCACAGACAGATGGACAGACTGAGAGAGTCAATCAGATTCTGGAAGACATGTTGAGAGCTTGTGCGCCAGACTATGGATCTAGTTGGGATGATAATTTGCCATACGCGGAGTTTTCATACAACAATAGCTACCAGGCCAGTTTGAAGATGGCACCGCTCAAGCCTCAGATGGAAGAAGGTGCAGAACACCGTTGATGTGGGATGAAGTTGGAGACCGTTAGTTGCTTGGACCAGATTTGATCAAAGAGTCAGAAGAGAAGGTTAAGCTGATTCGGGATAGACTCAAGGTAGCTCAGTCCAGGCAGAAGAGTTATGCAGATTCAAAATGCAAGGAGGTAGTCTATGAAATCGGAGACCGAGCATATCTTTGTGCGTCACCTCTGCGAGGAGTTAAACGTTTTGGAGTTAAGGGAAAGTTAGCCCCAAGATTTGTAGGACCATACCGAGTTTTGGAACGTATGGGAGAAGTGGCCTACAAGTTGGAGTTACCCGAAAGACTGTCAGGAGTTCATGATGTGTTTCAGTTTCCTAGTTGAAGAAGTGTCATGCTGAGATGGCCGATATTCCTCTGGGAGATACAGTGCCCCTGGAAGCAATTTAGTTGGACAGTGATTTGACCTATGAGGAGAAACCTGTCAAGATTCTCGAGTTTGCCAGCCAGGTTACTCGCAGCAAGATTATCAAGTTTTGTAAAGTTCACTGGAGCCACCATACCGAGGATGAAGCCACCTGGGAACAAGAGGATGATCTACGGAAGGATCACCCACACCTATTTTCTGGCCAACCTGAATCTCGAGGGCGAGATTCATCTTAAGGGGGGTAGGTTTGTAACATCCCAAATTTCCAAGTTGGAATGTTATACATATGTCATCCATGCATATCATATCTTTATTGCATTTCGTTTTAGCGATCCTTGAAATTCTAAGCAACTCAAGGACCTACGGAGAGAGTTGGGGATTTCACGTTTGTCATATTTGAATTTTATCAAATATCGAAACAAGGATCACTTTGATTCTTATTATTTTTCTCTCCAAAAATATTTCATATTAAAATATATGAGAGGAGATAATATGACTTCTCCAAAATAAATGAAATATTGGAGGAAATTTTTTAAAATCAAATAAGAATTTTTATTTGGATTTTATTGCAATTTTATTTGAATTAGGAAAAATATGCGTTTTTCAAAATTGCATTAGAGGCCCAAATAAATGTTCACTTTGTCCGCAATATTATTAGAGGACCGTGAAAAATATTTTAGGATTTATTAAAAAAAGTAACCGACCTACCGGGCCGTGTCCGGCTAGGACACTGCGCCCGGGGCCCCTTTTAAAGCCTTGAGGCAGGCCCAGCCAAATTTCACCCCCAGCCTCGCCTCGAACCCTAGCGTCGCCTCGCCGCCCGCCCGATCCGAGCCTTGTTGTCATTGTCGCCGACCCACCCGGACCCGATCCCGCCGGAGGTATAGCCGCCGCCGCCGGTTTTTGCGAGAAACCCGTTCGGTTTTTTTAAGAAACCCTAGTTTGTTTTTTTTCTAGATCGGTTTTGTTTCGCTTTTTCTCGATTCGGTTAAATAGCGGACGTTCGTCCATACGTTTGTTTTAACGAACGCTGTTCGTCCATTAGCCGCAGGCAGCGAACGTTCGTTCGTTAGTCTGTTCGTCAGTTTTTCTTTTTCCAGGGTTTTCCGCCGATTATTTCTCGATTGTGATTTCTGCCCTGATCTTCGTTCTAGTATAACTTCTCGCTCGTTTATCCAAATCAGGTGAAACAAGCGTCTAGATCTTCGTCTCGAAGCCCTCTTTATTTTTAACCAACTTGAACAAGATTTTGGTACTGTAAAATTTGACTTTAGTCCAGATTAGTAAACGGATCTTGTTTCTTTCTTAGTTTGAGTTTCGTTGCTCCGTTTGATTTGATTCTTTTTGCAAATCGAATCTCTTTAGTTGAGTTTTCAGATTCGTTCTTCTTATTTGAGTTTTACCCGTGCATCTTCGCTTGAGTGCTTATGTATGCTATTGTTTGCTTGCGATAGAATTCCCGGAGCGAAGCATGCTACTACGAGTCATTAGGTTTTGCGGATCATCAGCAAGGCAAGTAACACATTGGTCATACTCTTTTCATACCCAGTTTTTATGCATTAGTATCAATCCTCAAACATTGCATGATTAGGATGTGATTAACTTGTGGGTATTGGGAAGTAGATGATGAGATAGAACCTATTGCCTTGTTTATTATCAAACCCTTGGGAGTTACTTCTACGTTATGCTTATATTGCTAGCTATGCTCATAGACGTGGTTTGGGTGAGTGAATCAATGATAGATGTGAGATTGTTAATTAATGGTTCAACTTAAGGTGGCAACTTTAATACACATCTGGGTGGATTGTTGGTTTGGGCACCTGGAGAATCCAGTGTTGTCCTAGGATATCCCGGAGTACCCGTGTGATCATCCTACAGTCCGCCAACCAGGACCAAAGGGATCATAAGATTATTCATGCTAGAGACTTCCGTGTGCAGCCAACAGCTATTATGGGCTCTAGCATAGTTGAGTATGTTGCATGACCTCTTTCAGTGGTGGGCTAGCAGATGTAGAGGGAAAGTAGGTGTAACTGTCCACCCAGAGTATAGAGTTAGTGCTGTTGAAAGACTGTGTCTCGGTCATCCGTTTCTCAAACACAATGTAGTGCGAGAAATCCAACAAAGGAGATCGAGTCTTGTGGGGAGAAGTGCGCAAACCTCTGCAGAGTGTACAAACTAATCATGATTAGTCGTGTCCCTGGTTATGGACATCTTGAGTATCTGGTTCCTGGATTATCATATGGATCTCATTACTCTAATTTAATTTTGTTGGGTTGATAATTACTTTTAATTGGGATTGAGTTGGGGAAACCTTCTCAATGTTTTTCAACTACCATGATAGTTAAATAAAATATATTCCTTTGTTGTAGGGCAAATTGGCTTTCCGCAAAAACCATATTAACTATAGAGCCTCCACCATCCATATATGCATGTAGTGATAGCATTTATTCTGTTCATTGCTCTATTGTGTTACTATGCCAGCATATTCCATGTGCTGACCCATTTTAGGGCAGCAACGTAACATGTTGCAGACTTTTCAGACAAAGAGTAAGGTTCGCTAGGCCGTTGTCGTGCAGTTAGCTATGCCGTTGGAGTTGATGGACTCACTTTACCTTCCAAGCCTTCCGTTTTTATCTTATTTAGACGGCCTTAAGCCATATTTATTGTAATAAGTTCTCTTTTGAGACACCCGATGTAATAAGTGTGTGATTGCTACTCTGTTATAAATCCTTCGAGTACTGTGTGTGTCAGCATTACCTATCCAGGGATGACACTTAAGCACAGAGACTTGACCGTGTAAGGTCGGGTCGCCATAGAGTGCTTGTGATAAAGGTTAGTGAAAACAGTCGTAAATGGTTACGAGAGGGAGGGAGGGTTATATCGAGAGCATGTGTGCGAGAAAGACACCTCGGGAGAGAGTGTGCGAGCATGTGTGAGAGACCACTGATGGAGAGTGAAACTAAACGTAGAAGACTGTTGTACACATTGATTAAAGATATAAATTGTATCCAAATATTAGGATGGGATCATGATATTTGCAATTCGCATAAGGAACGGTCATTGATCCACCAGACATCTAGATTCTATCGAATTTGAGCATGTCTATGTTATTATTCGACACAATTGATCCACATAGTTAGTATTTTGAACTCCAGACAATGCATCGCTTTAGCAATCGAATATAAACGTGAATATAGTTCATGTTGTGTGTAAAGCATATTATACATACGAAAGTTACACAATGAACATTATAAGTAGCTACCTATGAACTAGCATACATTTGAATTCAACTTAACGTGGTTTAAAAAAATCGAATTCAACATGAAGTCCATTCAATTATTTGAATTTGATATCATGGCATTTGTAAATCATACCTAAATTATGGGGGCACCAATCTTTGCTCTGATTTTGTACGTAATAGCATATGTAGTCATGTACAAAATAGATTCAAATTTAGCTCCTCCATTCCAAAATAATCGTAGTTATAGGATTTTCAAGTGTCAAAATTTCAAGAAGAAGCGGATAATTTAATGAGGTTTTCAAACATACAAGGTCAAATTTAATGTTGTTTATTTTGGTCAATCCTCAAAGTTCAAGAGTACTCTAAACGTGAATGCTTGTGTTTCAAAATTTCGAACGAAGCGCCAAAAGAGCCACTAGTCGCTCGAAACTGCGTGAGACCAATGTTTGGTAGTACAAGGAAATTACTTTTCTAATAACTCCGACCCGTGAAACCTACCGGCCCGACGTCCAAAGGTCTAAACCGGGGTAGGTTTGTGATACGTCTCCAACGTATCTATAATTTTTGATTGCTCCATGCTATATTATCTACTGTTTTTGACTATATTGGGCTTTATATTCCACTTTTATATTACTTTTGGGACTAACCTATTAACCGGAGGCCCCGCCCAGAATTGCTGTTTTTTTGCCTATTTCAGTGTTTTGAAGAAACGAAATATCAAACGGAGTCCAAATGGAATGAAACCTCCGGGAATGTGATTTTCTCATCAGATAAGATCCAGGAGACTTGGACCCTCCGTCAAGAAAGCCACGAGGCAGTCACGAGGGTGGAGGGCGCCCCCCTAGGGCGCGCCCCCTACTTCGTGGGCCCCCCGAAGCTCCACCGACGTACTCCTTCCTCCTATATATACCTATGTATCCCCAAACGATCAGATATGGAGCCAAAAACCTAATTCCACCGCTGCAACTTTCTGTATCCACGCGATCCCATCTTGGGGCCTGTTCCGAAGCTTTGCCGGAAGGGGAATCCATCACGGAGGGCTTCTACATCAACATCATAGCCTCTCCGATGAAGCGTGGGTAGTTTACCTTAGACCTTCGGGTCCATAGTTAGTAGCTAGATGGTTTCTTCTCTCTTTTTGGATCTCAATACAATGTTCTCCCCCTCTCTCGTGGAGATCTATTCGATGTAATCTTCTTTTTGCGGTGTGTTTGTTGAGATCGATGAATTGTGGGTTTATGATCAAGTTTATCTATGAACAATATTTGAATCTTCTTTGGATTCTTTTATGAATGATTGGTTATCTTTGGAAGTCTCTTTGAATTATCAGTTTGGTTTGGCCTACTAGATTGGTTTTTCTTGCAATGGGAGAAGTGCTTAGCTTTGGGTTCAATCTTGCGGTGTCCATTCCAAGTGACAGAAGGGGCAGCAAGGCACGTATGATATTGTTGCCATCGAGGATAACAAGATGGGGTATTTATCATATTGCATGAATTTATTCCTCTACATCATGTCATCTTGCTTAAGGCGTTACTCTGTTTTCATTAACTTAATACTCTAGATGCATGCTGGATAGCGGTCGATGAGTGGAGTAATAGTAGTAGATGCAGGCAGGAGTCGGTCTACTTGTCTCGAACATGATGCCTATATACATGATCATACCTAGATATTCTCATAACTACGCTCAATTCTGTCAATTGACCAACAGTAATTTGTTCACCCACCGTAGAAATACTTATGCTCTTGAGAGAAGCCACTAGTGAAATCTATGGCCCCCGGGTCTATTCTCATCATATCAATCTTCCAATCACTTTATATTTGCTTTGCTTTACTTTTGCCTTTTATTTTACCTTGCATCTTTATATCAAAAATACCAAAAATATTATCTACCATCTCTATCAGATCTCACTCTCGTAAGTGACCGTGAAGGGATTGACAACCCCTAATCGCGTTGGTTGCGAGGAGCTATCGCTTTGTGTAGGTATGAGGGACTTGCGCGTGGCCTCCTCCTAGATTGATACCTTGGTTCTCAAAAACAGAGGGAAATACTTACGCTACTTTGCTGCATCATCCTCTCCTCTTCGGGGAAATCCAACGTAGTGCTCAAGAGGTAGCAGTTTGTAGCTTCATCGAGACGCCACGCAACCGCCTCCGAAAAACATTCATACACAATGGCCACCTAAGCACACATGCGCGCGGCCGAAATTGCTCCCGCCCACTATTTGGGACACCTGGGAGTACCATCCTACCCCCGACCTGCAGTACGTCCGAAATTTATGAGGGGGCAAAGTTTGTACTTTCCCCAAATTTCAAACAAGCATGTCCCATCTTCTGTTCAAAAAATCCAAAAACAAGCGTGACCTAGACCGAAACATGGTTCTCCCCCCCCCGCCCACCCATCTGATTCCCCATTTGTACCCATGGGCGCAAAAACTACCTCTCCACCATCCATAAAACCCGGCGCCCTCCGTCCGCCACCCCATTCCACCCATCAACCGCCTCCTCCATCACGCCGAGCCGATACCCGACGTCGTCGTCCACCGCAACCTCAACCGCAACGCCCTCCACGGCTAGTAGTTGAAGTCGAGGCCGAGTCGTCCGTACCCGTGTCAGTTCAACCATGTCGTCCTACGCCTCACCGCTGCCGCTCCAACCTCACCACCCTCCACCGCACCGGAGATGTTCCTGCTACGCCGTCCTTCGCCGCCTCGGATCTGCTTCCCCTCCACCGACATACGACCACGGCAACACAGTCAATAATTTGGCCATGGGTTCGTCCAAGCCTGCACCCTCCTCCAGAACATCGGTTTCCCCGGCAAAAAGAAGAAGATCGGTGCGACATGTGGAGGCGACCACACCGGCAACCGAAAATGGTACTCCTCTTCCCTTATTCGTGCAAATCTTACGTGTCTGCTTGCACGGTATTCATCCCACAGAAGACACTAGTTGACCGCTTCTTCTTAATACTATATGTTCCTAGTTACTCGCGATGCACAAGGTTTCTCCTCATATACTATTTCACCTTAGCTAGAGGTCCGTCGCCCCCTGGATTTCAATTCCTGGTCAGTTGATTCCTAATTAACGGAAGCATTCCCCAGCGTAACAGGCGCTAGTCCGCCTATTACGCTGGGGAAGCAGCGCCTCAGTGTTCATCTTAGGGGCGTGTGGGGCCTAGAGCTGCCGGCGCCCGATTTGGGCATCGGCCAGGATTAAAGGGATGGCCTGGGGGCGCTGCCAAGCACGGCGGTGGTGTGAGGTCGAGGGGAGGGCGGGGCGGCGGAGGCAGGGGTCTGGGCCTGTGGTCACTGGCGGTTCAAGAAAGATCATCAACAGTGACTGGCGGGAGGTAGACGAAGGCCATCTGCCCGTTCCTTATAGATCGGACGGTTCATAAAAAAATCGACCGACCTATTTATTTTCAGTCGACTGTTATCTTGATAGGACCACATGTGGTGGTGTGCTGGAGGAGTACCTGCATTTCCCAACCATCCCAGTGCTCATATCTTACAAAATCATACGGAGTAGAATCTAATTTTGTTTGCCATGCAATGTTGTAGAGCTATCATATGTCTCCTGTCATTTATTTTCAGCCACCTGCTATCTGCTACTTTTACAGTGCACTAGTTCTGCACACACTTCACCCATACTCTCACTATTGTGTGTTTATGCAAGGGTATTTCAGACTCTACTGCCTTGATAGAAGCAGAAAAGAAAAGAGAGATGTCGCTCCAGCGTGGTACGCGGCTAGGACAGACACGTTTGAGCCTTATAAAGGGTGCAGTGTCAGTAGATGGAGACGGTAAATGTAGCTCTGGAGTTGATGACCTCGCTCGCCACGAACCACCATCCCAGGTGCTTCCTTTAACTTCGCTGTGTCATATGTGGTTGCATGTTGCATATGGTGTCTAGCTTCTATTCGAAAAGCTGAAGTCGATCATTATTAAGATAAGAAAGATATTTTTTACATGTACCACCATCCCGGGAGCACCAGAAGACAAATAGCTAGTCAGGGCACTGGCCGAGCCAGTGACAAGCTCAGCACAGACATGCATCACCTGGAAGCCAACTAAAAAGCCACGATGGGGGTGAAGTAGCCCGCCTCCCACCAGGCTCTCGGGTCCTGGATGATCATGCTCACCACTCCAGCCGGATGTCTAGCTTGTATTGCTTCCAATTTGGTTAAATTGCATCTGCTTAGCTTACACACTATACCTTTGAATATGACACGCCTTCCTGTTTTTGGTACATACTAGTACATTTGTCTATTAACCATGTTCTTACATCAAACTAATGTTCTTGTGTATCCCTCATCAATCACTATGATGAGGCAGTCAGGCCAGTGGACTACTGTGATAAAAGATCCTCTTTAAAGAATGCAGCGTCAGCCTCCCCACATGATTCTCAAGAAACAGCAAGGCTAGATGAAGATAGTGAACGTAGCTCTATAGTTGATTACCACATTTCCCCTACACAAGCATCGCAGGTGCTTGCTCTAACTTGGCAGCATGATATGTGGTTGCATGTTGCTTATGGTGTCTAGATTGTAATTCTTCTAATCTGGTTAAATTGCATGTGCTATTCTGCTTAGTTTATACATTATACCTGTTAATGTGACATGCCTTCCTATTTTTAGTACATAGTACATCTGTCTATTAAGCATGTCCTCACATAAAACTATTGTTTTTTTGTATCCCGCATAAATCAATATGACGAGACACCTTCAGTATATGCAGTGTGATATTAGTTGCATCTTTGATATGATTTATAGCATGAGCTGCTTCTAATTTGTAGAAATGCCATTTATGATGGGACACTTTTAGCTTGGCAGGGTCATATTGGTTGCATCTTTCATGTGGTGTCTAGCTTGCATTTCTTATTATTTGTTGGAATGGTTTCTGCTTAGTTTACACAAACAGTTGTGAACATGCCATGTCGTCCTGTTTTTCGTACATATTCCATCCTGGTATCATGTGTTTGCCTTACATCAAAGTAGTGATTGTCAGTATCATGCATGAATGAGTTCTGAAGAGAGAATTTTATTGCTTTTTATTGTCGGTTTTACTTGACAATTCAAAATCAATAAAGCGGAAGGAAGTTAGCAAGGCAGCGGATAAAGGTGCTCCTTCCAAATGGAGGGCCTCTACAATTTCTACTCCTCCATCCCCCCAAGATGATTTCCAAGACAACACATGCATAGACACTCAATGTAGCTGTGTTTATGATGAGCACGTCTCCCCTAGTGCACCATCACCGGTGCTCCCTCTAACTTGGCACTGTTATATGTGGTTGCATGTTATGTGTGATGTCTAGCTTGTATTGCTTCTAATTTTGTTGAATTCCATCTGCTTACTTTACACATTATACTTGAATAAGACACGTGTTCCTATTTCAAGAACATACAATATCTGTCTATCACATCATGTTCTTACATCAAATTACTACTGTTGTGTAACCTGCAACAATCACTTATCATAAGACATGTTTGACTTCGGAGTGTGATATAGGTTACATCTCGCATTCTTTTCTAGGTTGTACTACTAATTTGTTGAAATGGCACTTATGACGAGACAGTTCTAACTTGGTAGAGTGATATTCGTTGCATCTTTCATATGGTGTCTAGCTTTCATTGCTTCTAATTGTTGAAATGCCTTCTCCTTAGTTTACACACCATAAGTTGTGAATATGCAATGCGGTGAATATGCAATGGCACTAATGACGAGAGACCTTTAACTTGATAGTGTCATGTTGCTTGCATCTTGCGTATGATTTATTTCTTGTACTGCTTCACATTTGTTTAAACGACATTTATGATGAGACACTGTTAACTTGGCAGAGCAATATTTGTAGCATCTTTCATATGGTGTCTACCTTCCATTGCATTGATTCTAATTTGGTGAAATGTCTTCTGCTTAGTTTACACATCATAGTTCTGGTTATCTCATGCCGTCCTGTTTTTCTTACATATTACATCCTCCTATCATGTGGTTGTCTAACATCAAAGTTCAGTTCGTCTGTATTACGCATCAATTTGTTCTGAAGAACTAAATTGTCGTGGATTACTCACGACAGATGTCCTAGTGTAAGGACTTATTCGTGAGGCCAACGCATCTATGCGGTAGCTTGAAGGGGTTGATCGGAATCGAGAGACGCGATGCAGATCAACGCACAAGACAAGGATTTAGACAGCTTCGGGCCCCGGGAAACTCATCTGGTAACAACCCTACATGCTGTTTGTGGCTAGGTCTCATTATCATCACGAGGGAGTCGCCGTAAACCGACTCTCCCAGTTATCTCTAATCTTAACCCTTATCTCTTTTCCCCCTCTTGGGGTGCCCTGCCCCTCCTTATATAAGTTGAAGGGGCAGGTTACATGTAGAGTCCAACTCGGATTAAGACTTAAACTATTCTCGACTTCTCTTCATGGGCTTTTAACGCCTTGGCTTCATAACGCCTCGGCTTCATAACGTCTCGGCTTATTAACCCAAGCGACTCGCTCGCTGAGTTATGACCATCAACCGGTTATGACCGCCTCTGTCGGGTTATGACTGTCTGCCGGTTTATGATGGTCTGCCGAGTTACGATTGTCTGCCAGGTTATGACTCCTACCGGTTTATGATTGTCTGTCGGGTTATGACTCCTGCTGGTTTATGATTGTCTGTCGGGTTATGATCTGACTTAACACCTGCCAGGTTATCATCTGACTTAACACCTGCCGGGTTATCATCTGACTTAACACCTGCCGGTTTACCAAGTCCTAGCCGGGTTATAACTCTGGTCGGGTCATACTGTGGGGTATATCCCCAATATTAGCCCCCGGTTTAATTTGGATTTATCCATGTTAAACTGATCCTGAGTATCCTTGAATCCTTGTCATTTCCTTCTAGATAGGTCAATAGGCCAGCTTCATAATCAATTTGCTGACATTAGTTTGTCAAAGAAAAATATTACGAAGAATAATTCATTTGACTCAGCTCCCAATGCTTAACAGAAATATTGGTCTTTGAAATACTCATCTGAACTTCAACCGGTTTAAGGATGTAGAACCTGCCGGTTTATGATTTCCAAAATCGTCTGGTTATAAAAACTGATAACTCCGGATCATGATTGTTGCCAACGCCAGTTCATGATTGTTGCCAACGCCCGTTCACATAATTGATCTCCCTGTTTTGCTCAAAACCGAGAATTTGAAGATGTTCCTCCATTATATTCATATCACCTGTAGCCCCCAAGTCTTAAGAAGGGGGTGTAGTAATAGCTTAAGACTTGCTTCAATATAAATGTTGCAATCTTGAAGAAATCCAGGTTGTTCATCTTAGTCACTAGTCATAAATTGAATATTCCACATATGTATCCCCAAGTGTCGGGTTGTCATGCTTGCAGCAACCTGGGATTTGTAATTGCCTTAGGCTCATAAAAAACTTCAACCAGTGTAGCCCCCAAGGGCCGGGTCATTTTGCAATAATGAGCAGGGACTTTATAGATATGATCATGTAGACATTGAACAGTAACGTGTAGCCCCCAAAGGCCGGCTCAGTAAGATAATACTGAATTGGGACTCTATATATATATCATTGAAAATAACATCATATGATGTAACTCCCATCATGGGGCTTGAACCCACGTCCACAAGGTTAAGAGCTTTGTGCTTTACCAACAGAGGAGTGGACCCTTCAATATAATGGATTAAAACTTTGTACCTTGAATTGTTGACATGAGAAATTGGTAGCCCCCAAGGGCCGGCTCATTACAATATGATGAGTCGGGTCTTCAATAAGGTGGTGAAAAAATGACTTTGCATTATCCCCCAAGTGCCATGGTGCATGCTGGCAGTGACATGGGACTTGCATATTTAATGTGCCAGTGTTCTGGGAACGGGGGTCCCCAGACTTGCCTGCCTGCGGCCCACGGCGTGGCTAAGCTAGCGGGTCGTACGTCCCATCTTCATCGACAAGGCATCCAAGACCCTCGCGAGGGGCCAAGCCTCGCGAGGCGGACGATACAAGACCTCCTCAGGAGTGGCCTAGCCAGGCAGGCTCACGAGGAGCGGAGATATCAAGGCGGGGCAAACCTCGCGAGGCTCAAGTGACGTGAGCCATGACGATCGAGATCAGGCGGGCGCCAGGCGGGTGCCAGCACGCGCGGCGTCCTTGTTTCCTCTTTGGTGCCAAGGAGGCAAACGCAGACGAGGAGTACCGAGGCATCAGCCAAAGGTTGCCATATCGGTGCAACAAGACCAAGACCAGAAGGACGGCAAGACGGAGGTCATCGTGGAGCCCAAGACGGCATCACCACCAGAGCCTTTAGCAAGCGTAGACCGCTTTTGTCAGGATAGCTTGTACTAGCTGTCCCCTTTTGAATTTGCCCGCCGTTGTTGGCTCCCTTCCCGCTCAATATTTGGGGAGAGGACCAGGGCCTCTATAAATAGAACTAGCCACCATAGTAGGGGCAGGAGAGCTTGATCTGATCGGATCGAGAGCCTACCTTAGCCACAAGAACACCTCAACCTCAGGAGGCTGTTCTTCCCCTTGTACTATTCATCATCAGCTCAAGAGGCAATCCACCACACACACACTGGAGTATGGTATTACACCACAACGGTGGCCCGAACTAGTATAAATCTCGTAATTTTCTGTGTTGCGAGTGCGTCGAGTTTGTCCGCGAGACCTCAGCGAGCTAGGGCGTAGATCGGTAGGAGGGAAGATCTTCGCGCGTACCCCAGAGTTCGAACCTTAAGGGTTTTGACGGAACCCCACATCCAACATTTGGCGCGCCCGGTAGGGGTGCGTCGTAGCTTCCCTTCCGACAGTTCATCGCTCTATCGCTCCGTCGTCTCCATGGCGGACGCTCACCGTGGTCGAGCTGAGCGTCGGGCTGCTCTCACCGCCTGCGTCGCCCAGACGGCTCCTGTCGGCGGGCCACCGCGCCGCTCTCCGTCTCCCACCGCCAACGCCGCCACCGGCCCGGCGGGGAATGAGCAGCAAGCGTCCTTGCTGCACCCGTCGATGCGGCAAGACGGCCACACCGCTACTCCATCGCTGACCCCGGCCGGTTCTTCCTCTCACGCATGCCGCGCTCCCATGGAGGCGCGGGCCGCACTCCTCACCGCGAACGAGCTCCTGCGCTACCACCCGGTTGACGACCTCTACGAGGAGTGGCTCGACCGCATCGCCAAGCTCGTCCACGCCGCAGGGGCTCCCCGGCGCCGTCCCTCTCTCTGCCTCACCCTCCGCCAGCCACAGGCGACGTGGTTCATGGCGCACCTCCGCCACCTCTGCCTCAAGACTGCACCTTGGCGCCAAGGCGCGCGGCCCCACGGCGTGATCCGCCACGCCCGGTGCCCGCGCGTGAACAGAGAAGCTGCCAAGAAATCCCTCGGCCGCGAGAAGATGCACCCGCACTCCCTGCGCCGCCTCGTCAAGACCGCGCGCTGCCCGCAGTGGCGACGTGTGGACCTCACCAAGACCAAGCTCCACGTCCGAGGCGGGCCCCGGCAACCACGGCCAGCTGCCGTGCCTTCACCCTCGAGCTGCGTAGCGTCGCCTGGTCGGGAAAGTTCAAGCCAGATCTGCCCCCTCGCTACGACGGCACCGCCGACCCCGCGGAGTTCCTGCAGCTCTACGAGCTGAGCATCGAAGCTGCCAACGGCGATGAGAAAGTCATGGCGAACTGGTTTGCCATGGCTCTCAAGGATGGAGCCCGCTCCCGGCTCCTGAACCTGCAGCACGGCTCGATCTCCTCCTGGGATGAGATGCGCGACCACTTCGTAGCCAACTTCCAGGGCACTCGCGACCAGCCGCCGGTCGCGGGCGACCTGCGCCGCATCAACCAACAACCAGGAGTGACCCTCCAGAATTACATCCAACGCTTCAACAACACTCGCCTCAAGATCCCCAAGGTCACGGACGAGGCCATCATCTCTGCGTTCTCTGACGGCGTCCGTGATGTCAAGATGAAGGTAGAGCTCGCTATCCACGGGGAGTTATGCACATCTCAGGAACTGTTCAACCTGGAAACCAAGTGCGCAAGAGCTGAGGAGGGGCGTCTTTCCCTCCTCGAGCTGCCAGCTGCGGGTGCAGAGGAGAAGAAGGCCAAGGCCAAGGACGTGAAGCGCAAGGAAGCAGCTGTGCTTGCGGAGGAGCCGGACACCAAGCGGGGCAGAGATCAGTCCGAGTCATCCAAGAACAGTCGACCGTTCTGCGCCTTCCACAACTTGAACACCCACAACACCAGCGACTGTCAAGAGCTCAGAGCCATTCGCGAAGGACGCTTCGGTCGACGCCCCGAGCGTGGCGACCGGGGCTATGGCCGTGGAGGAGGACGTGGAGGCCGACGCTGGGACGACCGTGGCCCGCGCCAGGAGTAGCGCGACAGGCCTCATGAGGACCGCTGGCAGGACCATCCTCGCGAGGGCACCTGGGGGGACCAGCCTCATGAGGATCGCCCTCAGGGCAACGCAAATCTTCACCGCCACCACCAAGAAGGAACGACGATCACCATCAGGACGAGGGGGCTGGGCGCTTCCAGGAGCCGCGTGCTATCGCCTGCATTTTGGGCAGCGCACAGGCCCCAGCCTCTCAAGGCATCTTCAAACAATTCGCTCGTGAAGTAAACGCGGTGCTCCCCAAGCTCGAGGCCACGCGCCCGCTCAAGTGGTCCCAGTGCACCATCACTTTCAACTCGGTAGATCAGCTCAAGTGCGCAGCCACTGCTGGCGCCCTCCCGATGCTCTACTCCCTGGTCATCAGCAATGTATAAGTCACCAAGACCCTCATTGACGGCGGCGCAGGGCTCAACGCCCTATCAGTCGACACGTTCAACAACCTCCAGGTCCCATATGAGCAGCTTCAGCCTACCAAGCCTTTCTCAGGAGCGACTGACGGTTCCACTACACCGATAGGACATGTCCACCTGTCTGCCACCTCCTGGGAGCGCAAGAACTACCACCGAGCTCATCGACTTCGACATCGCGCACATCCTCCTGCCGTACAACGCCATCCTAGGGTATCCGGCCCTGGCCAAGTTCATGGCCGTCACCCACCACGGCTACAACATCCTCAAGATGCTGGGAAGCGGCGGAATCATCACGGTCCCATGCGAAGAAAGAGATGCGGTGTGCTCCCTCGAGCGCGCCTTCCAAGCCGCAGCAATTGACGACCCCGACAACAGAAGTGAGGGCCCTCGGGAGGCCATCCCCAAGAAGAAGAAGTTGCACCGTGCCGGGCCTCAGGAGGGTGGCATCACAGCTGGAGCCTCGTCACGATCAGCGCCCGCTCCAGGGGCGCCTCCCTCCGTCGCATAGGAAGGCGCGCCCGGCGCCCTCCTCGGGCAGGGCTCGGGGGCTCTCTTCTGGAGGGGCTAAGACCTTGCCAACCTCAGAAGGGAGGCGCTCGAGCACCACTTGGAGGCATGCTTCGTGGCATGTTTCCCTCAGGAAAACACAGGGAAGGGATGCCCATTGCTCAGGAGTTCATCACCAAGACCACTCAGGATCTGCAAGACGCAAGGGCCATGCGCGGCAACCGCCGCTCACCAGGCGCAGCTCCCCATATGGGCGAGGATGCTGGGTTGCGTGTCTGCATCGACGTCCCAGGGCTCAACAGGGCCGCAACTCAGGAGCGTTTCTGGCCTTCACGTGTGGGCCGTTGCGAGGGCCCACCAGATAGCTACGTTCATATGCCCTTTGGCTTGCCGAGCGTGGCGTCAGCCTATCAGCGCAACATGCGGCGTATCCTGGCGGCTCAGGAGGCAAGGTACCACGCTGTCCTGGAAGAGATGGAGACGGTCTTCAGGGAACCACCTGACCCCCGGAGCCTCCCGAGGCTCAGGGCCCCGGTGGCTCGTGAAGAGCCACTCCTACGCCGCGTACCATCAGCTGCCCCAACCCTCCTTCGTCTATAGAACTAGGTGACATCTCCCAAGTTCATTTAAGCTGGGAGCGCCCCTTGGGCCGCATTATTCCCAGACCGCATGGGTCCGTCCCGGTGGCATGTATCTCTTTTGCTTATGTCTTTAGCTTACCTTGCTGGGGGCACCCCTCGGGCTGCATCATCCCCAAGCCGCTCGGGCCTGACCCAGTGGCATGTGTCTTTCTGCATTTACCCAGGTTGATTTGCCTTCCATGCTTAACCTGACTATGATATTCACCTGCCCGATCGCCACACGCCACGGGTCCATTCATCCCATGAAATTCGCTTGCGCATTAAAGGGGGGGGCTCCTGAGCATCGCGACTCAGAAGCTCTTGCTGACTCTCCAGCCCTCACCCCTGGCCTTGACCACGGCATCGCGACCTGGCATACCAGCGGTGGCTGAGCTCGCTCGAGGGCCGGGACCTGAGGACGTAGAGCGCTTGCACCTAACCGTCTCGCAGGAGCACACAGCCATCAAAGGCTCAAGACCAGGCGCAACCCGCCTTGAGTTAGGGCCTCGTGAGTCCCGCGCTGGCTCACGAGTGCCCAGATACACCTCGCAGCCCTGCCGTGCAAGCCACGTGTCAGGGCAGGGATGTACACGCCCCGGGGGCTCCTCCCGGAGGGACCCCCCTCCCACGCACAAGTGGAAGCACCATGCTCCGCGTTGGCCCTCGACACTGCCGAGGAGCGGCTATGCCCATGCAAAAGCGGAAGCACTATGCTCCGTGCTGGTGATAAACAACTGAGGGCGGCTCCACGGTCGTACCAACCTCAGGGAGCCCCAGAGCTCGCGTCCGGCCTCACAACAGCGCCTCCCCTCGGGAGAGCCGCGCGAGGGGGCTGGACACGGGGGTTGCGCTCAGGTCACACCCAAGCGTACGCCACCCAACCAGGTCTTTCGGGCCTGGGGAATGCTCTCGGGTCACGCCCAAGCGCACGCCGCCCAAATAGGTCTCCCGGACCTGGTCATCGCACGCCCCTCCCGAGGCCTCAGCGAGGGAAGGTATGGAGATTGTTTGCGCGTCAAGGGGGACTCCTGAGCATCGCGACTCAGGAGCCTAACTGGTCACGTAGCCCCTCATTCCTTGGTCCGTCCTGGTCTCCGGTTGGCCCAACGGCGGTTGAGGTATGCGCGGGGCCGGGCTCTGCCGACGTAGAACATTAGTCTATCCTCGCGTACTCTCCCTATAAGTTGTTTGCGCGTCAAGGGGGACTCCTGAGCATCGCGACTCAGAGCCTAATGGTCACGTAGCCCTCACTCCTTGGTCCGTCCTGGTCTCCGGTCGGCCCAATGGCGGTGAGGAGGTAAGGGGTCGAGCTCTGCCGACACAGAACTCGAAGCGGATAGGAAGAAAATCGCAAAATCCCGAAGCAAATATTACAAACATATTGTCCTCACAATATCAAATGAAAAGTCTAAACGCCTCCATGAGGCCTGGTGCATGTTGCAGGAACGAAATAGGAAACTAGCCGCAGGTCACCCCTGGACACCGCCGTTGCCTGCATAAGGTGCTCCATCTCGGGTAGCGACGTCTTCGCCTGCACCACCAGCCGCAAGGTCGGTGGCATCGCCAGACAAGGGTGAGGAGGCAAAGCCGCGGAACCTCTCCAGCAGGGCCTCCACCTGGCCTTGCACAGCTGCGGCGGTGGCCTCGCAGTGATCCTCAGCCACAGGCTCCAGCAGCTCGTCAAGGCAAGCGTTGGGGTCGCGAATGTGCAGGTGGCTGAAAACGTGGGTCCATGCAGCTGAAGATAGGACACGAGCTTCTGCCTCCGCCATAGGACCGACGCCATCAACGACTTCCTCGAGCGCCTTCACCAAGAGAGGGAGAAGCCGGGCGGGGCCGTCCTCATCAGTGGCCAGTGGCTCCTCCAGGCCGTGATCATAGAGCGTCTTAAGTGCCTTGCGAGATCTCTCCTCGAGGTCGGCAAAGACCACGCGGTCTTCGGCCAGGACTCGCGTCTTGGCGTCAGATCGGCCTCCTCCGCCTTCACCTTCCTCTCCAGCTCTTCCAACCAGTTGCGTTCGGCGGCCTGTGTCTTCCCCAACTCCACCAGCTTAGTGTCACGGTTCTTGGCGGCGTCCTCTCGGGCCTTCACCTCCTCTTCCTTTGCCAGGCGGCTGCATGCTTCTTCGGTGTGCTTGTCGCGCAGGCTCTGCAACTCGTCCTCCAGTGCTTGGCAGCGGTCACGGGCGGCCTTGGCATCTTTCAGCGCCATCTCACGATCGGCTGCAACGTTGGCGGCACTTTGCTTCTCCTTCTCGGAAGACGCAGCGGCCTGGCTCCTCGTCGCATGAACCGCCAAGTCGGAGTGAAGCCAGCCAGAGGCCAGCTCCAGGCGCCCGGCCACCAGGTGTGGGTCCGCTCCAGGGAGATCTGCCTTGTCACGCCCAATATGCGACCCTATCCAAAAGGAACTCGACGGTCCCACCAAGGATAAACCCGCATATTGAAACGCTTTTGCAAGGTGGATATCATTACATCAACATTACATAATAGATGGGGATACATACATAAGGCACAAATACCACAAGAATACATCAACATCATATATAAGATCAACATCCGACTACGGATGAAACATAAATGAAACTCAAACGACATCCACCCCTGCTAGCCCAGGCTGCCGACCGAACCTATCCCTCGATCGAAGAAGAAGCGTAAGAAGAAATCCAAGACAAGCAAACATCGCTCTCGGCCATGAGCATCGCAAACCTGTACCTGCAACTGGTGGTGTAGTAATCTGTGAGCCACGAGGACTCAAGCAATCCCATTACCATGGGTATCAAGACTAGCAAAGCTTAAAGGAAAGGAAGGGGTAAAGTGGTGAGGTTGCGAGTTTACTAAGCATATATGGTGGCTAACATACGCAAATGAGAGCGAGAAGAGAGACAAAGGAACGGTCGTCAACTAGTAATGATCAAGAAGTGATCCTGAAATCCTACTTACGTCCAACATAACCCAGAAACCGTGTTCTCCTCTCGATCAACCCCGAAAAGAGACACTCACGGTTACACACACGGTTGGTGTATTTTAGAAGAGTTTGCTTCAAGTTTACAACAACCGGATATTAACAAATTCCCATCGCCACATAACCGCATGGCACGGCTCGAAAGTTTATACCCTGCATGGGTGTCCCAACTTAGCCCATGATAAGCTCTCGCGATCAACGAAGGATATTCCTTCTCCCCGGGAAGACCCGATCAGTCTCGGAATCCCGGCTACAAGACATTTCGACAGCAATAAAACAAGACCAGCAAGACCTCCCGGTGTGTGCCGACATCCCGATAGTAGCTGCGTGTATCTCGCCTCGAGCCACGACCGGATGAGCAAGACGTCGCAACCGACGATACCCCAAGTTGCCTAGGGGCGGCACCGCAAGTGGCTCTGGTTTGGACCAACACTTAGACAAGCATTGGCCCGGGGGGGCTAAAATAAAGATGACCCTTGAGAGAGCGACTCCCAAGGGAAAAGTAGGTGGTGGTGAGGCAAATGGTAAATCCAATGTTGGGCCTTGCTAGAAAATTCTTATTCAAAGCGAACTGTCAAGGGGGTCCCATAAATCACCCGACCGCGTTAGGGACGCAAAATCCGGGAACATAATACCGATATGACGGAAACTAGGCGGCAAGAGTGGAACAAAACACTGCATAAGGCCGAGCCTTCCACCCTTTACCAAGTATATAGATGCATTAATAATATAAGATATATTGTGATATCCCAACAAGTAAACATGTTCCAACAAGGAACAACATCTCCATGTTCCAACAAGGAACAAACTTCATCTTCACCTGCAACTAACAACGCTATAAGAGGGGCTGAGCAAAGCGGTAACATAGCCAAACAACGGTTTGCTAGGAAGGGTGCAAAAGGTTAGAGGCTGACATGGCAATTTGGGATGGCTTGATAAACAGGTAATAGGTAGCACAACATAGCGATAGAACGAAGCAACTAGCATAGCAATGATAGTAGTGAGATCCAGGGTAGCGGTCATCTTGCCTGAAATCCCGCAAGGAAGAAGAACGAGTCCATGAAGAAGACGAACGAATGAAGCCGAACCAAGCGTGAGCGAACGAATCCTCACGATCGCAACGAAACAGAACTAACAAGAAGAAGCACACAACATAGTAAACACACCACACATGAACAAGACATGATGCACAACCAAGCATGATGCATGACAAAGCTACATGAAGCTACTCATGGCAAGAGATGATGCAAACAAGAACAACACATCAAAACAAGTTTAAATGAGGCCGGAAACAACATAGAACAATTCCGGTAAGTCCTCATATGCATATTTCGAAATTGGTCCAGATCTGAATAAACCTTATGTTAAAGTTGTTAAACAGCAAGTTAAGATGCACCATGATGATCTACACGAAATTCTAGTCAAGTTACATATAAAGTTCATTAGATTCGGAGCTACGGCCTAGAAGATATGAGCAAAACAAGTTAAACATGGCATTGATGCAAAATGCATACAAACATCAAGAAAACACCTCAAAACAATGATGCAACATGATAATATGAAACTACATGCAAAATAAAGCAAGTTTCATATAGAGCACACTCAAAACGGAGCAACGGATCAACACATACACCCTATACAAGGCATAACAACAATCTGTCCCAAAACAGCAACTAGGCATATTGCAAGCATCAAAACAACATGCTACAGTACCCCAATATGAAAACAAAAGGCGTGGGCATGATGTACAGGTAAATCATGATAAAACATGAACACTGAGCTATCTCCATAAATCACTATAACATGCTCAAAATGACATGGCAAGATTGCAAATAATAACAGTTTCAGACTTTAGCAGAAAATAACATCAGGTTGCAATGTTTAGAGCTATCAAACAACATGTTACAGGAACTTAACATGGCAAACAAAGGCATGGCATGAATCTACTAATTGCATAGAACAAAATTCCCTTACTGACCATGAGCCAAAAAGGATCAGAAAATATGATGGCACCCATGTAAACATGGCAAGTTATATGACAGATTCATACATGGCAGGAACAACAATAAGTAGGCATGTTGGTGAGCTTGAACCACTCACCACAGAGCAATACATGGCATGGCAAGGCACCCAACAGTAAGAAGACATGTCATAGAAGCTATACATGGCAAGAACAACATCATAGCATACACGGATCAACTACAACAACCTTGGCAAATTTGAATAACATGTAAACAACCTGCCAGGAAACATTTTATAGCAAAAGTAGAGCTCTATTAACTCAAGCTATGGCACTCCATAATTGCAAACAAGGGCATGGATGGATAGAGCAAGACCATATGTTCAAAACATCCTTACTGAAGTATCTCAAAATATGCATGGATCTCTCTGTAGCATCAAGTTAACATGGCATAAAAATAACAACAGAACAGGGCTGAAATCAGCAACATCATGAAGCCTAGTTTGCATGCTTGTGCTAGTCACCACATAGATCAAAAAAATACATGGCATACACCCCTGTAAAGATGGCATGGCATATTACAAAACACATGCAGGACTCAAGTTCATAGGGTGCACCCATCAATCATGGCAAAAATGACAAAAGTGCATGTTCTGTTAAGAAACAGAAACTAACATCACATAGCCCTCTTCTAACAGCATTTCGGGCATCAAGATGAGCTCACATGAAAATGATGCAATGAGACGAATTGATCTACTCTTCGAGGCGAATATTTTGACATATTACACACGCGAAACGGAGCAATATACACAGAGTTATGGCACGATGAAAATGCATGAAAATAAGCAGAAACACTAGGGACTTAGCAATTTCAAAGGGGGGGAAGTCAACCTAGCCAGATCTGGCCGGCGCGGAAAACGAGGCCGGGCCGGGCTATCGCCGAGCGCTGCACCGAGGCGGAGCCGGTGGCGAGGCGGCGACGGAGGCGGCATGGCGGGGCCGGACCAGGAGCTCTCCGGCCGGGCAAGGGCGGCGGCGCGGCCGCAAGCCATGGCGGGCGGCGCGCTGGGGAGCACGGCGGCGGGGAGACGCTGCCAAGGCGGCGTGGAGCCGCTGGCGGCTCGGAGGCGGCGCAGGCGTTAAGCCCGGCGACGACGGCGGCGGCGGCTGGGCGTCGGGAGGAGGCAGCCGTGAGGGCAGGGGAGCGGAGCGGCAATGGGCGGGCTGGGCGGCATGGATCCGGACCGCTGGGCCCGGATGGGCTCCGCGGGCCACGGGCGGGGAGGACGCGGCGCCACGTGGCGGCCAGGGAGTGGTGCGGACGCGGCGGCGCGGGGTGTCCGGCGGGCGCGGACATGTCCGGGCGCGGCGGGGCGATCTGCTAGGGTTTGATCTGCGGGATTCATCCGCGAATTTCGAAGGGGGGACTAATTTATAGGTAGAGGGAGCTAGGAGACTCCAAATGAGGTGCGGTTTTCGGCCACGCGATCGTGATCGAACGACCGAGAGCATGGATGGGAGTTTGGTGGGTTTTGGGCCAGTTTGGAAGGGGTGTTGGGCTGCAAAGAGAAGGGGGCTTTCACGGTTACCCGGTTAACCGTTGGAGTACCAAACGACCTCCAAATGGCACGAAACTTGACAGGCGGTCTACTAGTGGTATACCAAGGCTGCTTGACAAACCTCGGTCCATTCCGAGACCGTTTAACACCCGCACACGAAAAGAGGTAAAAGGGAGCGCCGGGAGGCATAGGAGTGCCGGATTGGAAAACGGACAACGGGGAAAATGCTCGGATGCATGAGACGAACACGTATGCAAATGCGATGCACATGATGACATGATAAAAATGCAGATGATGACATGGCAAAGTGCAACACGCAAGCACATGACATGGCAAAGACGACGAATAACTAGCGGACACCTGGCGCATCGAATCCGGGGCGTTACAACCCTCCTCCACTAACAAGAGATCTCGTCCCGAGATCATAGGACCGAGACGGAAGGGAAAAGGGATGAGGCGAAACAAGAACTCAAGAGAAGAAGCAAAGAATCAAGAGCACTCAAGAAGAAGAGAGGAACGACAAAAATGACGAGAATCGAAGGCTCACGGAATCAGATAGATTATGAAAGCACTTGTTCTAACCGGAGTGGTTAGAATGAGAAAAGAAATGAATAAGACTGAAAGGATTTAGGCAGCACTCCGGCTAACAAGGAAAGAATAGAACACGAACTTCACAAGATGGAATGACACTTGACGAGATAAACAACGCAAAGCCTCCGGAAGAATTGAAGAATGGAATGAAAAGAACTTAGAAGGAAGGATTGAGTGGATTTGAATATCTGAGAAGAACAAAGAAATGCAAAGCTCCAATTCTAAAGAATACGGAGAATTAATTACACTTAGAGATGCAAGAAGAAAAGATACTTAAACTCCGCCAACAAAATCTTGATGAACACTTGAAGAATGAATTAAATCATGAAGAATGCCATGAAGAACTCCGGTAAACAAAAGGACAAAGAGATAGAATTGAAAGATGAAAAGAATAAGACTAAAGCCTTGCGATGACTTAGATGGAGGTTTCGACGAAATGGCTGAGGAAATTGAACTCCGGAAAAGATAAGATGAAAACACTTCGAGCTAGAATTTATTCCTCAAGAACAAACTCCGAAGGAAAAGATTAATCACTTTGAGGAAATAAGAATAAGATTTATTGTATGCTTATCCTTCATCTAATTAAATTGATGACAATCAATGGATTTTGCAAACTACTTATTCTTCTTGAAAAAGAATTGAAAAGTGACATATCGCAAAGTTGAGAAGGACTTCATGAACCACCGGTAGGATTGAAAAGAACGATGGATTAAAATGATAATCAAGGAAAAGAATCTTGAACGAGCCACCGTAAGAATTCGGACATGACTGATGAAAGAGACTGAATCGTCGGGAAGAATTAGAAGAACAAATATGCTTGAGGGGATATAGATGCAAAAGAACAAAGAGATCATGAGCTGAATAAAGAACACTTGAACGAAGCACCGGGATAATTGGATAACGGTAACTGAAATGTGAGGACGAAGAATTCTTCTGGAACGATGGCCTCCGGTGAAAAGAAATAGAAAACAACTCCTGAAATACTCCGGATGGGTGAGAAGAATTGCACAACTGGAAACAACTAGATATGATAACATCGAGCTAGCACCGCGAATCTTCGGGAGAACGGACAAGATTTAAGAGAAAATCTACTTCGGTCTTCAAAGGACGACGATAAACACCACCAAAATTGTTGAGAAACTCCGGAATAATGAAAAAGAGGAAAGGTAGAACCCGAGATGAAAAGAATTTGAAAGCGATCTTGGAATTGGCATCTGACTGATGAAATTCATACTTACATCAAATTCCAAAAAGAATTGAGAATAGCTCCGGGGAAATTAGAAGAGTCAGGTAAGATCCTGGGAAAAGACATGTGGGTTAGGGCCCACTAAAAGAAAACACCGTTGGAAAGGGATGTTGAACAGACAGATGATGCACCAGAATAATTGAAATATTTGACTGAGGTGACAATCTCGAATTAATTCGAACACAGACGAATCTCCTGAGATGTCTTGAGCACTCCGGAAGGATAAAATGGCGAGAGACGAACAAGCAGGGAAAAACACTTGACCCAAGGAAAAGAATATGGTCAACCTGAATAACTTGAATTGAATCCGCCGGAAAAGAAAAAGAGATGAAGAATGACGAACGAGATGAGAATTCACCGGTTGAGATGATTGAGGGAAGACTGAAGAGACTCCGTACGAATGAAATAGATGGTCGAGAGAGAGTCAGACTCCGGGAAGGAAAAGGTTGGGAGGGCGGGAAAACAAAGGGAACTTGGAAGGGGAAAACGACGAATATCTTGAAGAAAACACCAGTTGAAATCCTTGAGGAAAGAAGGCAAAGACTTCGCACGAGTAGAAGGATACTCAATAGCGGACTCCGGTTCCGAGAGGAAGAAGGGAGGGTGGGTGGGAAAAGAAGACAACTGAGGATTGAACTTGCAAAGATGAAGAGAATTGAGTCAACTTGACGAGAAATGCACCGGATGCAAAGAGCTCAGGGCCAACGATCGAAAAACCAACTGCGTGAACCTAAAGAAAAATTTGAACGGGAAGAGGAGTAATTCAAAACGCCTACGTCAAGATTCCTCACCAGAGCGACGAAGGGACTGAGGAGTAAAAGAATTCCTACTCCGATATAACTAGACTCCGAAAATAGTTTTCTTCTAGACTCAACAACGGCCAAACTACACGATCAATCAAGGGGGCTCCTAGGGTCGGTCGAGGCTCTGATACCAACTTGTCACGCCCAATATGCGACCCTATCCAAAAGGAACTCGACGGTCCCACCAAGGATAGACCCGCATATTGAAACGCTTTTGCAAGGTGGATATCATTACATCAACATTACATAATAGATGGGGATACATACATAAGGCACAAATGCCACAAGAATACATCAACATCATATACAAGATCAACATCCGACTACGGATGAAACATAAACAGAAACTCAAACGACATCCACCCTGCTAGCCCAGGCTGCCGACCGAACCTATCCCCGATCAAGAAGAAGCGGAAGAAGAACTCCAAGACAAGCAAACATCGCTCTCGCGCCATGATCATCGCAAACCTGTACCTGCAACTGGTGGTGTAGTAATCTGTGAGCCACGAGGACTCAGCAATCCCATTACCATGGGTATCAAGACTAGCAAAGCTTAAAGGGAAAGGAAGGGGTAAAGTGGTGAGGTTGCAGCAGCGACTAAGCATATATGGTGGCTAACATACGCAAATGAGAGCGAGAAGAGAAACAAAGGAACGGTCGTCAACTAGTAATGATCAAGAAGTGATCCTGAACTCCTACTTACGTCAAACATAACCCAGAAACCGTGTTCTCCTCTCGATCAACCCCGAAAAGAGACACTCACGGTTACACACACGGTTGGTGTATTTTAGAAGAGTTTTCTTCAAGTTTACTACAACCGGATATTAACAAATTTCCATCTGCCACATAACCGCGGCACGGCTCTCGAAAGTTTATACCTGCAGGGTGTCCCAACTTAGCCCATGATAAGCTCTCGCGATCAACGAAGGATATTCTTCTCCCGGAAGACCCGATCAGTCTCGGAATCCGGCTACAAGACATTTCGACAGCAATAAAACAAGACCAGCAAGACCTCCCATGCGCCGACATCCCGATAGTAGCTGCACATATCTCGCCTCAGCCACACCGGATGAGGAGTACGACGCACAACCGACGATACCCCAAGTTGCCTAGGGCGGCACCGCAAGTGGTTTCTAGTTTGGACCAACACTTAGACAAGCATTGGCCCGGGGGCTAAATAAAGATGAACCTTGAGAGAGCGACTCCCAAGGGAAAAGTAGGTGGTGGTGAGGCAAATGGTAAAACCAATGTTGGGCCTTCTTTGGAAAAGTCTTATTCAAAGCGAACTGTCAAGGGGTCCCATAAATCACCCGACCGCGTTAGGGACGCAAAATCCGGGAACATAATACCGATATGACGGAAACTAGGGCGACAAGAGTGGAACAAAACACCAGGCATAAGGCCGAGCCTTCCACCCTTTACCAAGTATATAGATGCATTAATAATATAAGATATATTGTGATATCCCAACAAGTAAACATGTTCCAACAAGGAACAACATCTCCATGTTCCAACAAGGAACAAACTTCATCTTCACCTGCAACTAACAACGCTATAAGAGGGGCTGAGCAAAGCGGTAACATAGCCAAACAACGGTTTGCTAGGAAGGGTGCAAAAGGTTAGAGGCTGACATGGCAATTTGGGATGGCTTGATAAGCAGGTAATAGGTAGCGCAACATAGCGATAGAACGAAACAACTAGCATAGCAATGATAGTAGTGAGATCCAGGGTAGCGGTCATCTTGCCTGAAATCCCGCAAGGAAGAAGAACGAGTCCATGAAGAAGACGAACGGATGAAGCCGAACCAAGCGTAAGACGAAGGATCCTCACGGTCGCAAACAAACAGGAACTAACAAGAAGAAGCACACAACATAGTAAACACACCACACATGAACAAGACATGATGCACAACCAAGCATGATGCATGACAAAGCTACATGAAGCTACTCATGGCAAGAGATGATGCAAACAAGAACAACACATCAAAACAAGTTTAAATGAGGCCGGAAACAACATAGAACAATTCCGGTAAGTCCTCATATGCATATTTCGAAATTGGTCCAGATCTGAATAAACCTTATGTTAAAGTTGTTAAACAGCAAGTTAAGATGCACCACGATGATCTACATGAAATTCTAGTCAAGTTACATATAAAGTTCATTAGATTCGGAGCTACGGCCTAGAAGATATGAGCAAAACAAGTTAAACATGGCATTGATGCAAAATGCATACAAACATCAAGCAAACACCTCAAAACAATGATGCAACATGATAATATGAAACTACATGCAAAATCAAGCAAGTTTCATATAGAGCACACTCAAAACGGAGCAACGGATCAACACATACACCTTATACAAGGCATAACAACAATCTGTCCCAAAACAGCAACTAGGCATATTGCAAGCATCAAAACAACATGCTACAGTACCCCAATATGAACAAAAGGCATGGGCATGATGTACAGGTAAAGCATGATAAAACATGAACACTGAGCTATCTCCAGAAATCACTAGAACATGCTCAAAATGACATGGCAAGATTGCAAATAATAACAGTTTCAGACTTTAGCAAAAAATAACATCAGGTTGCAATGTTTAGAGCTATCAAACAACATGTTACAGGAACTTAACATGGCAAACAAAGGCATGGCATGAATCTACTAATTGCATAGAACAAAAGTCCCTTACTGGCCATGAGCCAAAAAGGATCAGAAAATATGATGGCACCCATGTAAACATGGCAAGTTATATGACAGATTCATACATGGCAGGAACAACAATAAGTAGGCATGTTGGTGAGCTTGCACCACTCACCACAGAGCAATACATGGCATGGCAAGGCACCCAACAGTAAGAAGACATGGCATAGAGGCTATACATGGCAAGAACAACATCATATCATACACGGATCAACTACAACAACCATGGCAAAATTGAATAACATGTAAACAACCTGCCAGGAAACATTTTATAGCAAAACTAGAGCTCGATTGACTCAAGCTATGGCACTCCATAATTGCAAACAAGGGCATGGATGGATAGAGAAAGACCATATGTTCAAAACATCCTTACTGAAGTATCTCAAAATATGCATAGATCTCTCTGTAGCATCAAGTTAACATGGCATAAAAATAACAGCAGAACAGGGCTGAAATCAGCAACATCATGAAGCCTAGTTTGCATGCTTGTGCTAGTCACCACATAGATCACAAAAACACATGGCATACACCCCTGTAAATATGGCATGGCATATTACAAAACACATGCAGGACTCAAGTTCATAGGGTGCACACATCAATCATGGCAAAATGACAAAAGTGCATGTTACGATAAGAAATGAAACTAACATCACATAGCCCTCTTCTAACAGCATTTCGGGCATCAAGATGAGCTCAAATGAAAATGATGCAATGAGATGAAATGATCTACTTTCGGCTTAACATTTTGACATATTACACGCCAAACGGAGCAATATACTGAGAGAGTTATGGCACGATGAAAATGCATTAAAATAAGCGTAAACACTAGGGACAGCAATTTCAAGGGGGGAAGTCAACCTAGCCAGATCTGGCCGGCGTGGAAAACGAGGCGGGCCGGACTCCGCCGGAGCGCTGCACCGAGGCGGAGCCGGGCGGCAGGCGGCGACGGAGGTCGGGCGGGGCGGACCGCGGGCTCGGCCGGCCGAAATGTGTGCGGCGGCGCGGCGGGCGGAGCACGACGGCGGGAGACGCGGCTGGGCGGCGGGAGCCGCGTGGCTCGAGAGGCGCAAGGCTGGGCGGCGGCCGACGACGGCGGGCGGTCGCGGGCGCCGGGAGACGGGCGGCGGGCGGGCGGGCGGTGGCGGGATCGGGCCTGGAGCCCGGATGGGCTCCATGGGCCACGGGCGCGGGAGGACGCGACGCCACGTGGCGGCCAAGGAGTGGTGCGGACGCGGGCGGCGCTGGGTGTCCGCGCGGCGCGACATGTCCGGCGCCGCGGGCGATTCGCTAGGGTTTGATCTGCGGGATTCATCCGCGAATTTGAAGGGGGACTAATTTATAGGTAGAGGGAGCTAGGAGACTCCAAATGAGGTGCGGTTTTCGGCCACGCGATCGTGATCGAACAACCGAGAGCATGGAGGGGAGGTTGGTGGGTTTTGGGCCAGTTTGGAAGGGGTGTTGGGCTGCAAAGAGAAGGGGGCTTTCACGGTTACCCGGTTAACCGTTGGAGTACCAAACGACCTCCAAATGGCACAAAACTTGACAGGCGGTCTACCGGTGGTATACCAATGCCGCTTGACAAACCTCGGTCCATTCCGAGACCGTTTCACACCCGCACACGAAAAGAGGTAAAAGGGAGCGCCGGGAGGCATAGGAGTGCCGGATTGGAAAACGGACAACGGGGAAAATGCTCGGATGCATGAGACGAACACGTATGCAAATGCGATGCACATGATGACATGATAAAAATGCAAATGATGACATGGAAAAGTGCAACACGCAAGCACATGACATGGCAAAGACGACGAATAACTGGCGGACACCTGGCGCATCGAATCCGGGGCGTTACATGCCTGCAACTGGGTCATCTCCGAAAGAGCATGTTCCGGAACAACAGCAGGAGCAGAATAACCACGGAGTGGAGGTGCAGCAGTAGGAGGAGCCGACGCCATCACCAAGGCCTGGGAGGCTGCAGGTTCCGGAGAAGTCGGGACCTCTCTAGCCAAGCCAGACACCGGCACCTCCGGAGCCGGTGGGGGCATGGGGGCTGATTCCACATGGCGATGCCCTCGTTGGCTTCGCGAGGGTGACCGGGTTGGGGAAGTGCGAATGCTGCTGCTGCCTCCTTTCCCTGCGGAGGGAGGTGTGGCCGTCGCATCCTCCTTCCTTTTCTTCGCCGAAGGCACCGACCTGATCAACCAAGGGTGAGCGTGAGGAAACGACGAGTACAAGTAGGGACAGGACAAGGTTCAAGGCACTTACCGATCCACCGCAACATATTTCCGCTTGGGGAGATTGAAGCCTGACAGCATCGGGACTTGAGGAGCAGGCGTGCGGGCTCCGGCAGCGGCAGGCGGTGCGGAGGAAGAGCCAGAGCCAGCCCCAGGAGGCGTCGGGACGGAAGCGGCATCACGAGGCACCAGCGACGACCTACCCCTCGTCGGGATGAGGGGCTGACCCCTCTCCTCCTGGCGAGCGTCGGCCTCGGCATCGTCGGGCAGGGCGCGGAGGATCTCGGCCTTGCTCAGAGGGGAAGTCTCCCCCACCTCTTCAAGAGTCTTCTCCGAGTCCACCTCCTCCTCCTCCCCTCCACGGGACTCGTCAGAGGACACCTCCACCGGCTTCGGTGATGCAGGAGCTCCTGCGAGCGCCGGCGGCACCAGGCCGCGCGCGTCAAAGGTCGGCCTAGAGGCAACAAATTCCTTCCAGTCCTTGTGTAGGAACAAAGGAACGAAGGCGCTAGGCGGGTACTCCTAGTTGTCCCCAACTATGAGGCGCAGGACAGCATACAATTCGTCGCCAGGAAGGGCCCGAGGCCACAGGCGGGTCTTGTTCCCCTCTTCTTCAAGCTCCCACAAGGGGCGCATGCACGCCTGGAGTGGGGCAACTCGCAGCATCAAGAACTCCCTCAGGAGCATTGCCCCCGTCACCTTGGCCGCCTTCGCGTTGCCGGGCTTCAAGTCGGTCGTCATCTGCCCCAACACCGACAACACCCGCTCATCGGCAAGCCCCGCCTTGGGCCACCCCTTATTGAGCTGGGGCGCCTCTGTCGGTAGCACCAGACGCGGATGGGCGCGCTTGGCGTCCATCATAACCCATTTGGATCGGATGTTGTCAGCCCTTTTCCCGGTGCTCGAGATCGAGTTGACCTTGCCAGACGTGACGAAATTGGCGCACCCAGAGATTGGCCCATCGGTGACGCGAAGGAAGAAGAAGTGGCTCAGAAGCGCCACGGATGGCAGCACGCCCAGGTATGCTTCGCAGTAGTAGGCGAAGATGGACAAGAGGAGGATAGAGTTGGGATGGAGGTGCAGTGCCAGAAGCCCGTAGTGGTCGAGGACCTCATAAAAGAAATCGGAGAAGGGAGGAACCAACCCGACGGCGACGCTGCTCGAAAAGAAGGGGAAGAAGGTGCTCCCCTCAGGCTCCGACACGTCCGAGGCAAGCCAGAGCCCCGTCTTCACCCACTAATTACTCTCCCTCGCTGTCAGCAGGCGCACGGAGGCGAGGCCCTTTTCCGTGACGGTGGGCGCTTCAAGAGCTGGCTCGTACCAAGCCAGCGCCGAGGAAGTCTTGACCTTGCGCGGCGCCATCTTTCATGAGCGCAGAGCAAGATTGGGGCAGATCTGGAGGTACCGAAGGCGAGAAGCGAGAAAGGGGATCTAGAGCGAGGCGAGGAAGAAGCAATGAAGGTGAGCACTATCTGCGCCAGCCTTTTGTCAAGTATAGCAGTTGCCGAGGCAGCATGGGGAAGCGAAGACACCCACATCCAATCAACCGCCACGCGTAAATCGAGGCCGCAGGCTTTTGGGGCCCGCGGCGTTCCGTACTTGACCCTTGGCTTCGCCGCGAAGCCAAGCCCGAGCGCACGTTGGGCCCGTGGGCTACTGTCGGTGTTCTGGGAACGGCGTGGCTAAGCTAGCGGGCCGTGCGGCCCATCTTCATCTACAAGGCATCCAAGACCCTCGCGAGGGGCCAAGCCTCGCGAGGCGGACGACACAAGACCTCCTCGGGAGTGGCCTAGCAAAGCAGGCTCACGAGGAGCAGAGATATCAAGGCGGGGCAAACCTCGAGAGGCTCAAGTGACGTGAGCCATGACGATCGAGATCAGGCGGGCGCCAGCACGCGCGGCGTCCTTGTTTCCTCTTTGTTGCTAAGGAGGCAAGCGTAGACAAGGAGTACCGAGGCATCAGGCAAAGGTTGCCATATCGGTGCAACGAGACCAAGACCAGAAGGACGGCAAGACGGAGGTCATCGTGGAGCCCAAGACGGCGTCACCACCAGAGCCTTTAGCAGGCGAAGACCGCTTTTGTCAGGATAGCTTGTACTAGTTGTCCCCTTTTGAATTTGCTCGCCGTTGTTGGCTCCCTTCCCGCTCAATATTTGGGGAGAGGACAAGGGCCTCTATAAATAGAACTAGCCACCACAGTAGGGGCAGGAGAGCCTGATCTGATTGGATCGAGAGCCTACCTTAGCCACAAGAACACCTCAACCTCAGGAGGCTGTTCTTCCCCTTGTACTGTTCATCATCAGCCCAAGAGGCAATCCACCACACACACACACACTAGAGTAGGGTATTACACCACAACGGTGGCCCGAACCAATATAAATCTCGTGTTTTTCTGTGTTGCGAGTGCGTCGAGTTTGTCCGCGAGACCTCAGCGAGCTAGGGCATAGATCGGTAGGAGGGAAGATCTTCGCGTGCACCCCAGAGTTCAAACCTTAAGGGTTTTGCCGGAACCCCACATCCGATATAATGTAATCTCAATTTGAATAATGTAGCCCCCAAGTGTCGGGTCGTAAGCCTGCAACAACTCGGGACTATTCCTTCCATTGTAGAATAAATCATATCCATCGATGAAACAATATCCATTGCGCCAAAACGACTTTGTAAACCTCAATCATAATACTGGTTATTGATAACCATAGTAAAAATCCAGCCATGTTGGCTGGCGACTTATAGTCGAAAGCCAGGCCGGGTTAATAAACACCGGATGTTACCTTATCTCATACTGGCGACTTATGGTCAAAAACCAGGCCGGGTCAATAAACACCGGATTGTAGCTGATCGTATGCTGATGACTTATAGTCAAAAGCCAAGACGGGTCAATAAACACCGGATTAGTATAATCTTCATCAAAATAATCCTCAAAAAGAAAGATTTCAGAAGAAAACATGCAAAAAGGCGAGGCTTTTCATGGGCTGCCAGGCCACTGAGTTAAACCATTTTGCAAAGCCTTATAAGATGGACCTCGCATTAACCAATCGTCATTTTAACTATGACAAGTTCAGGGTCTTTATAAGATTGACTTGTCAAACGTTCGACGGGTCTTACCAGGATTACTTGGGCGGAGTGGCTTACTTAAAAAGGCAGGATAACCCGGGGTTTTAGGTGAATACACCTGGCTTCCAAGCCTGGATTTTATAGCCTATTACAAGGTTATAGACTCTTTGTTCTTGTAGAAGCAAAGAGCCCCCGAGCAATATTTTGAGCTGTGCTCAGGGGGAACCTATGTTTGAGTTGTGCTTTTGCAACAGACTCTCTTTGGTCCCTTTAACTTTTTTGAGAACTCGAACTTTGCGAGAGATATTTCTTCTTGAACCGGATGTTAAACCGGATATTGAGAGCTTCAAAGCTTTGTGGGAGACATCTTTCCCTTGAACCGGATTTTAAACCGGAATCTTCATTTTCAGCCGAAAACTTTCTGACGGCCTTTAAACTCGAACTTGCGAGAGATTAATTCTTCTTGAACCAGAAATGCTTAAACTGGATTTGAGAGCTTCAGAGCTTTGTGGGACAACAAATTTCCCTTGAACCAGATTGTAAACCGGACATTTGAGAGCTTCAGTAAGACTGGCTTCTCTTGAGCTGGATTTTAAACCGGATATTTGAGAGCTTCAACATTTTATGGGAGAGAGATGTCTCTTGAACCGGATTTTGAACCGGAATCCTTTTAGATGACCCAGAACTCCTTCATTGAGCAGGGATTTTGTATTTGTCATATACTTTTTAAGCCGGAAATTTTCTGACGGCCTTTAAATTTTCATCAACATAGCAGTAGCCTCCAGGACCGGGTTATCTTTCCCTCCATCATCCTGGGGTTCTTGACTTGCTTTAAACTATCAGTCATTTACTGAGTCATGTCATCGTAGCCCCCGAGTCTTAAGACTACTCGAGGAGTTGGCTTGAGACTCTCCGTATTTAACCATAACAGAAAATATATATCATTGGTGTTGATAACGCGATGTGAATCCACAGAAGGTCGAGGTGGCTGCGGCGGGCTATAAATGATCCTGTATGAGCCGTGTCAGCAACTCGGCCAATGGTTCCTTCCAACTGGCTGTTTGAAGTAAACCAAACTGTAGTGGCGGCGACTTGTGCGCATGTCCATTGAGCCATCCAACGCAGACGGTGACTGAATGATAATTTACCTCCAATTTGTTGGAAGAAAACCGGGCTACCCAAGCAGTGACTTGCTCATACTCAATAAACAGCTCATGCAGACAGGTGCGGCCCGGTGTGTTGATGAAGCCCGGACCGCAAGGGCGGCAGCGTAAGCACTTCCGTTGAGCATGGAAGCACGGATAAATGTTAGTGAAAAATGACGACGATATGCACTCCATATTCGCGATATAACTCCACTTCGGCGGTGAGTAATTGTCCTGATGTATTTGGATGACAGATGATATTATTATCTCTGCCATGATCATGGAACAAACATATTAAAGGGAGGATAATTGTTCTAGGAAGAATTTAAAGTACATTGAAAAAATAAATAAGGTGGATAGCACCTAATCTTTCCCTGGTACATCGAGCCATTCATGTACGTCGTTGGTTTTCCAACTGATCTGAATGTTACTGCTTCCATGAGTACATGGCATGCTGCGATTAATAGCTTTTATTTTCTGATGTTTTTCCTTAGAAAACCTGTGCCGCCAGATGCAGCTTTTCGCCTCACCGTTGCTTCTGTAATCAGGCATATGTATACCAACATAGAGTGCTCAACTGTCATAATGGACTCTGTTTTCCTTAGTGCACGTTTCTTGTCTCATCTGTTTGGACTCCCCGCTTTACCAATTCTGCGTGAAACCACAGGGTAGCTGCAGGCAGAGGTGACTCAACGCGACGGTGACGGTGGATTGATGCTGTACCCATGAAAGTAAGAAGCAACAGCAGCCAAACTGTGCGTCGGAGGAGGCGATCAGCCGGTGAAGCGCGCCGGCACGGGCGGCTCAGCCACGGCCGGTTTGTCGAGGTTGTGGTGGCACAGGCGCTCAAAGGCAGAGCTGGTGAAGGACGCGGGGCCACCTGGATGCGATGGAGGCAGGTTGGCAGCTCAGGCGAGTCACGGGTCAGATGAGAGCCCAGACGAGGACGCGGCACCGCGGACAGCTCGGTAGGCTCAATGCACGATAACTCGGTGGAGACAGGACCCAGCCAATACGCGCGCCAAGCCGCCGGGTTTGAGCGGTGGGTCAGCGCCCGGTGGTTTGACAGAAGTAGGGCGAGCGGCGAGTCAGCGCCTGAAAGTGCAACTATCCCTAGGTGGTTTTGGTAATTCCTAACAACATATAGCTCATTGAGCTAACATCATTCCAAGATGAATATTTCAGGAAAAGCTCAATGGATGGCATGGCATGGATGAGAAAAGTGGATCCCTCAAAATGCTAAGGATAAAAGGATTGGCTCAAGCTCAAAAGCTCAAGACTCTACATTTTATATTTTAGTGATCCAAGATCACATTGAGTCTATAGGAAAAGCCAATACTATCAAGGAGGGATGAGGTGTTGCTTAATGAGTTTCTTGCTCTACAGTGCTTAGTGATATGCTCCAAAACCCTCAACTACTTTCTCATATCCACATATGACCTAAACCAAAAGTCAAACTCGGCCCCACCGATTCTTTCTACCCGGCGCCACCGATTTCAGATGTCATAGCCACTGCCACAAACCCTAGGCAAATCGGTCTCACCGATAGGGATCTCGGTCTCACCAAGATGGGATTGTAATCTCTCTGTTTCCCTTCGTAACGTTTCGGAACCACCGAGATTGCAATGTAAACTCCCTGTTTCCTTTTTGTAACATTTCGGTCTCACCGAAATGAGCGAATCGGTCCCACGGAGTTTACCTGACCAACTCTCTGGTTAGCTTATTACCAAAATCGGTCTCACCGAGTTTGTGTAATCGGTCTCATCGAGATTACGTTATGCCCTAACCCTAACCACATCGGTCCTACCGAGTTGCATGTTGGTCCCACCGAAAATCCTAACGGTCACTAGATTTGTTGAATCGGTCCGACCGAGTTTATCAATTCGGTCCCACCGAGTTTGGCAAGTTGTGTGTAATGGTTAGATTTTGTGTGGAGGCTACATATACCCCTCCTCCTCCTCTTCATTCGTGGAGAGATCCATCAGAACAAACCTGCACTTCCAACTTGCTGTTTCTGAGAAGGAACCACCTACTCATGTGTTGAGGCCAAGATATTCCATTCCTACCATATGAATCTTGATCTCTAGCCTTCCCCAAGTTGCTTTCCACTCAAATCTTCTTTCCACCAAATCCAAATCCTGTGAGAGAGAGTTGAGTGTTGGGGAGACTATCATTTGAAGCACAAGAGCAAGGAGTTCATCATCAACACACCATTTGTTACTTCTTGGAGAGTGGTGTCTCCTAGATTGGCTAGGTGTCACTTGGGAGCCTCCGACAAGATTGTGGAGTTGAACCAAGGAGTTTGTAAGGGCAAGGAGATCGCTTACTTGTGAAGATCTACCGCTAGTGAGGCAAGTCCTTCGTGGGCGATTTACCATGGTGGGATAGACAAGGTTGCTTCTTCATGGACCCTTCGTGGGTGGAGCCCTCCGTGGACTCGGCAACTGCTACCCTTCGTGGGTTGAAGTCTCCATCAACGTGGATGTACGATAGCACCACCTATCGGAACCACGACAAAAACATATGTGTCTCCAATTGCGTTTGAATTCTCCAAACCCTTCCCTTTACATTTCTTGCAAGTTGCATGCTTTACTTTCCGCTGCGCATATACTCTTTGCATGCTTGCTTGAATTGTGTTAAGATTGCTTGACTTGTGCTAAGATAGCTAAAATCTGCCAAAGACTAAAATTGGGAAAAGGATAAGTTTTTATTTGATCAACTAGTCTAATCACCCCCCCCCCCTCTAGACATACTTTCGATCCACTTGTTGTTTGATTGATTGGTTTCTTTTTCTTTTGTCAAGTGGATGGACAAGAATGCCTAAGAACCTTCTCTAGCTATCTATTCTCTTCTCGTCTCAAACTCTATTCATGCTGCATCACAAAATTTGATCAAGTCAGATTCGAACCACTCTGTGAGAGGAGCACTCGAAGTCTCTGATTCGTCATAGACTTAAACTTCCAAAACTTCATTGTGCGTTTGGTCCGACCGATTCCTCCATTTCGGTCATACCGAGATCACTAAGTTGATCTAGGTTTTCAACTTTGCAACCGATTTGAACTTTTCGGTCACACCGAGTTGTTGTAACTGTCGCAGTTATGCATATCGGTGCCACCGAGTTGTTCCACTCGGTCACACCGGCTGTGGTCGGGCTATATATACTCACGGGCAAAAATTTGAAACTTTCTCCAAACCCCTTCGCTCACAAGATAGCTCGCTCTGCCTGTGGTCTCCGATCGTCCTCCTTGTCGCCAGCCGCCTCCGATCGCTGATCTCCGCCGTCAACGGATTCACCCGCCGTTGCCGCCAGAAGCGAGTTCATCGCCAAGCTAGGGTATGGACTCGATCACAGTGCTATCCCCGTCCGATTCCTAGCACATTGTGTTCATCATGATTCTTGCCACGATTGAAACTATTCTATCCAGTCAAAACAATCTATAGTTTAGAAGTGAATTGGAATTTTAGGGTTAGGTTTCCGTCGAAACCATCTCGGACCCACCGAGTTCAGGACTTTGTGAAACCCTAGCAGTCTCGGTGCCACCGAACTATGACTCAGTCTGACAGACTTCACTAGTTTAGGTTCCAAAAGCTGCTTCGGTATCACCGAGTTTGCAAATCGGTTGATCCGAAATGCTTTCTGTGGAAAACTAAAACCAAGATTTTGAATCATTCTTTTTCAAAAACCTCTGTATTTTGTGATGCTCATCTATATCTATTCACAGGGTTTGCAGTCAGTGTGTGCAATATGTCTGATCAGAGTGATAGCCAGAACAAGTCAGAGGAGCAGATTCAGATGAGTGAGGGCACTAGTCCCTCTAGCAGCTCTAATGAGGGTAGCAGGAGCACTCCAAGCAATTTACCCAAAGCTGCCACTAGGGCCAGAAAGAAGAAAACCTCAGAATCTGAGGATGAAGACTATGTGGCAGTAGAGGATGAGGCCACTTCCAAGAAGAAAGTGCTCAAGAAGGAGTATGGCACAGCTGCTGCCACCAAGCCTGGTATGAAGACCAAAGTACCTGCCAAAAGGATTCCCATGTCTAAAGCCAGAGTCTCCACTCAAGCATCATTGGAATCTGAACCCAAAGAGGCTGCTGCTGAAGGGAAGAAGAGGAAGGAAAGGGTCAAGAAGACCATGGCCAGAGTTATTGGAAAGCCTTCCATGATGGAAGAGGAGGAAGAAGAAGAGGTTGCTGCACCAGCACCCAAGGCTCAAAAGCTTATGGGTGATGCTATCAGGACAGGGGCTGCATCATCAAAGCCCAAAGAAGCACCCAAAGCTGCCTCCAAGCCCAAGATTGCACCAAAGAGGAGTACTAGAAGCATTCCAGCTGCTGAGAAGAACAAGGCTCCAATGCCTGAAATTGTTGCTGAGGAAGAAGATGATGAGACACATGTCTTGAGAAAATTGAAGCCAAAAATTCCAGATCATAATGATGCTCATCCTGTAGCTGAGAACATGAAGATCAGGAGAGACTCGGGATTGAGGCTAAGGAGAGAGTCAGATCCATATGCCACCAGAAGGAGGACTGCTGTTGACTACAGGTTCCACACAAAGGAACAGCAGGATTTCTATGAGACAGTGTTGTTGGACAAGAAGCCTATAGTGTGTGACATGAGGTGGGTGGACTGGACCTACATGAAGGAGAATGAGGAACACTATCCTGGTGTGTATGACAGCTTCAGCGCTTGTGGAGTTGCAGACTTTGTTGGGCAGAAGCTCACTAAGTGGAATGATGTGCTCATAATGCAATTCTATTCCACAGCACACTTCTATCCAGATGGCAGGATAGTATGGATGTCTGAAGGTATAAGGTACCAATCAACTATTGAGGAATGGTAAAATCTAATAAATGCACCTAAGGAGGAAGAGGATGACTTGGATGTCTATGCCAAGAATAAGATGGATCACAACTCTATGGCACATATGTACAAGGAGATCCCAGAAGCTGCCATAGAATCACACAAGTTTGGATCAGTACATTATCTTCTGTCAGGACTACCAACCATCAACTGGATCCTCAGGCATACTCTATTGCCCAAGTCAGGTGACCACAACATGATCAGAGGCCATGCAATAAACTTGCTACACCTATTTGATGTGCCACAGAAGTTCAAGGTCATGAGCCTTATAGTTGAGACTATCAAGAGGACAGCAGCTGACCAGAAAAGAAGTTGTGGATATGCCCCACAGATCCAGGAGCTGATAAACTCCAAGATGGGCACAGGCACATACCTGTTGGATAAGGAGCACATGCCTATCTATCCAGACTTCGAGGACAACCAAGTGGTTATGGATGAAGATGAACCATCTTCAGTGCAAGCACAAGCTAAGAACGAGAAGGCAAGGACAGAGAAGGCTGCCAAGATGCCAACAATGGAAGAGGCATCTCAGTACTTTTTGAAGAGCAAACGGGATCAACTTGGCTACTTGATTGCATCCACTCTGAGGATTGAGAAGGGGCTGGCCACCTTGACTCGAAAACAGGAGAGCTTGGAGAGGATCATGGAGCAGAAGTTCTATGACATGGATGTGAAGGTAACTAAGATCCAGTCTATTGTTGAGCAGCTTCAGGATGATATGTAGGAGAGGAAGGGCAAGTCAACCACTAAGGCATTTGTCAGAGTGCCTAGAGCTCAAAGATCAGCTACAGTGCCAGTGACAGACACCAGAGCCACTTCATCTGCTCCATCTACATCAACTGATGTTTTCGTCCTTGGCGTTCTGTCTACACCACCACCTGAAGATCAAGCCTGGGAGTTGATCTAGTGCTATGCATTTTCTATGAACTTTTTGGTAACTTGTTGCCAAAGGGGGAGAAAAATGTATAGATCATAGGCTTCAAGAGAGAGTGTAGCTTTTTGTTCTCTCTTGCTTAGGTGGTTGAACTTTATTTGCTTGTTTGAGATACATTATGTCTGTGTGATACCTGGATGATCATGTGTTTGATCATATGCTACATTTATGCTGGTTGGATGACATTATCCTTTTTATCTCTATATGATCATTCACTTTGCTTGGTGATGAGTGCATGTATTCAATCATTATCATTTTGAGCGCTCCACCAAGATGTATGTGACATGGAAGAGTTACCCATGAGCCTAACTCCTTGTGCATTTGCAGTCCAAAGAAAATCTTATACTATGCACAAATTTAGGGGGAGCTCTTTCTTATCACATACTTCTCAAAGCGATAATGTTTTTCACTCCTATTATCATTTGTCGAAGCTTTGATCTATATGTTGTCATCAATTACCAAAAAGGGGGAGATTGAAAGTGCAACTATCCCTAGGTGGTTTTGGTAATTCCTAACAACATATAGCTCATTGATCTAATATCATTCCAAGATGAATATTTCAGGAAAAGCTCAATGGATGGCATGCATTGGATGAGAAAAGTGGATCCCTCAAAATGCTAAGGATAAAAGGATTGGCTCAAGCTCAAAAGCTCAAGACTCTACATTTTATATTTTAGTGATCCAAGATCACATTGAGTCTATAGGAAAAGTCAATACTATCAAGGAGGGATGAGGTGTTGCTTAATGAGTTTCTTGCTCTACAGTGCTTAGTGATATGCTCCAAAACCCTCAACTACTTTCTCATATCCACATATGACCTAAACCAAAAGTCAAACTTGGCCCCACCAATTCTTCCTACCCGGCGCCACCGAGTTCAAATGTCATAGCCACTGCCACAAACCCTAGGCAAATTGGTCTCACCGATAGGGATCTCGGTCTCACCGAGATGGGATTGTAATCTCTCTATTTCCCTTCGTAGCGTTTCGGTACCACCGAGATTGCAATGTAAACTCCCTGTTTCCTTTTTGTAACATTTCGCTCTCACCGAAATGAGTGAATCGGTTCCACCGAGTTTAGCTGACCAACTCTCTGGTTAGCTTATTACCAAAATCGGTCTCACCGAGTTTGTGTAATCGGTCTCACCAAGATTACGTTATGCCCTAACCCTAACCACATTGGTCCTACCGAGTTGCATGTCGGTCCCACCGAAAATCCTAACGGTCACTAGATTTGCTGAATCGGTCCGACCGAGTTTATCAATTCGGTCCCACCGAGTTTGGCAAGTTGTGTGTAATGGTTAGATTTTGTGTGGAGGCTACATATACCCCTCCTACTCCTCTTCATTCGTGGAGAGATCCATCAGAAAAAACCTACACTTCCAACTTGCTGTTTCTGAGAAGGAACCACCTACTCATGTGTTGAGGCCAAGATATTCCATTCCTACCATATGAATCTTGATCTCTAGCCTTCCCCAAGTTGCTTTCCACTCAAATCTTCTTTCCACCAAATCCAAATCCTGTGAGAGAGAGTTGAGCGTTGGGGAGACTATCATTTGAAGCACAAGAGCAAGGTGTTCATCATCAACACACCATTTGTTACTTCTTGGAGAGTGGTGTCTCCTAGATTGGCCAGGTGTCACTTGGGAGCCTCCGACAAGATTGTGGAGTTGAACCAAGGAGTTTGTAAGGGCAAGGAGATCGCCTACTTCGTGAAGATCTACCGCTAGTGAGGCAAGTCCTTCGTGGGCGACGGCCATGGTGGGATAGACAAGGTTGCTTCTTCATGGACCCTTCATGGGTGGAGCCCTCCGTGGACTCGCGCAACCATTACCCTTCGTGGGTTGAAGTCTCCATCAACATGGATGTACGATAGCACCACCTATCGGAACCACGACAAAAACATATGTGTCTCCAATTGCGTTTGAATTCTCCAAACCCTTCCCTTTACATTTCTTGCAAGTTGCATGCTTTACTTTCCGCTGCGCATATACTCTTTGCATGCTTGCTTGAATTGTGTTAAGATTGCTTGACTTGTGCTAAGATAGCTAAAATCTGCCAAAGACTAAAATTGGGAAAAGGATAAGTTTTTATTTGGTCAAGTAGTCTAATCATCCCCCCCCCCTCTAGACATACTTTCGATCCTACAGCGCCTGGCGGTTTGACAGAAGCAGGGGCGCAGAGACCGGCTCTGAGGCGGCTCAGTCGCGGAGTTGGGTGGCCCGCGGCAAGGCAGGTCAAAGTGAGGCTGCGGCGGCGGATTGAAAACGGCCATTGATGGCAGCATTGGGGGCCTCTCACCATGAGGCCACAGGAGCGAATGCGATTTCAGAAGAGCAGCAAAAAACAGGGCAGCCCACAGTTGAGAAGACCCCCGGAGAGGCGTGACAGTAAAATGACGACAGCCACACGGCCCGGAGGCGACTGGAGCAGGGACGCAACCACTTGGAAACAGTAGAAAATGGTGAAGGTGACTTGCAAGATGTGCAAGGTCGGTCGGAAGTGGATTCCGGCAGGCTGTCGCCGCTTACAGGCGACTGTGATGGAGTCCGTGGCAATTCGGCGAAGGATGCCACTTCGGCGACTCAAAAGTAAGCGGCCGAGATGAGGCGAGGCCGCGTCTGCGACTCGGAGGCACTCAATGACGGCAGGAGCTTGGTTCTAGGTCGGTGGCGATGCGATGCCATGGCTGCTCAGCGTGGTCGAGGTGCGGCTGAAGTGGCGGCAAATTAGAGGGACGCCGGCTCACGGGGCCGGCCGAACAGTAGTAGGAGCAGGGGCGGCTCAACGCTAGCCGGCTCTCAGGCGCGGTGACTCGAGGCGTATTCCAGCAGAGACCACAGCAGCTCAGACAAGAGGCGCGGTCACAGAGGTGCGCGGCGGCGGGGCCGGGTTGAAGCCTCGGCGGAGTTGGCCACAAGACCGGGCGGCTTGAAGCGTGGCGGTGTGGGTCAGCGTGGAGGTGGCGACTCACAATGGCCGCAGTCGGCTCGAAGCAGAGATTCGGATGGCTTGGAGCAGCTGGCGTGCCTCGCAGGTGGCAGGCATGACTGGCGTAGGTGTCGGTGTCAAAACCGGCGGATCTCGGGTAGGGGGTCCTGAACTATGCGTCTAAGGCGGAAGGTAACGGGAGGCAGGGGACACGATGTTTACCCATGTTCGGGCCCTCTCGATGGAGGTAATATCCTACTTCCTACTTGGTTGATCTTGATGATATGAGTATTACAAGAGTTGATCTACCACGAGATCGTAGAGGCTAAACCCTAGAAGCTAGCCTATGATTATGATTGTCGTTGTCCTATGGACTAAACCCTTCGGTTTATATAGACACCAAAGGGGGCTAGGGTTACACAGAGTCGGTTACAAAGGATGAGATCTACAGATCCGAATTGCCAAGCTTGCCTTCCACGCCAAGGAGAGTCCCATCCGGACATGGGACGAAGTCTTCAATCTTGTATCTTCATAGTCCAACAGTCCGGCCAAAGTATATAGTTCGGTTGTCCGAGGACCCCCTAATCCAGGACTACATCAGTAGCCCCTGAACCAGGCTTCAATGACGATGAGTCCGGTGCGCAGATTGTCTTCGGCATTGCAAGGCGGGTTCTTCTCCAAATTCTGAGTACCTGTCGAGTAGTGTCCGGCTTCCCATGAATGTTGCACTCCTTGGCTTCTGTGCCTAATAATGGCTATCCTCCACGTGTCGAGCAAATGTGAGAAGTCTGGGCATTTTTACACTTGCCACCCTAACCATGTAAGTAAATCGTCTATTAAAAGAGACGGGGATCCTCAGATCCAGATCACACCATCCTCTCACAGCGAGTATCCATCGGAGCGCACCCGGAAAAGTCCATCCCATCATGGCCGGCCATCGCAGCTCCTCCTCTCGCTCCCATAGCCCTAAGCCAGGCAATTGGAAGAAGTGTTCTGTCCCCCATAGCCAATTAGTAGAGTTATAGACCCAGGGGTTTCTCCCTCCTGCGTATATGGTCCCTGTCCGAGCCGGATTAGCCACTTACAATGGCGGGGAGCAAGCAGAGAGCTTTCCCAACCCATCCATGGGGGAGCGGGTATGCCTTGTCCCTTACTTATTGAGGGGACTCGAATTTCCAATTCATCCGTTCCTCCGCAGGCTCCTGGAGTTCTACGGCCTCCAGCTACATAACTTTACTCCTGCCTCCATATTACACATCGCTGGCTATGTCGCCCTTTGCGAGCTGTTTCTGGGCTGCGAAGCTCATTTCGAGATATGGAAGAGGCTATTTTGCCTCATACCCCGTACACAGGAGGGGTCAATATATCAAGTGGGCGGAGCCGAGATATGGCGCATCGTCGGGACCGGATACATGTCCGGTACTCCGAAGAATACATCCGAAGACTGGCATTCGGAGTGGTTTTATATGGAGGACGTCCCTCTCCCGGACCCTATTCGGATGGGCCTTTCTGAGTTCAACAACGCCCCTTTGAAGAAACGCCGCAGCTGATGCCCTCGGAGCCCCCAGGAGGAAATAACAGAGAGGTCCTTTACCTGATGGCCCGGATAAAAACGCTAGCCAAATCAGGATTGACTATAATCGAGGTTATGTCAATATGTATAATGCGGGGAGTGCATCCACTTCAATATCGGGGACAACCCATGTGGCGCTTCAATGGAGAAGACGATGCCACCCGCTGCGATCGTAAGGGACCGGACTCCATCGCTGCTCTAGCGATAATATTGTCCGATTTTTATAAAGGAGAGGAAGAGGAGTTCATCCGCATTAAGCCACGGGATGGATTGTCCATGTACAACCCCCCAAACTAGGTGAGCTGCCACTTTTTACTCCAAACCTTCCCGCATTCTTCGTCATAAGTATTTACCTTGCTATTTCATAGCAGGAACTGCGGAAAGCTATGAGGGAGGTCCACAACCAGAGGACCCTGACCGGGCCCTTGACCCCGGACTCGAAGAAGATCCGGACACATTTGTGGAGCTCATCGACAGGATGTTCTATCCATTAAGTTGTGACGGTGCCTTAGTGGCCATCATAGTCGATTATCCTGGACTGCTCCCTGCATCACATGTAAGTAAAACCGGAGTCCCAACTTCCGAGAAGGATTCATTTTTCCGCACTTCACCCACCGCACACATATGGTGTCTTACAAGGAAAGTCATCGGGACGCCATGCCGAACCCGAAGTGACTCACCAACAAGGGGCACCGAAACCGGGTAGGCTTAAAAGGAAGGCAGTCAGGACTGAGACGTTGTCGCAGAGGTATGAAAAAGAACCCCGCTCCGTGGTTGTCATCTTTTTTAAAATATAATAACGTCCATGGTTCCTGGCGGGAAAAACGCTCGCCGGACCATATCCGGAGAGCCTGCAGGCCACACCTCCACCAGCCGAGCTCCAGAGCCGGACTTAGAGGCAGACGCTAACGTGGGGCCAACACCGGATGTTCCTCCTACAGAGGATGCGGATAGGCTGTCCGCTACGAATTCTAAAGTGGAAAGTGCCATGAATCACAGACGTTGTCGGGCGGTACTCTGTGACGCTTGTTTCTCTCAAGAGGCGTTCGATGCCTTCAACCCAGGAGACGTGTACATCCGAAGGCTCGTAATGGTCTTGCGAGCTACGCACCAAGATGTAAAGGATATACGGGTAAGAAAATCTAATAATTATGTATATCAGTAGCCCCTAAGACTTGAAACAGTTGGCACAACTGATTTAAGGATCGTTGTTTTCGTAGGTTCTTACGGAGAAGAATACCCAGTTGTCTCAAGAGCTGGAGGAGTACAAAGCCCAGCTACGGGCCGCAGTTGCCGTAATGAAGGAGTCCGAGAAGGCCCCATCTGGTAACACTTGTTTCAATCGAAAAGAATGACATGTACCAGTTAGTATTCGGCATGCATGCAAATCTAACAATAGATTCTACAGATGACCCCGGAGTGAATCCGGAGGTCGTGCGAGGGGATGAGTAACATGCTCAACGACAACTAAAGGCTGGCGAGCGCGTGCTTACGCAGGTTAGGCGGGAGAAAAACAATCTCCAAGATGCCAATACCCGGCTGGGCGTTGAACTGAAAGATGTTCGAGCCCAGCTTTGCCGACCAGAAGGAGAATAAGAGGCTTCGACGCGGCATTTTTAGTAAGTTCTTGAACAAACTTTTATAGAGTTCGGCGAAGAAACCGGCTAACAGAGTTATATCTGTAGGTATGCTGACGGGTCGTCCCGCAGAGGAAATGCCCGGGTTTGCGGGTGATCTTCTACCAGATCTCTCACAACTGCATGAACAAGTACAGCAGGTGATGCAGGGCATTGCCCAAGCCTTGTGGCCATCCGCCTCCCTGCCAGGAGGCATGGGGGAGCTTGTAGAGATGCTCAAGGGAGCGCGGCGGCGCTTCCGATTATGGAAGATATCAGCCTGTCGACAAGGTGCAAGGGAAGCCTGGGCCATGGTGAAGACGAGATATACCAAGGCTGACCCGAACAACATGGACGAGGTCGGACCTGTGGGGTCTGATGGGAAAGAGACCCCATCAATTTGGTGTATGACCAGGTGAAATTAGCCGCAAAGTATTCCCAACAGGATTGTGGGCTAGACAGCCTGTTGGATGGTATAGAAGAAGAATTTAGTCAGTCTAAGTGACTGTGTACTTCAAGTGACATATATTGTCCCTAGCCGAATTGTAAATCATTTGTCATGGCGGACCTTTTCGCTTTGACCCCTGGACCCGACAATCCGGAGTGTATCCGAATACCCGCCGCTATGTAAAACCGGGTACGCGTGGAAACTAGGCGTAGGGTCATAAGTGCTTGAACAGCATAAGTACCCAACTAGCTATGTTATATTACATGGATAGTAAGAAACATCTTCCAGGAGAATAGTTCCTTAGGGTTCCTTTCCTGGGTACGCATGCATTAATGTGCATGTCCGAATCGCGAAAAGAGACGCAGGATATAAACATCTGGGGCATGTATTACAATAAATAAAAGTCATCTTTTGTTCATCGACCAAATATTCCCTTAAGAACGCTTAGCTTTGGCTTCACCCAACCGAGGTACACATCCGCTGACCCGGCAAGAATAATCGCAGAGGTGCTCCCTTATTCCCTAGCCGAATTAACGGGAACGTAGGGCATAAACACAAGAGCTAGGCAACCCAGCTTGGCCAAAACTTAAGTCATACCGATGCATATAATGGCGACGAAAAGGTACATGTGGAAAAGTAACACATGTGCGGGGGGCATAGAGCCCGGAATATAGTTATATTAAGCTTCTGTATAAGAAGCCCCCAGGTATAATGAGCATGCCTAGCGCGTCAAGAAAAAGGGAAGAAAGAAAAAAAAGAAAAGACAAATAACGGATATATAAAAAATTTACGGAGGTAAGGAGACGAACACAGAGTCCGGCACTAGGCGTAGAACCTTCGGAGTCTGGCTGCATTCCATTGGTTTGGCTCGAGTCGATTGTCTGATGCATCCCGCAGACGGTATGCTCCACCGGTCAGAACTTTGTCAATAACGAAGGGACCTTCCTATTTGGACTTGAGCCTATTCTTTTTCTTCTCCGGTAGGCGTAGAACGAGTTCGCCAACGTTATAAGTTTTGGCCCATACTTCTCTGCTTTGGTACCGTCAAGCCTGTTGCTGATAGAATGTAGAGCGGGCTTTGCCACGTCACGCTCCTCCAGGGCGTCCAAACTGTCCTGCCGATCAAGCTTGGCTTCTTTCTCTTCGTACATGCGCACTCGAGGTGAGTCATGAATTATGTCGTAGGGTAGTACCGCCTCTGCGCCATACACCATAAAGAACGGTGTGTATCCGGTAGTGCGATTCGGCGTGGTCCGCAGCCCCCATAGTACGGAGTCGAGATCCTCGACCCAGTGCGTATCTGATTCCTTCAAGGATCGCACTAATCTGGGTTTAATGCCGCTCATGATAAGATCATTTGCTCGCTCGACTTGACCGTTAGTTTGCGGGTGATAGACAGAGGCATAATCAAGCTTAATTCCCATGTTGCTGCACCAAGTTTTTACCTCGTCGGCTGTAAAATTCGAGCCGTTATCGGTGATGATGCTGTGGGGGACGCCATAACGATGTACAACCCCGGATATGAAGTCTATCACTGGTCCGGATTCGGCCGTTTTAACTGGTTTGGCCTCTATCCATTTGGTGAATTTATCCACCATGACCAATAGGTATTTTTTTCTTATGGCTACCCCCTTTAAGGGGTCTGACCATATCAAGCCCCCAGACCGCAAAGGGCCAAGTGATGGGGATTCTTTGGAGAGCGGTAGGTGGCATATGGCTTTGGTTTGCAAAAAGCTGGCAACCGACGCAACATTGAACGAGGTCCTGTGCGTCTGCTCAGGCCGTCGGCCAGTAAAAACATGTACGTAAGGCCTTGCTTACAAGGGCCCGAGCTGCGGCGTGGTGGCCGCCAAGTCCAGCATGAATTTCTGCCAAAAGTTGTCGTCCTTCCTCTTCGGAGATGCACCTTTGAAGTACTCCGGTAGCGCTTTTCTTATAAAGCTCTCCTCGTGGACCTTGTAGCTTTAGACCGCCGCACAATGCAATGTGCCTCGTTTGGGTCCTCAGGTAGTTCCTACCTAGTTAGGTAGGCCAAGAAGGGTTCTGTCCACGGGGCGATGACAGCCATAATCACGTGGGCCGAAGGCGTTATTTCGGTGGCAGAGCCTCCGATTACGTCAGAGTTTTCGGTATCTGGTGTTGTGGCCGAGTCCGGACTGTTGTTGCCGGTCTCTCCTTCCCATACCACGGATGGCTTAAACAGCCTTTCCAAGAAGATGTTGGGTGGGACAGGGTCGTGCTTAGCGCCGATGGGGGCGAGGATATCCGCCGCTTGATTGTTTTCTCGGACCACATGGTGGAATTCGAGCCCCTCGAACCGAGCTGACATCTGAGGACGGCGTTGTGGTAAGCCGCCATTTTTGGGTCCTTGGCGTCAAAGTCCCCATTTATTTGAGATATTGCAAGGTTCGAATCCCCACGCACCTCTAGGCGTTGAATGCCCATGGAGACTGCCATCCGGAGACCATGCAACAGGGCCTCATATTCTGCTGCATTGTTGGAGTCTCTGTATAATATTTGGAGTACGATTGGACTGTATCTCCGGTGGGGATGTCAGACGACGCCTGCCCCTAGACCAGCCAGCATCTTAGAGCCGTCAAAGTGCATGATCCAATTGAGTACGCGCTGCATTTTTAGGGAGTTCGGCTTCATCCATTCGGCGATGAAATCAGCCAAGATTTCATGACTTAATGGCTTGCCGTGGTTTATATGTTATGTCAAACGGGAGGAGCTCGATAGCCCATTTAGCAATCCGGCCCGTGGCGTCACGGTTATTTATTATGTCGTTGAGTGCTACTTCGGAGGTCACCGTAATTGAACACTCTTGGAAGTAGTGTCGTAGTTTCCGGGATGCCATGAAGACCGCGTATGCTATCTTTTGATAATGTGGGTACCGTGATTTGCATGGAGTGAGGATGGTGGATACGTAGTATACCGGCTTTTGAAGCGGGAACTTATGTCCGTCTGCCTCTCGCTCGACGACGAGCACTGCGCCATAACTTGGTGTGCTTGCCGCTATATATAACAAGCATTGGTTCGCCAACATTTGGCGCGCCAAGATTGGGTTGGTGGCCAAGACGGCTTTTATTTCTTCCAATCCGGCCGTGGCGCATCAAATCCACTCAAGTGTTCGTGCATCAAGAAGGCGATAAAGGGGTAGTGCCTTTTCTCCCAATCGGGAGATAAAGCGGCCTAAGGCAGCCACACATCCAGTTAATTTTTGGATTTGCTTGAGGTCTGTTGGGATAGCCAACTGTGACAGAGCTCGGATTTTAGCCGGATTTTCTTCAATTCCTCTACCAGAGACGATGAAGCCCAAGAGCTTTCCGGCGGGCACGTCGAAAATGCATTTTTCTGGATTGAGCTTGGTGTCATATGTTCGGAGATTTTCGAACGTGAGTCTCAAGTCGTCTATTAAGGATTCGACGTGTCTGGTTTTAATGACCACGTCGTCTACGTATGCCTCCACTGTTTTGCCAATATGCATTTCCAGGCATGTCTGAATCATGCGTTGATAGGTTGCACCGGCGTTTTTTAGCCCGAAAGGCATGGTGTTAAAACAGAAGGGGCCGTATGGAGTGATAAATGCCGTTGCGGCTTGGTCGGACTCCACCATCTTAATTTGATGATATCCGGAGTATGCGTCGAGGAAACACAATGAGTCGTGAAACCTGCGGCAGCGCCGATAATTTGATCGATGCGGGGAGGGGAAGGATCCTTGGGGCAAGCCATGTTAAGGTCCTTGAAATCGACACATAGGCGCTTAGGATTTGTCCTTCTTGGTACCATCACTAGGTTTGCTAGCCAGTCCGGATGTTTTATTTCTCTAATGAATCCGCCTCAAGTAACTTGGCTAGCTCTTCTCCCATGGCTCGTCACTTAGGCTCAGAGAAACGCCGAAGAGTCTGCTTGACCGGCTTGAACCCCTTTAGAATGTTAAAGCTATGCTCGGCCAGCCTGCGTGGGATTCCTGGCATGTCGAAGGATGCCGGCGAAGATGTCCCAATTCTCAAGAAGAACTCTCGCAAAGGCGCGCTCATGTGGGGTTTAACTGCCCGATGGATGCTGTTTTTGTAGGGTCCGTTGGGTGGACTTGGAATTTGACTATTTCGTCCGTTGGCTTGAAAGAGGTGGACTTGGGTCTTTTGTCGAGTATCACGTCGTCCCTGTCCACTGTGGAGTGCAGCGCAGTTAGTTCTTCATCCGCAAGGGCTTCGGATAACGCCTCAAGGGCTACTGTGGCGGTTTTATTTTCAGCGCGGAGTGCTATGTACAGATCACTAGCTAGAGTGATGATTCCATTGGGCCCGGGCATTTTGAGCTTCATGTACCCGTAATGGGGTATAGCTTGGAAGATCGTGAATGCCTCCCGCCCTAAAAGGGCGTGGTATCCGCTACTGAACGGGGCCACTTGGAATGTGATTTCTTCGGACCTATAGTTCTCCGGCGTGCCGAATACCACATCTAGTGTGATTTTTCCTACACATCATGCCTCCCGACTAGGGATGATTCCTCTGAAGGTCGTGCTGCTTTGCTCAATGTGGCTCTTGTCCATTTCCATTTTTCGAATAGTCTCCTCATAGATGAGGTTTAATCCGCTGCCACCGTCCATGAGCACTTTAGTGAGCCGGAAGCTGTCCACAATTGGACTTAGGACCAAGGCGGCTGGTGCTCGGGCTGTTCGGAATTTAGGTTCGTCACTGGCATTGAAGGTTATAGCCGTATCGCTCCATGGATTTATTGCTGCCACATGGCAGACTTCGGCAAGGCTGTGGAGTGCTCGCTTGCGCCTATTGTTTGAGGCGAAGGTCTCGAAGACTGTCAATACTGTATTGTTATTTTCCACGGGATGGTGCTCTGTTGTATTGCTGATGAGGATATCCTTGCCGCTCTTGGCCACCTGCCGGAGTATCCAACATGCTCTAAGGCTATGTGTTGGTATGGTATCCGCTGTACTGTGAATTTTGCATGGCCCATTGAGCCATCCCTCCAATACGGTTGCACGCCCTGTAGTGGTCTATTGTTTCTTTCTAATTGGATCGGGTGACTTACGAGAGTACACCCTTTTAGTTCGGACGGGGGGTTTAGTGAGAGCCAGAGGATCCCAGAATTTTGTTTGGGTTTTCCAGGCACTTTCCACCGCACAGTACTTCTGTACTATGGCCGTCAAGTCAGCGAAGTGTGCTATGTCACGGCGACTTATGGCGTTGAGGATTCCCTTATCCGTGCAATTTTTGCAAAAGAATGAAATTGCGTCTTCCTCGCGACAGTCCTTGACCTTGCTCATTACAAGGAGGAATCTGGCCCAATAGTGATGTGTTGTATCTTGGGGCTCTTGTCTAATGTGGGAAATATAACTTATATCTGGGTGGGTGGGTAGATTTAAGTCCGAACCCTGATACGATCTGAGACCCAGGGGCGGAGGAGTTTCCGAGCTTGGCAGTTAGGGCTCCGGGATGTTGCCCAATAGATCTGGCCCGCTGTCTGATTCTAGGTTCAAATCTTGGGCCATGTCCTCCCGTAGACGGGTATCCGGCTCGGAGAGCTCGGGAATCCGGACGTAGTTTGTCCTCAAGATAGAGGAAGAATTGCTGCATTGCTCCTCCACCACCGCTATCTGATGGGTGACCGGTGGAGAGTTAATCTCCCTTTGGTCGGGTTTAAGCCCGATCCGATCATAGTCCGTAGCGACTCCCAAGGCGGCGATGCGATCCAAGAGCTCGTTCAAGGAAGAGAGCTCCATTGGATCCATCTGCTCAGTGAATCCCGAGCCGACGTGGAGGCTGTTTTTGATGACCCGAGAAGTCATCGTCAGTGCAACGGCCGAACGGGCGGTCATGACGAAGCCGCCTAGTCGGAGAGTTTGGCCTACAGCCAGGGCTCCCCAGAGGTGATGTTGTCCTTGACAACAAGACGAGCCATCAAGCCTTATGATGATGGAACAGTGGAACTCTCAATGAAAGCACCAATGTCGGTGTCAAAACCGGCGGATCTTGGGTAGGGGGTCCCGAACTGTGCGTCTAAGGCGGATGGTAACAGGAGGCGGGGGACACGAGGTTTACCCAGGTTTGGGTCCTCTCGATGGAGGTAATACCCTACTTCCTGCTTGATTGATCTTGATGATATGAGTATTACAAGAGTTGATCTACCACGAGATCGTAGAGGCTAAACCCTAGAAGCTAGCCTATGATTATGATTGTCGTTGTCCTACGGACTAAACCCTCCGGTTTATATAGACATCGGAGGGGCTAGGGTTACACAGAGTCGGTTACAAAGGAGGAGATCTACAGATCCGAATTTCCATGCTTGTCTTCCACGCCAAGGAGAGTCCCATCCGGACACGGGACGAAGTCTTCAATCTTGTATCTTCATAGTCCAACAGTCCGGCCAAAGTATATAGTCCGGCTGTCCGAGGACCCCATAATCCAGGACTCCCTCAGTAGACGCGAGACACGCAGGGGGGCTTAAGATTCAGGCGGGTCGTCACCGCGGCGACTCAGCGTGTGGTGGCGTAGAGCGACGGGTTGAGACGAGCGCAGCGGTACGAGGCCGGGCGGCTCTGGCGCGGAGGGCCGGCGGTTTGAAGCGAGCGCAGTGGCCGGACACAGGCGACTCATATGGAAAGCGACTCCGCGGAGGCGGTTTGGGAGCGGCGGGACTCAACGTCTGCTCGGAGCGGGTGGTGGATCCGAGGCGGAGCGAGACCAGGCCACGGGTCCGGTTTGGTTTGGTCTAGGTTTCAAGTAGCAGCTTGGCGGTGCAAACGCGGCCGGGAGGTGGAGCTGGTGAGGGTGGGTCATCATCCGCGGCGTGAAGCGAGCAAACCGCAGTTGCGAGGCAGGGCGGCCGACTAGAAGCGTATCCTGACAGGCAGAGGGAACTCGTGGTGGATCGATGGCAGAGACGAACCGGGCGGCTCGAGGCTGGTCTTGCAGCTTGCGGAGGGGCCGACGCGGGGCATGCCGCAGCCACGGGAACATTGCACAGAGGCGGGCACTCGACACGGGACTGGGAGCACCGTGGAGATGACCCGGGGGCGGCTCTGTGGAGACAAGGGTGCGGACGCGGCCTGGGGCAGAGGAGCAGCCAACCACGGCGGGTTAGCAGATCTGGCGAAGTAACATCCCGTTTGGGGTGGAGGTGAACCGGCAGCGGCGACTTGGCGGAGGCCAAGCTCTGAGCAGTAAAGCAGCTTGATGTGACTCAGGGCAGCGGCAACTTCAGCAGATAGCAGGGATGATTCATCGGAGTCAGCTCGGAGGCAAAAACGTGCTGATGGTAGCAGGCCGGTTTGGCACCATGGTTGTCACAGACGATGGTTTAACGTGGCACGGCCGTGGTTGTAGCAGTTTGGCGCGAGGCTGACTTGGATTCTGCGATTTACAGCGTTGAAAACCAAATCACCCTCCAGGTCGTCATATTATTATGATTTCTCTAGTTTTACCAAAAACAGAGCTCGTATCCCTAATCACCAGCGGCGGTAGCTTTAATAGATCTTCAAAGGAGACAGTCGAGCCTTTGACTTTTCCCCATAACAGTTATTTGGTGAACAGAAAACAAACCGGTGAATCACTGATAGAGGCGGTTTGGACTTATTTTCTTGGTGACTTGCGGCAGTCATCAGACTGTAACTTTAATTTCTTGAACTTTAAATCAGCCTGACTGAATCTGAACCGATGAACTCAAAATTTTGGCAGATCCTTTCCAACTGCCTCTGCTTTATCCGAAATTTGCGAACTTCTCCATCCCTATGAGAGATCCCTCCAAGAACTCAACACCACCGTGCGCGAGCCTCACGGTGGGCGCCAACTGTCGTGGATTAGTCACGGTAGATGTCCTAGTGTAAGGACTTAGTCGTGAGGCCAACGCATCTATGCGGTAGCTTGAAGGGGTTGGTCGGAATCGAGAGACGCGAGGTGGATCAACGCACAAGACAAGGATTTAGACAGCTTCGGGCACCGGGAAACATCATCCGGTAACAACCCTACATGTTGTTTATGGCTAGGTCTCATTATCATCACGAGGGAGTCGTCGTAAACCGGCTCTCCCAGTTATCTCTAATCTTAACCCTTATCTCTTGTCCCACTCTTGGGGTGCCCTGCCCCTCCTTATATAAGTTGAAGGGGTGGGTTACATGTAGAGTCCAACTCGGATTAAGACTTAAACTATTCTGACTTCTCTTCATGGGCTTCTTAACGTCTTGGGCTTCATAACGTCTCGGGCTTCATAACATCTCGGGCTTACTAACCCCAGGCGACTCTGTCTGCCGGGTTATGACTGTCAACCGGGTTAAGACTGTCTGCTGGGTTATGACTGTCTGCTGGTTTATGAGAGTCTGCCGAGTTACGATTGTCTGCCGTGTTATGACTCCTGCTGGTTTAAGATTGTCTATCGTGTCGGCGTTCTGGGAATGGGGGTCCCCAGACTTGCCTGCCTGCGGCCTGCGGCGTGGCTCGAGTGGGGGCCCAGCGCGGCCCAGCTTCATCAGCTCAAGCTCAAGACCCTCGCGAGGGGCCAAGCCTCGCGGGGCGGACGACAGGAACCTTCCTCAGGAGCAGCCTCGTCAGGCAGGCTCGCGAGGAGGCGGAGAGATCAAGGCAGGGTACCTCACGAGGGTGCCCCGTGACGCAAGCCATGACGATCGAGACCAGGCGGGTGTCTGCCCGCGCAGTGTCCTCATTTCCCTTTTGGTGCAAAGGAGGCAAGCACAGGCCAAGGCATCAGGCAAAGGTTACCGCTTCGGTGCAACAAGACCAAGACCAGCAGAGCGGCAGGAAGGAGGTCATCGTGGAGCCCAGGACGGCGTCACCGTTAGAGCCTTTGGCAGCCGAAGACCAACTTTAGTCAGTATAAGTGTACTAGATGTTCCCCTTCAAAATGGCCAATTGTTGGCGCCCTTCCCGCTCATTATTTGGGAAGAGGTCCAGGGCCTCCCACTATAAATAGAGCTAGCCACCACAGAGTAGAGGCATCTGATAGAGCCCTAGCAGACAGAGAGAGAGGCGATCAAACTCACCCAAGCAGTTCATCACAGCAGCCCAAGAACACCCCTCGCGAGGTTGTTCTTCCTTTGTACTGTTCTTCGTCAGCCCCCTGAGGCAAACCACCACACCACACACTAGAGTAGGGTATTACACCACAACGGTGGCCCGAACCAGTATAAACCTCGTGTCTCTTGTGCCGTTCATCGTTCATAGTTTAGATCCCTTGCTAACCATCGACGCGTGAGCTGGTAGGGGAAAGATCTCCGCGCGCACCCCAGTGTTCGAACCTCAGGGGTCTGCCAGAACCCGAAATCCGACATTTGGCGCGCCAGGTAGGGGTGCGCCGGAATCTTCCTTCCGTTGGTCGCGCATGATCTTCCGTCGTGTCCATGGCTGACGCTCGCCGAGCCCGCGCGGAGCGTCGGGCTGCCCGCTCCGCCCGAGTCGCCCAGACGGCTCCCATCGGCGGACACCCCCGTCGTTCCCCGTCGCCTGCAGCCAACGCCGCCACCGGCCCGGCGGGGAACGAGCAGCAGGCCTCGTCCCTGCACCCATCGGTGAGGCGAGAGGGCCGCACCGCAACTACTTCGCTCGCCCCTGCTGGTTCTTCGTCCCGCGCTCCCATGGAGGCTCGAGCCGCACTCATCGTGGCAAACGAGCTCCTGCGCTACCGCCCCGTTGACGACGTCTACGAGGAGTGGCTCGACCGCGTCGCTGAGCTCGTCCGCGCCGCAGGGGGCTCCCCCGCGCCGTCCCTCTCATTGCCTCGCCCTTCACCCCGCACGGGAGGCAGGGAGCCGGAGGTGCCCCCGCCACCTCCTCCCCAGGAAGGCGCCCTGGCTCCAAGGCGCGCGGCCCCGGGCCGAGACCCTCCGTGTCCGGCGCCCGCGCAACAAGAAAGGAGCTGCCAGGAGATCCCTCGTCCCCAAGAAGGTGCTCGCGTGCTCCCAGCACCGGAGCGCCGCGATCACGCTCCAGGGCCACCGCGTCAAGACCCCGCGCTGCTCCAGGCAGCGGTGCACGGGAACCCACAAGAGCAAGCTCCGCATCAGCAGAGAGCCCCGGTAGCCACTGCAGGCTGCCGCGCCTTCACCACCGAGCTGCGCAGCGTCGCGTGGCCCGGCAAGTTCAAGCCGGACCTGCCTCCTCGCTACGACGGCACCGCCGACCCCGCGGAGTTCCTTCAGCTCTACGAGCTGGGCGTCGAAGCCGCCAACGGGGACGAAAAGGTCATGGCGAATTGGTTCCCCATGGCACTGAAGGACGGTGCCCGAACCTGGCTCCTAAATCTGGCTCCCGGCACGATCTCCTCCTGGGACGAGATGCGCACCCGCTTCATCGCCAACTTCCAAGGCACTCGCGACCGGCCTCCGGCTGTGAGCGACATGCACCGCATCAAGCAGCAGCCAGGAGAGACCCTACAGAAGTACATCCAGCGCTTCAACAACACCCGCCTCAAAATCCCCAAGGTGACTGAGGAAGCCATCATCTCAGCCTTCTCCGTTAGCGTGCGTGACGTCAAGATGAAGGAGGAGCTAGCAATGCATGAAGACATGTGCACATCCCTGGAGCTGTTCAACTTGGCGACCAAATGCGCCAGGGCTGAGGAAGGGCGCCTCTCCCTCCTCGAGCTTCCGGCTGCCGATCTAGAAGAGAAGAAGCCCAAGGCCAAGGACGTGAAGCGCAAGGGGGCTGCCGTGCTCGCGGCAGAACCAGACACCAAGCGAGGCAGAGATCAGCCCGAGTCATCCAAGGGCAGCCGGTACTGCGTGTACCACGACCTCCACACCCACAACACCAACGAATGCCAGGAGCTCAGGGCCATATGAGAAGGGCGTATCGGCCGACGCCCCAAGCGCAATGATCGGGGCTACGACCGAGGAGGAGGAAGAGGCGCAGGACGTTGGGAAGACCGTGGCCCTCGCCAGGTATGGTGTGACAGACCTCGCGAGGACCGCTGGCAGGACCAGCCTCGCGAGGGAGGTTGGAGAGACCAACCTCGTGAGGACCGCCCTCAAGGCAACGCAGGGCTCCCACCTCTGCCGCAGCCGCCAAGGAGGTACGAAGACAATCATCAGGACGAGGGGGCTGGGGGCTTCCAGGAGCCGCGCGTGATCGCTTGCATCCTGGGTGGTGCTCAGGCCCCAGCCTCTCAACGCATCTTCAAGCAGTTTGCTCGCGAGGTGAACGCAGTCCTCCCCAAGCCAGAGGTCACTCGCCCTCTCAGATGGTCGTCGTGCGCTATCATGTTCAGCTCAGCGGATCAGCTCAAGTGCGCGGCAACGGCCGGAGTCCTCCCCATGCTTTGCTAACCAGTCATCAGCAACGTGCAAGTCACCAGGACCCTCATCGACGGCGGATCAGGACTCAACGTCCTATCTGTCGAGACATTCAACGATCTCCAAGTGCCATATGATCAGCTTCAGCCGACCAAGCCTTTCTCAGGAGTCACTGATGGCTCCACCATCCCGATAGGGCAAGTTCGTCTTCCCGTCACCTTTGGACGGTGCAACAACTACCGCACCGAGCTCATCGACTTCGACGTCGCCCACATTCGCCTGCCATACAACGCCATCCTCGGGTACCCGGCTTTGGCCAAGTTCATGGCGGTGACTCACCATGGCTACAATGTCCTCAAGATGCCAGGAAGCGGAGGAGTCATCACAGTGCCTTGTGAAGAAAGGGATGCAGTGTGCTCTCTTGAGCGTGCCTTCCAAGCTGTAGCAATCGAAGACCCAGATCACAGGAGCGGGAGACTTCCCGAGGCGATCCCCAAGAAGAAGAAGGCTTCACCTGGTCCAAGCCCTCATGGGGTAGGCACCTCCGGAGGCGTGGCAACAGGACCCGCGCCCGTTCAAGGGACGCCACCCTCTGTCGCGTAGGAAGGCGCGCTCGGCGCCCTCCTCAGGCAGGGCTCGGGGGCTCTTTCATGGCGAGCCACCGACCTAGCCGGGGTCACGAGGGAGGCGCTCGGGCGCCACTTGGAGGCGTGCTTCGAGGCACGTTTCCCTCAGGAAAGTATGAGGCGAGGAGGGCCAAACCCTTAGGAGTTCATCGCGAGAACACCCGGGGAGCTCTGAGTCAAGAGTCATGCGCTGGCTGTTGCTGCTTGCTGCGCCGTGCCCCCACATCCAGCGAGGATCTGGGCTGCGAATCTGCATCGACATACCAGGCTCAACCGAAGCGTCTCGGGGCGCCTCGGCCTCGTGGCGTGGGGCGTTGCGAGGGTCCACCTCACAGCTACTTCGCATGCCTTTCGGCCTGCCGAACGCGGTTGCCGCCCATCAGCGCCTACTGAGGTGCGCTCTGGAGGCTCAGGAGGTCAAGCAGCGCACGATCCTGGCAGAGATGGAGATGGCCCTCGAGGAACCCCCCGTGCCCTCGGAGCCTCCCGAGGCTCCAGGTCCGGAGGGCTCGTGAGGGTCGGCGCCCTCATCACGCGTCGTCCGCTACCTCAACATCCCGCCATCTCCGACCATATCAGGTGACACCTTTCCTAGTTTCGTTTTCAGCTGGGAGCGCCCCTCGGGCTGCATCATTCCCAGGCTACGTGGGTCCGTCCCTGCGGCATGTATCCGTTTTTCTTATGTTCTTTACTTACCTTGTTGGGGGCGCCCCTCGGGCTGCATCATCCCCAAGCTACTCGGGCCAGACCCAGTGGCGTATGCATTCTCCGCACCTATCTAGATGGATTTGCTTATTCATACATGACATGCTTGACCTAATCGCCTGCTCGATTGACACCTACCTTTGGAGCCGCTCGCTCAGGCACGGCACTTGCGCACGGGTCCGTCCCTGCAATGCCGATAAATCTGAATGGCTAAGCTCTGGCCGCGGTAGCCCCGCAAGGCGCCACCTCACCAAGCCCTCAGTGCCCCCGATCACTCCCTCGGAGCGACCAATGGTTGGCTGGAAACCGTAATGACGAACCTTGTTTTCCCTCGTGATTGGTACACAGGACCTGCTACAGGATTAACGCTGGCGGCATCACGAGCCTTCTCTCCTCCTCTCCGGCGCGATCCGCTTGCATGTTAAAAGGGGGGCGCCTGAGCATCGCGACTCATGGGCTCTTACTGGCTCTCCAGCCCTCACCCCTTGGCCTTAACCCACGGCATCGCGACCTGTCATACCAGCAGCGGCTGAGCTCGCTCGAGGGCGGGGACCTGAGGACGTAGAGCATTAAGGAAAGCGCGGGCGAGAGGGAAGAAGCTCGCGAGGGCCCAACCCAGCAACACCACAGTTGCCGTCGCGCAGACACGGCACCTCATCGAGCGCCTCTCCAAACCCGCAAGATAAGTCACGTAAAAACTGATCCGACTCAGCGCTAAACCCTCGCCTACTGCTACTCTGTCACGGCAAAGTTGCCTACCTTTCTTGCCCAGCGGAAGCTGCTTGAGCGCTAAAGCGGACCTCCTGAGCATCGCGACTCAGGGGCTCTTACTGGACCTCACGCCGCTCACCTCCTGGCCTTGACCCACGGCATCGCGACCTGTCATACCAGCGACGGCTGAAGCCTACCTGGGGACCAGGACCGGTCAGCGCAGAGCACCAAGCCCTCGTGAGGAAAGAAAGGGGGAGCTGAGCTGGGGCACAACAAGCATCTTGCACCGATTCGTCATAAGGACATAATATTCACAAAAACATGGCTAGCGCCTTACATACCCCCGCGGGGTGCTACTTCGATTCTTTGCAGGAAATAAAAGATGCTAATCCTAAGGAACGCCGACTACGCATGCCTCCGCGGGAGACGCCATCGTCAACAATGGGCGTCGGTATGGCGCCAACCCCATCCAGATCACGGTGCGGTAGCTGAAGCACTGGCCCGCCCGGCTCGGGCGCGCGGCTCGGGCTCGTATCTATCGTCGCTCATCTCCGGAGTCTCCAGAAGCTCGGCGGAGGCGCTGGACCCTCCGTCCCCTTCGCTGCTGCACGGGGAGCTGCCGAGGGGGCGACCGGCGGGCCTAGTCCTCGCCACGACGAGGCCCCGACCGCCCTTCTCGGGGCAGCATTCCAGCCGGCGTCCTTCCGCGTTGAAGACCTTGAAGAACATCAAGGAAGCGCCATCGTACTCCAGGTGGATCACGAGGGCGCCCCTTGTCCGGCAGACCCGGGCGATCTCGCCCCAGTCTCGGGTCATGTAGACCTTGCCCGAAGCGACAACCACAACCTCCGCTCCGGTCGTAGGGGTGCTGCAGCCAGCGTGCTGCAACCAGAGCTCCAGAGAGCCCCTCGACGGGATCTCGAAGGCGAAGGAGGGAGGAAGGCGAATCCAAGATTGAGGAGGCATGGCGGCATGGAGCAAAAGCTCTCGGGAGGAGCCCTCGGCATGGACTCCAGGAGGAACAACGCGCACCGCCGTGACCCGCCGGCGCCGACGGCGGCGTCGTCCGTGGCGCTCGGCGTCTACTCCTCCAGGGCCCTCAATGCGTGCGTACAAGGGCAGCGGGAACCCTGGCGGTGACCGCTCGTACCAGGGCCTCGACACCTCCTGTCGGGCGCCCTCATCTCGGCGGCAGAGGACTAGCCGTTTCTTCGGCGGAAGCGGGCCGGGACCCTCTCAGGGGGCCTTTCCCTTCTCTTCTGCGGAAAACCGGCGGATCGGAGCCATTGTCGCAATGTGGAGCAAGCGCAAAGATGAAGAGAAAGGAATAGCGAGAAGAGATGAACTGGAAGGGCTTGCGTCGTTCCGTACTTATAGCCGGAGGAGGCCAATCGTCGGCCTCCACGATCGCAGGTAATCATGACCAATTTCTGCGTGCAGGGACTTGTCAAACCATGCGGTTGCCGAGGCGTCGTGGGGAAGCGGAGACGCCCACGACCAATCAATCGCCACGCGGCACCCAAGGCCGCAGGCTGTTGGGGCCCGCGGCGCTTCACTCTTGTCCCTTCGCTTCTCTGCTAAGCCAAGTTCGGGCGTGCCTTGGGCCCGGGGGCTACTGTCGGCGTTCTGGGAACGGGGGTCCCCAGACTTGCGTGCCTGCGGCCTGCGGCGTGGCTCGAGTGGGGGCCCAGGGTGGCCCAGCTTCATCAGCTCAAGCTCAAGACCCTCGTGAGGGGCCAAGCCTCACAGGGCGGACGACAGGAACCTTCCTCAGGAGCAGCCTTGTCAGGCAGGCTCGCGAGGAGGCGGAGAGATCAAGGCAGGGTACCTCACGAGGGTGCCCCGTGACGCAAGCCATGACGATCGAGACCAGGCGGGCGCCAGGCAGGTGCCTGCCCGCGCAGTGTCCTTGTTTCCCCTTTGGTGCAAAGGAGGCAAGCACAGGCCAAGGCATCAGGCAAAGGTTAGCGCTTCGGTGCAACAAGACCAAGACCAGCAGATCGGCAGGAAGGAGGTCATCGTGGAGCCCAGGACGGCGTCACCGTCAGAGCCTTTGGCAGCTGAAGACCAACTTTAGTCAGGATAAGTGTACTAGATGTTCCCCTTTAAAATGACCAATTGTTGGCGCCCTTCCCGCTCATTACTTGGGAAGAGGTCCAGGGCCTCCCACTATAAATAGAGCTAGCCACCATGAAGTAGAGGCATCTGATAGAGCCCTGGCAGACAGAGAGAGAGGCGATCGAACTCACCCAAGCAGTTCATCGCACCAGCCCAAGAACACCCCTCACGAGGTTGTTCTTCCTTTGTACTGTTCTTCATCAGCCCCCTGAGGCAATCCACCACACCACACACTGGAGTAGGGTATTACACCACAACGGTGGCCCGAACCAGTATAAACCTCGTGTCTCTTGTGCCGTTCATCGTTCATAGTTTACATCCCTTGCTAACCATCGACACGTGAGCTGGTAGGGGAAAGATCTCCGCGCGCACCCCAGTGTTCGAACCTCAAGGGTCTGCCGGAACCCGAAATCCGACATGTCGAGTTATGACTCCTGCCGGTTTATGATTGTATGCCGGGTTATGATCTGACTTAACACCTGTCGGGTTATCATCTGACTTAACACCTGCTGGGTTATCATCTGACATAACACCTGCCGGTTTACCAAGTCCCAGCCAGGTTATAACTTTGGTCGGGTCATAGCGTGGGGTATATCCCCGACATAAATTGTTATTCGTTCTTCTTGTCGGCTTGACTTAACATGGCATAGAGAAAGAGGAAGCAAGACATAACGACAGGGAAAGGGAAGCGGAAGAATCCTGCAGATTCTGGTAGTACTGATGGTGCAATAGAAGATCAAAGTCCAGCGGAAAATTGTACCGACAGGGTATCCCATGCTAAACGAGCTGCAGAACAAGCCAAACAGAAACAAATAGCTGCCACCAAACAAGCAGAGACAACCCTAGTTGTTGCAACACCTTCCACAGTACCACCAGCTGCACGATTTACTCATTGGTCAACTCAGCTAGCAGCACATTCCCAAGCTCCCTTGCCACCTGACACTACTTCCGAAGCACTCTTGACACAAGATGAGTTGGCAAGATCAGATGAACTTTGTGAGCTTCAACAACAAGAAGGTAGTTCGGAGTCAAGTTACTGCTTGCATGCTTCTTTATATGTAGTCTCACAGTTTGATGTACACTAACACTTCCTATGTTTGTTGTTGGACTAGCACCTAGGCGCAAGAGGAAACAAACATCAGGGATAATGCTCGATAGGTTAACTAAATCTAGAGGAGGAAGAATGGAGATCCGTTTTGAGGCAGGTTTAAAAAGGCCACGTGATGCTACAGAGTCAGCCAAGTTAGTATCAGAGGCAGCGGTTGCTATTAGGCGTCATGTACGTATCCTCCCAACATGGATTCAGTACAGGAATGACAAAGACGAAACCCAGTTCAACACCATCCTCGACCATTTATCTGTAAGTATGATTATGTATGGAAACTAGTAATATCGTCTTGCTCTGTCTAATACTTTCTAGGTTGTTGATAATGAGACTCCCATAATTTTCAACATATGAGGTTCAAGTTGGATAGCCAAGATGATGCAACCAGACAAGCTTGCACCCATGTTTTCAAGTCTGCTCTATGACAGTATCGGTATAACTTGAGGAAAACTCACTTTGAAGGCAAGGCTAACAGTGAACTTGCCCAAACATCTCCAGTGGAAAATATATCAGATGAAGATTGGAGAGGCCTCGTTAAACACTGGTATGATCCAAAGTATCAGGTACATTATATATATGTGATCAGATCACTTGTTGAATCCCTATTTACGCATGTGCCACACAAATCTATCTTCTTGTAGGTGAACTGTTCAAAGAACAAGGCCAAGCGTACGAAAGTGAAATTCCAACAAACGACAGGATCTCGTAGCTATATTGCACACTGCGAGGCTCTTGTAATTAGCTGTTGTTTCACTCTTTTCGCTGCACCATATTATCAGATCTATATTGACTTGTTCCAAATGTAGAGGAAAGCCCGCAAGGACCAAAAAGTACCTGAACCAAATGTTGTGGAAATCTTCAAGGACTGTCACACTAGCAAGAAGAAGGGCACGACTACACCAGTCAAAGCCGATGTTGTAAGTCCTTAATCCTCATGCCTTTTAACTACTACTTACTCTGACTTGTGCCTTGAACTGCATGGTTTGCAGCCAATGTCTATTACTCTTTTCAATTTTATACACAATTGTCTTAGCATATCATTGCACCTTACAAGGTTTAAAAGAGAGGAGTGATGTTCCTTTGATCTTGACCTGTAATCTAGTTCCGTGCTGGACTTGCCCACACAACGTTACAATTGCCTGTTTGTCTGTTCTCAGTTGTTTTGTGATATGAATGATGTCATACTATGCTTAACGTATTATAAACTTCGTCTCTTTATCCTTAGCCCTCAATAGAATGTGAAGATAGACAATACATTAGCGATGGTACATGGTCATATATTTGGAACCTGGTTTTGTTATGTACTTTGCAATAAAATACAACTATTATTTTACATGGGTTCACTAGAATAAGTTCTGTATATAGACCAAAGCTATTTTGTTTGGTTTTGCTGCCTCCTTAATATCTTCTGTTCTAGTACTACTAATGTAAAATCTCAAATTTTCAGTGACCTATGGAAAAAATGGTGGAACCGCCACCTTCTGAAGGTGGCGAGGCAACTATAACTGCAATGTCAGCTCTTGCTGCAGTGGGTCAGTACCTATCCACTAACAGTGCCAAAAGCACGTTCCTGCGTAATACTGTGTTGGTTGTTAAGGCAATCTCGTCCAAACTGCCTCATGATCAAGATATGCAAGCTCAAAACAATGTTGTATCATGCTCTCGGACACAAGGCCATTCCCTAACAGAGACCCTTTGTGAAACAAGGAGAGACATTGTTCGATGTTGTCAAGATATGCATGGTTTTGAAACGAGACTATCGGACATTTGCTATGTTGTTCAGAGCCTAGGAGAGCGAAGGCGAAGGTTATGGTGCTCCATCGGACAATACTGACATGAAAACGTAATCAGTCAAATGGTGAGCTTCTGAACTTCTGGTGGTGCATTTATCTGCTAGACTTTTAACTTTTACGCCAACCTTCCTTTGTTTTATAGTTGTAATTTGTTTTGGTGCGATACAATTTTTTGTCTTAACGTGCAGCCACCGGCTGAAGAAAACAGCAAGCCATTTTTGTATAGTGTAGGGTGTTCCCTATATTTGCACTGGTGGCGAACTTTGATGCCCACCAGCTGTAGTTAACATGGGCCTCCTACGGGTCGTAGAAACAATGGGCCTTCTAAGGGCCGTAGAAACAATGGGCCTTCTATGGGGCATAGACAAAATGGGCCTTCTACGGGCCGTATCATCAATGGGCCTTCTACGGGTCGTATCATCGGTTGGCCAAACATGGGCCAATAACAGACCACATTATGGCCGTAAATGGGCTAGAGTTGAAATCGTCCGTTCATGGGCCGACCATAACGGCCGTCGTTAATCGGTCGTATTTGATGACGCTAAGAAAAGCATTAACGTATTAACGGGCCACAAACGGGCCGACTATAACCACGGGCTGAATTTGGCCCTGGCGTAAAATAGCGAGAACGGGCGAAAGTAAACGAATCTTTGAAATGAGCCTAAGAATAAATGGGCCTTGAGAAGGCCAAAAGATAACATGGGCTGGAAATGGCCCAACGGAATAATGGGCCGTTAATGGGTATAAAGTGATACTTTGTTCATTACGGGCCGGTTTACCACGGGCCGTTAATGGGCGAGGTTACTAAGGGCCTCATATGGGCCGAAGACGTCATGGGCCATACATGGGCGGAAGTTAAAACGGGCTGGAATTATATTGGACGGCCCAGATGACGCTACTGGGCCTAATTCGGATAGGCCGTAAACGGGCCCTGGGTTAGTGGGCTGTAAATGGGCTATATGTGAACATGCCGTTAACAGGCTTGTCGTGGGCCGGCCCGCCACCTTTTGACCAAGTCAAACGGGCCGGCCTTTTCACAGAAATGGGCCTCTGTTGGGCCGTGCCACGTGTCGATGTATCATACGCGCTTTGGGTCCAATGAGTGGATGACATCTGTCCAAACGGTGAGCCGACACGTTTTTCCTCCAGCCAATGATGATTTTACACGTGGAAAATCCCCATTGGTCGGGGCTATTAACGGGTTATCGGATCCAAAACCGGACCCGATAGCTTAACGGCGTTCCGTTACGATGGATGCCACGTGTCGGTCACCCTTGACAAAAGCACTTCTGTGACGCGCGATTTATCGTCATGGAAGTGGACACTTCCATGATGATAATTTTGGTAATGTCATGGAACACTTCTCTGACGAAGACGTGTATGACTATCTTGATTCTGTCATAAATATGTCATGGATGTACATGCATGACAGAAAATGTGACCTACTATGACAAACACGTATCATCACGGAAGTGTATTTTTTGTAGTGCTATAGCAGGAGCAGATGCAGACGTTATGAACGTTTGGCAAGCTTGATATAATGACTACTTAATAGTTTAGTGCGCCATGCTTCACGGCTTAGAACCGGGACTTCAAAATCGATTTGAACGCCATAGAGCATATGAGATGTTCCAAGAGCTGAAATTGGTATTTCAGACTCATGCCCGTGTCGAGAGGTATGAAACCTATGAAAAGTACTTTTCCTACAAGATGGAGGAGAATAGCTTAGCTAGTGAACATGTGCTCAGAATGTCTGGGTACTACAATCGCTTGAATCAAGTGGGAGTTAATCTTCCAAATAAGATAGTGATTGACACAGTTCTCTAGTCACTATCACCGAGCTACTAGAAATCGTGATAAACTATAATATGCAAGGGATGACGAAAACGATTCCCGAGCTCTTCACGATGCTGAAATCGGTGAAGGTAGAAATCAAGAAAGAGCATCAAAATGTTGATGGTTAATAAGACCACTAGTTTCAAGAAAAAGGGCAAGGGAAAGAAAGGGACCTTCAAAAATAATGGCAAGCCAGTTGTCGCTCCCATGAAGAAGCCCAAAACTGGACCCGAGCCTGAAACTGAGTGCTTCTACTGCAAAGGAAATAGTCACTGGAAGCGGAACTTCCCCAAATACTTGGCGGATAAGAAGGATGGCAAAGTGAACAAAGGTATATTTGATATACATGTTATTGATGTGTACCTTACTAGTGTTCATAGTAGCCCCTGGGTATTTGATACCGGTTTCAGTTGCTAAGATTAGTAACTCCAAATAGGAGTTGCAAAATGAATAGAGACTAGTTAAGGGCAAGGTGACGATGTGTGTTGGAAGTGATTCCAAGGTTGATAAGATCACCATTGCATGCTCCCTCTACCTTCGGGATTAGTGTTGTACCTAAATAAATGTTATTTGGTGTTTGCGTTGAGCATGAATATGATTGGATCATATTTATTGCAATATGGTTATTCATTTAAGTCAGAGAATAATTATTGTTCTGTTTACATGAATAAAACCTTCTATGGTCATACACCCAATGTAAATGGTTTATTGAATCTCGATCCTAGTGATACATATATTCATAATATTGATGCCAAAAGATGCAAAGTTGATAATGATAGTGCAACATACTTGTGGCACTGCCGTTTTGGTCATTTTGGTGTAAAGCGCATGAAGAAACTCCATGTAGATGGACTTTTGGAATCACTTGATTATGAATCATTTGATACTTGCGAACCATGCCTCATGGGCAAGATGACTAAAAACTCCATTCTCCGAAACAATGGAGCGAGCTGATGACTTATTGGATATAATATATATCGATGTGTGCGGTCCGATGAGTATTGAAGCACGCGATGGGTATCATTATTTTCTGACCTTCACAAATGATTTGAGTAGGTATGGGTATATCTACTTGATGAAACACAAGTCTGAAACATTTGAAAAGTTCAAAGAATTTCACAGTGAAGTGGAGAATCATCGTAACAAGAAAATAAAGTTTCTACTATCAGATCACGGAGGCGAATATTTGACTTACGAGTTTTGGCCTTCATTTAAAACAATGTGGAATAGTTTCACAACTCACGCCACCTGGAACACCACGAGCGTAATGGTGTGTCTGAACGACGTAACCGTAGTTTATTAGATATGGTGCGTTCTATGATGTCTCTTACCGACTTATCACTATCGTTTTGGGGTTATGCATTAGAGACAGCTGCATTCACGTTAAATAGGGCACCATCTAAATCCGTTGAGATGACACCGTATGAACTATGGTTTGGCAAGAAACCTAAGCTGTCATTTCTTAAAAGTTTGGGAATGCGATGCTTATGTCAAAAGGCTTCAGGCTGCTAGTCTCGAACCCAAAGCGGAGAAGTGCGTCTTCATAGGATACCCTAAGGAAACCATTGGGTACACCTTCTACCACAGATCCGAAGACAAGATCTTTGTTGCTAAGAATGGATCCTTTCTAGAGAAGGAGTTTCTTTCGAAAGAAGTGAGTGGGAGGAAAGTAGAACTTGATGAGGTAATTGTGCCTTCTCTCAAATGGGAAAGTACCACATCAGAGAAAACCGTTCCTGTGATGCCTACACCAACTAGAGAGGAAGCAAATGATAATGATCATGAAACTTCAGATCAAGTTACTACTAAACCTCGTAGGTCGACCAAAGCACAATCCACACAAGAGTGGTACGGTAGTCCTGTCCCGGAAGTCATGTTACTAGACCAAGGTGAACCTACAAACTATGAAGAAGCTATGATGAACCCAGATTCCGACAGATGGCTTGAGGCCATGAAATCTAAGATAGGATCCATGTATGAGAATAGAGTGTGGACTTTGGTGGACTTGCCCGATGATCGGCAAGCCATAGAGAATAAATGGATCTTCAAGAAGAAGACTGACGCTGATGGTAATGTTACTATCTACAAAGCTCGACTTGTCGCGAAAGGTTTTTAACAAGTTCAAGGAGTTGACTATGATGAGACTTTCTCAACCGTAGTGATGCTTAAGTCTGTCCGAATCATGCTAGCAATTGCCACATTTTATGATTATGAAATCTGGAAAATGGACGTCAAAATTGCATTCCTTAATAGATATCTTAAAGAAGAGTTGTATATGATGCAACCAGAAGGTTTTGTCAATCCTAAAGGTGTTGATAAAGTGTGCAAGCTCCAGCGATCCATCTATGGACTGGTGCAAGCATCTCGGAGTTGGAACATATGCTTTGATGAGGTGATCAAAGCATATGGTTTTATACAGACTTACGATGAAGCCTATATTTACAAGAAAGTGAGTGGGAGCTCTGTAGCATTTCTGATATTATATGTGGATGACATATTATTGATTGGAAATGATATAGAATTTCTGGATAGCATAAAAGGATACTTGAATAAGAATTTTTCAATGAAGCTACTTGCATATTGACTATCAAGATCTATAGGGATAGATCAAGACGCTTAATAGAACTTCCACAAAACACATACCTTGATAAGATTTGAAGAAGTTCAAATTGGTTCAGTCCAAGAAGGGGTTCCTGCCTGTATACAAGGTGTGAAGTTGAGTAAGACTCAAAGCCCGACCACAGCAGAAGATAGAGAGAGAATGAAAGTCATTCCCTATGCCTCAGCCATAGGTTCTTTACAATATGCCATGCTGTGTACCACACCTGATGTGTGTTTTGCCGCTTATCTGGCAAAGAGGGTACAAGAGTGATCCAGGAGTGGACCACTGGACAGTAGTCAAAATTATCCTTAGGTGCCTTAAAGAGAACTAAGGAAATGTTTCTCGGTTATGGAGGTGATAAAGAGTTCGTCATAAAGAGTTACGTCAATGCAAGCTTTGACACTAATCTATATGACTCTAAGTCTCAATCTGGATACATGTTGAACGTGGGAGCAATTAGTTAGAGTAGCTCCATGCAGAGCATTGTAGACATAGAAATCTGCAAAAATACATACGAATCTGAATGTGACAGACTCGTTGACTAAACTTCTCTCACAAGCAAAACATGATCACACCTTATTACTCTTTGGGTGTTAATCACATGGCGATGTGAACTAGATTATTGACTCTCGTAAACCCTTTGGGTGTTGGTCACATGGCAATGTGAACTATAGGTGTTAATCACCTGGCATGTGAACTATGGGTGTTATTCACATGGCTATATGAACTAGTTTATTGACTCTAGTGCAAGTGGGAGACTGAAGGAAATATGCCCTAGAGGCAATAATAAATTGTTATTTTATATTTCCTTATTCATGTTATAATTGTATTGATCGGAATCCTAAATACATGTGTGAATACATAAACAAACATCGTGTCCCTAGTGAGCCTCTACTAGACTAGCTCATTGATCAAAAGATGGTTAAGGTTTCCTAACCATAGACATGAGTTGTCATTTGATAACAAGATCATATCATTAGGAGAATGATGTGATGGACAAGACCCATCCGTTAGCTTAGCATAATGATTGTTCAGTTTTATTGCTATTGCTTTCTTCATGTCAAATACATATTCCTTTGACTATGAGATTATGCAACTCCTGTATACCGGAGGAATGCCTTGTGTGCTATCAAACATCACAATGTAACTGGGTGATTATAAAGATGCTCTACAGGTATCTCCGAAGGTTTCTGTTGAGTTGGCATAGATCAAGATTAGGATTTGTCACTCGAGTATCGGAGAGGTATCTCTGGGCCCTCTCGGTAATACACATCATAAGCTTGCAAGCAAATGACTAAGGAGTTAGTCACGAGGTGATGTATTACGGAACGAGTAAAGAGACTTGCCGGTAACGAGATTGAACTAGGTATGAAGATACTGACGATCGAATCTCGGGCAAGTAACATACCGATAGACAAAGGGAATTACGTATGTTGTCATTACGGTTCGACCGATAAAGATCTTCGTAGAATATGTCGGAGCCAATATGAGCATCCAGGTTCTGCTATTGGTTATTGACCGAAGAGGTGTCTCGGTCATGTCTACATAGTTCTCGAACCCGTAGGGTCCGCACGCTTAACGTTCGATGACGGTATTGTACTATATGAGTTATGTGATTTGGTGACCGAATGTTGTTTGGAGTCCCGGATGAGATCACAGACATGACGAGGAGTCTTGAAATGGTCAAGAGGTAAAAATTGATATATATGACGATAGTATTCGGACACCGGAAGTGTTCCGGAGGGTACCGGGTACATATCGGGTCACCGGAAGGGGTAACGGGCACCCCCCAAAAGATATGGGCCTTATGGGCCAAGAGGGGAAACGCACCAGCCACCGGGGGCTGGTGCGCCCCCATATGGGCTGAACCAGGGGAGAAGGAAAGAGGGAAAGAGAAAAGAAAGGGGCGGATTCGACCTCCCCCTTCCCTTTCTCCCCCTTCCTCTTTCCTTCCCCCTCTGACACTTATGGCAGGGGGCGGCCAAGGAGGAACCCAAGTAGGATTTGGTCCTACTTGGGGCACCTCCTGGCCTCTCCCCTCCCCCTACCACCTATATATATGTGGGGGCGCCCTAGCACACACCAGATAATTGCCTAGCCATGTGCGGTGCTCCCCTCCATAGTTTACACCCCCAGTCATATTGTCATGGTGCTTAGGCGAAGCCCTGCGAGGATCACTTCACCATCACCGTCACCATGCTGTCGTGCTGACGGAACTCATCTACTACCTCGACGTCTTGATGGATCAAGAAGACGAGGGACGTCACCGAGCTGAACGTGTGAAGAACTCGGAGGTGCCGTACATTCGGTACTTGATCGGTGGAGCGCCAAAAAAGTTCGGCTACATCAACGCGTTGTAGAACGCTTCGCTTCATATCTCACGAGTGCGTGACACACTCTCCCCCTCGTTGCTATGCATCTCCATGGATAGAACATTGCGTGTGCGTAGAATTTTTTTTTGTTTTCCATGCAACGATTCCCAACAAAGAGACTCTCCTATGTTGTCACTTCCATATATTACTAGTGGGAATTTTTCATTATAGAACTTTGCTTGTATATTCCAATGATGGGATTCCTCAAATACCCGAGGTCTTCGTGAGCAAGCAAGTTGGATGCACACCCACTTAGTCTTATTTTGAGATTCCATACACTTATAGCTCTAGTGCATCCGTTGCATGGCAATCCCTACTCACTCACATCGATATCAATTGATGGGCATCTCCATAGTCAATTGATTTGCCTAGTTGGTGTGAGAATTTATTTCTCTTTTTTTGTCTACCACCACCTTCTATTCTACCCATAGTGCTATATCCATGGCTCACGCTCATGTATTGCATGAGAGTTGAAAAGGCTGAAGCGTGTTAAAAGTATGAACCAATTTCTTGGCTTGTCATATGGGTTGTGCCTGATAAATACATTGTGTTAAGAAGATGGAGCATGACAAGATTATATGATTTTGTAGGGATAACTTTCTTTAGCCATGATATTTTGAAAAGACATGATTGCTTTATTAGTATGCTTGAAGTATTATTGTTTTACGTCAATATTAAACTTTTATTTTGAATCTTATGGATCTGAATATTCATGCCACATAAAAGAAAGATTAATTGATAAACATGTTAGGTAGCGAGGCACGTATTTATATTGTTGCTGCTAAGGATAAAAAAACAGGGTTTCTTTCATATTGATTGGATCTATCCCTCTACATCATGTCATCTTGCTTAAGGTGTTACTCCATTCTTGTTCACTTAATACACTAGATGCATGTTTGATAGTGGTCGATGTGTGGAGTAATAGTAGCAGATGCAGGCAGGAGTCGGTGTACTTGTCATGGACATGATGCCTATATGAAAGATCATTGCCTTGCTGATAACCCACAAGTATAGGGGATCGCAACAGTTTTCGAGGGTAGAGTATTCAACCCAAATTTATTGGTTCGACACAAGGGGAGCCAAAGAATATTCTCAAGTATTAGCAGTTGAGTTGTCAATTCAACCACACCTAGATAACTTAGTATCTGCAGCAAAGTATTTAGTAGCAAAGTAATATGGAAGTAACTTGATAACGATAGCAAAAGTAATATTTTGGATTTTGTAGTGATTATATGAGAGTAACGGAAAAGTAAATAAGCGAAGAACAATATGTGGAAAGCTCGTAGGCATTGGATCGGTGATGGAGAATTATGCCGGATGCGGTTCATCATGTAACAATCATAACATAGTGGGCATGTATTCCGAATATAGTCATACGTGCTTATGGAAAAGAACTTGCATGACATCTTTTGTCCTACCCTCCCGTGGCAGCTGGGTCCTAGCGGAAACTAAGGGATATTAAGGCCTCCTTTTAATAGAGTACCGGACCAAAGCATTAACACATAGTGAATACATGAACTCCTCAAACTATGGTCATCACCGGGAGTGGTCCCGATTATTGTCACTTCGGCTTTGCCGGATCATAACACATAGTAGGTGACTATAGACTTGCAAGATAGGATCAAGAACTAACATGTATTCATGAAAACATAATAGGTTCAGATCTGAAATCATGGCACTCGGGCCCAAGTGACAAGCATTAAGCATAGCAAAGTCATAGCAACATCAATCTCAGAACATAGTGGATACTAGGGATCAAACCCTAACAAAACTAACTCGATTACATGATAAATCTCATCCAACCCATCACCGTCCAGCAAGCCTACGATGGAATTACTCACGTACGGCGGTGAGCATCATGAAATTGGTGACAGAGGATGGTTGATGATGATGACGGTGACGGATTCCCCTCTCCGGAGCCCCGAAGGGACTCCAGATCAGCCCTCCCGAGAGAGTTTAGGGCTTGGCGGCGGCTTCGTATCGTAAAACGCGATGAATCTTTCTCTCTGATTTTTTTCTCCCCGAACACGAATATATGGAGTTGGAGTTGAGGTCGGTGGAGCGTCAGGGGGCCCACGAGGCAGGGGCACGCCCAGGGGGGCAGGCGCGCCCCCCACCCTCGTGGACAGGGTGTGGGCCCCCTGGCCTTGATTCTTTCGCTAATATTTTTTATATTTTCCAAAAATAATCTCCGTGGAGTTTCAGGTCATTCCGAGAACTTTTGTTTCTGCACATAAATAACACCAAGGCAATTCTGCTAAAAACAGCGTCAGACCGGGTTAGTTCCATTCAAATCATGCAAGTTAGAGTCCAAAACAAGGGCAAAAGTGTTTGGAAAAGCAGATACGACGGAGACGTATCACTTGCGTATCGTCATAACTATGCACTTTCCTATCAATTGCTCAACAGTAATTTGTTTACCCGTCGTATGTGTTCTTTCAAGAGAGAAGCCTCTAGTGAAAACTATGCCCCCCCGGGTCTATTTTTATCATATTATTTTCAGATCTATAAAACCAAAAACAAAAAAATACCTTGCTGCAATTTATTTACCTTCATTTTATTTTGCGATTTTACTTATCTTTTATATCAATCTCTATCAGATCACATCCTTGCAAGTGACCGTGAAGGGATTGACAACCCCTTTTGCGTGTTGGGTGCAATTATTTGTTTGTTTGTGTAGGTGCATCTATTGGGGACTTGCGTGTTCCTCCTACTGGATTGATACAATGGTTCTTAACTGAGAGAAATACTTATCTCTACTTTGCTACATCACCCTTTCCTCTTCAATGGAAAACGCAACGCAAGCTCAAGAAGTAGCAGGGTACATGATCCCTTAACCATGGAGACTATCGCATGGCGGGAGGCACTCTGTTTGGCTGAGGATCTTCACATCACCCAGTTTGTCATAGCTTCTGATTCAAAACAGGGTGTTGGAAACATTAATAAGGGTGCAGGGGGATCGTTATTTAGCGAGCATAGCAAGATCAAGGCTTGTGTAGCAGCTTTTTCAAGTATTTTTGCTTTTGAAGGGCGTGCTTCTAATAGGGAAGCACATAGTTTAGCTCAATTTTCACTTAACCTTGCTCAAGGGCGCCATGTGTGGCTTGGCCAGCCTCATGATGAGATGTGTATCCCACTTATTGTGGAGTTTGATGAGTAAAGTTTGGTCTTGCCCCATAAAAAAGATAGTTAGAGGAACCCCTAAAAAGATAGTTAAAGGATCAAACTAATCTACCTTTGCAAATATTTTGGATTACTAACCAGTAATTTTTTTACCATGATAATACCTAATGTATGCATTCAAATTAAAGATTTCCTGAGCCTGGCTCAAGTGCTCAAATCCCCATTTCCCTCCAATGCTACCAGCAATGATTCAGTAGAACTAGCACTAAATGTAGAAGTTGCCAAAGATAGTGTCAAGTCATTGTTATTCTCCATGTCAGGCAATTCTTCATTTTGTAGGGGAGGTAGAACAACAAGTGGTTGCATCTCATGGTCAATTAGATCCATCTAGGCTGGCAATGCCCAATGCCCCCAGCCTTGAAGTCCACCATTCTCATTAGGTTCATCAGTTGGACCTTCAAGTATAGGCATGTTGATGCCTAGACTATGCTAATTATTTTGATTATTAATTTATTTTTTTGACTTGGGACTTCATGCTATTGCAAAGGCCCTATTAAATGGTTGTGCTGATTTGCGTGAAAGTGAGTGTGCTGAGGCAGGAGGTGAGGGTTGTTACTCACCTAAACGGGGTTTTCCTCGGGAGGTCCTCCACCTAGCATTTCCTGCTGAATAACCACCACTGAAAGTCATTCCTATTGAACTCGACCCACCATGGACCACTTTCTCTCTTTCTTTGTTCTTTCTTCCCTCTCACTCTTTCCGTCCAATCAGTAATGTACATTTGTTCAAAGGACAAATGGGGTGTCTTCATGTGCGTGGACAAATGTGGTTTATGCGGGCATGTTTGCGGATACTGTCCAAACGCACCCATGGATAAACGGGGTCAAATTAGTCTAGTCCGATTAGAGATGCTCTAACCTTCATATGATTTTTGTAGATTTTTGCAGCTTATTTGTAGAAGAAGAAACACCAGGGGCGTCTGTTTGATTTCCAATTCTGTGCCGGCAAAATCTATCATGCATCTGAGTTTCCAGCGAAAGATTATGGCCACCCAAGTAGGTCCATGTTGACAAGATTGGTTGATGCAACACACTTATAAATATATATACTGCATGTCTTGGATGGGATCATACCCCAGAGTGTACCTTCTCTCCATCTTCTGGAAAGGAGACATTTAAAACCTTTGCTTAAACCGATAGGTGAAACTGGGCCCAAATCGGCCCAAAAGCAACCTCGCCTCAAAGAGAAGGCTACAGTGCTACATCAAGGAAGAAAGAGGGCTCACACTACGACTAGAAGGCATCATAAGATGAGGAGGGCTAAACTTACTAGAGAGAGAGAGAGAGAGAGAGAGAGAGAGAGAGACCGACGAAGGTCTCGGAGCCAGCCAGCGACCTTCGCCACACTCGGGGGCTACTGACAGGGCCATGACCCGGGAGTATCTAATCAGGCCAAACCAGACGGAGACATGGGCCGGTGCCTGAAGCCCAAGTAACAGAAGGAACCGACCTTGCTCTAGCCCGTCCCACAAGGCATGCAAGGCCAGCGGCTGCCAAGATCGCATCGGGTCGCTATGTAAAAAAATAGACCTCCATGTCTATATAAGGGGAGGTATGGGTATCCCCTAGGGCATCCAATCTCATATCCAAAAAATCTCGGTAGCAATCTCGTACACCACTGTAATCCTCTGCATGAGGCATCCCCTCATAATGAATAACAAAAATGAGCAGGACGTAGGGTATTACTCTTCGAAGGCCCAAAGTTGATTAAACTGTGTGTGTAGACTCTGTCCCAGTACTTCCGACCTCGTCATGAAACCTAGTGAGGGATTTGACGGTATTTCACTCCGTTAGTAGTGCCGCTTGAGTGCGGGATGAGCACTTACGGTTGGATTTGAGCCCCACTATATAAAGGGGGTCTTCTTCCCCAAGAAGACTCACCTCTTATCCCATTTGCTCCATTGTTGCCCCAAAGCTCATTATTACCTGATCTTTCTCCCTAGCCATCAAAACTTGTTGATTCTCTAGGGTTGGAAGGAGAGGGCTTCGATCTACACTTCCACCAAGAGAAATTTGATTCCTCCGCTAATCCCTTGCGGATCTTGTTACTCTTGGGTCTTGGGCACTCTAGACAGAACAGGTCACCTCGGAGCCACATTCCATTGCGGTGAAGCTTCGTGGTGGTGTTGGGAGCCTTCAATTAAGCTGTGGAGAGAGCCCCAACCTTGCTTGAAAAGATTCGGTCGCCTCCTTCAAGGGCACCACTAGTGAAATCACAACATCTTGCATTGTGCGAGGGCGTGAGGAGAATACTGTGGCCCTAGTGGCTTCTTGGGGAGCATTGTGCCTCGACACGGCTCTAATGAGACGTACCTCCCGCTGAAGGGAGAGAACTTCGGTAACACATCCTCATCTTCATCGACTCCACTTGTGATTATTTCTAACCTGTACTTTGTGCAAGCTTATATTGTGTTTGTATATTGTGCTTGCTTGCTTGCTTGTGTTGTTGTTGAGCTCATCATATAGGTTGTCCACTTAGTTGCATATCTAGACAACCTATTTTTGTTGTTAAACCTGTTTGGTTAAAAAGAAGCTAAAAATTGTTAGTCGCCTATTCATCCCCCCTCCTTTCAGTGGTCTCGATTGGGAGGAAATAATCCCCATAGGTCCGGAGGTCCACAAACCCCCAAACCCAGTTCATATGTCGGGAGGAAACGAGAATGTACGTACGTATCCGATCAGCCCGTCACGTCGGACTAGGACCACCCTGAACCACTTTCTCTTTTTTTTTCCTCTCGCTCTTTCCTTTTCCTTAGGACAAATGGGGTTTCTGCGGGCATGTTCACGGACCTGTCTAAACACTCCAGAGATAAATGCGGTAAAATTAGTTCAATCCGATTAGAGATGTTGTAACCTTCATAAGATTTTTGCAGCTTATCTGTATAAGAAGACACGCCTCGGACGTGTGTTTAATTTCCCATTTTGCGTTGGCCAAATCCATCATGCATCTGAATTTCCAGCGGAAGATTATGTCCACCCAAGTAGGTCCATGGCGACAAGATTGGTTGGTGCAATACACTTATATATATACTGCAGGTCTTAGATGGGATCATAGCATACCCCATAGTGTACCTTCTCTCCATCTTCCGGAAAGGAGACATTGAAAACATTTGCTTAAACCTGATGATTAGCATCTGTGGATCCAACCTTTTCTTTGCTCCATCGGGATAAACTAGTCCGCCCTCACATGGACGAGGCAGCTGGGAGCTATGGGACCGGCCAGTACTATTAGCACATACTGCCCCATAAAATCGGCTATTGAATCCCAAAAGGGCCAAACAATTGCAGGAAAATACCTGACAACTGGACCGGGGCGGGACAGGACAGGGGACACACTAACACTGTAACGTGCCAAGGTGTCTCACTCGCGCATGTGCCTTCTTGCTTGTGGGCATATTCCCTTCTCCTCTCCTCCGGCCAGCGGCTACTGATCGGATCAACCGAATCCATACATTCATCTGCTGCTCAATTTCACCCCCAACAACAAGAAGATGAACAGTTACTAGCAGGCAGATTCGTCGAATTTTGATCCAGTATGGTTTCTCCGATCCACTCATTTAGACGAAGTTTTGTCGAGAATCATGGCAAGAGCACTGACTTTGAATAGAAAGTACTAGAGGAGGCAAGTGACAACTACAAATTCCCTAAAAGAAAGAGTGGCAACCACAATAAGTAGATGTGGCTCTTCTCTGGCGGGAGGAAGGAAAGGAAACGACGAAAGAAAGCAGATGATGATTGGTGGTGGAATCACATGCATGCATGCTCGCCCGACGTGAGGGGCAACGTGCACGGCCTAGCTGTCTCTCCCCGGCCGAATCAGATCACCGCTCCACGCACAAACATGACCCGATTCCGCTTCATGCTTCCCTCCTCGACTCAACTACTGTACGTGCTACTCGTACTCGGCTGACTCCCTTCTTTGCCCTACATTCTACACCTGCATTGCAGTCTACACCTTCATTCATGTTCCAGAATACAGAGCGTGTATGCGCGGTGCTTAGAGCTTGGTTGATTAATAATTAAATACAGGGAGTACTACTACCATCTCAATTTCACACTGTAAGAATCAATGAACAAGTAGTATTTACCGTGTCAGGCACTTGGTCGTTGTTTAGGCGAGCAGAAACACCCCCTCGTCTCCCGCCGACGAGCTGGGCAGGGCAGGTACGTTGCACGCGGCCGCCGGCTGCGGCACACACACGCACGAGCTTGGCGTGCGAAACGCCCTAATTTTCGGTGATTTTTCAGTGGACTGGAGATACTACGCCCGTACGCTGCCTACCAGCTTGGAAAACGACCGGCGGCCGGATCTCACGAGGATTTCTCACTGCCGCGCACGTAGTTTAACTCCGGAGACCTCTCCCTTCCTTGACCCTGCCCGACACTGGCGATCTGCGAGTTAAGGCATGGTCACCGAGAGATCTCGGCAGAGTTTCGGGCAGGCATGCATCGACCGTCGTCGAGGGCACGCACGGCACGGCTGGGGCCTGCTGTCATGCCCGATCGAGCTGTCCAGCCAGCCGTGACACGTACGCCATCCAGACCCCCCAGAGTTTTACCAGCAGCCGGGCAGTTTCACCGCAGGTGCCGCTACGTTATCGCCGCCGCCGCCGACAAATTTATTCCACCTGCGCAGCAGGCGTACAGAGCAGAGCAGCAAGATATCAAAGCAAAGCGCCCTCCCACCCACGAATTCCTCCTCCATCCTCTCCTTTGGCGTCCGTTTCACTTTCCCTCCAACTCTTTATATCCTCCACCATCTCCCACCTCACCTCCCGCTCGCTCGCGCTCTCTCTCTCCCTCTCTTTCCCTCGCCTCCAGCTCCAAGACCCCAAGCAAGCTAGAGCTAGAGCGGGCAAGGAGAGCGGGTTCAGCCAATAAACTGAGGGAGCGATCGGTCGGCCGATGATGACGATGGCGGCGGAGGACCAGGCGGCGGTGCCGCGGGTGGTCTCGATCCTGTCGGCGCTGCTGGAGCGCGTGGCGGAGCGCAACGACGTCGTCGCGGCGGTGGAGCGGCGCGTACGGGACGTGGAGGAGCAGGAGCAGGAGGAGGAGGATCAAGGAGAAGACGGCAAGGAGTCGACGACGGCGAAGAAGAAGAAGAAGAAGGCGGTGTCGGCGTTCCAGGGGCTAACGAAGCCGGCCATCTCCGTCGGCGGCTACCTGGAGCGCATCTTCCGGTTCGCCGGCTGCAGCCCCTCCTGCTACGTCGTGGCATACATCTACCTCGACCGCTTCCTGCGCCGCCGCCCCGCCCTCGCTGTCGACTCCTTCAACGTCCACCGCCTCCTCATCACCTCCGTCCTCACCGCCGTCAAGTTCGTCGACGACATGTACGTATCCACACCATCATCCATCCATCCCAGCTCATGCAAATTCAAAATTTCGGTCCCAAATTAACAACGAACAGACACCGAATTACACCATCTGCATTCCTGCTTGAGCCAGTAGGATTAAAGCGGTCTACTACTACCGGATGAACTGAACCATAATTGAGATCGTTCAGTGCAGCATGATCACTTAATTGAGGCAGATTTAAATTAAATCTGCAGTCCAATTGGGCTGTGAGTCTGATCTGATCTGACTTTGCCATCCCTTTGTCGTGTCGTGCCGAGCACACGACCGACCTCACGGACCGCCACTGTGTGTGTACCAGCCATGCGGGCCCGGCCTGCTCGCAATTTTTCCCACCATTATTTGGATTCCCAACTGGCACGCCACCAACCGGAGCCAAGCTACCCATTGCCGTTTCTAGCTGGTCACGAGGACAGCTCACAGACGTCCAATTCGATGTCTTCGCCACCACCGCAATTCACCATTGCTGTCAAAACAAGCTTGCTGCTGCTGTTGATGCGTCGATCGCGCGCAAAGCCTTCGCGTGTCCTCGAAGAGAAAATTTGACGAATGTTTGTTGTGAATGCAGATGCTACAACAACGCCTACTTCGCGAGGGTGGGAGGGATCAGCCTCATGGAGATGAACTACCTGGAGGTGGACTTCCTCTTCGGCATCGCCTTCGACCTCAACGTCACGCCCGCCGTCTTCGCCTCCTACTGCGCCGTGCTGCAGACCGAGATGGCCTACCTCGAGCACCCGCCGCCGTCCATCGACGCCGTCTCCCCCACCAGCTTGCTGCAGCACTGCTTGCCCGACCAGGAGGTCGACACCGCCGCCGCCGCCGCCGCTACCAAGTCCGGCTGTCACCGACACCAGCAGCAGCTCACCGTCTGATCGATCGAGCTCTTCCCCTCTCTCTCTTTTTTGTCCCTGCGGTGTCAACTGTCATGGTCACTTCTTTTTTCCTTTTCTTTTCCCTTTACCGTTCTTGGTATATAGGTGTTGGTTAGTTAGGATGGATTTCGCCATTGTTGGAAGGATTGATCATGAATGGAAGAATGGATCGGATTGAGATTGCGCGTGCCCATTGTTTCACGAGCTGAGATGCTGCTAATCTAACCTGTGTGCATGTGAGTCACAGCACACTGCATCTGCATGCTTTGCTTGTCTCTTGTTTGTTTCTTTTCATCTGCTCTTCTTTTTCTGTTTCCCCCGCTTTCTGGAACGAACTATTCGCCAGGAAAAAAGGTGATTTACTATGATTGGATGGATGGATCGGACATCGTGGGATGGTGGAGATTGGAGAACAAGCGGGTTTGATTCTCAGAACATGGCATGTTTCTTACTATTGGCTGCATGGTGTGTGTGTATATGCAGTGTTATTAGGACAGAATCGGCCTCACCGGAATGCGGCGGAAAATGACGGCCAAGGGTTTATTTGCTTCGCAGGAGACTGAGGCCATGCTTAGATTCAAGGGATTATTTTTAGTCTGACTAAAACTAGTCTCTTTTAGAGGCTAAAGTTCCAATCACCCCTGACTAAAGAGAGGCTAGAACTAGTCTTGAGACTAAAAAATTTTAGTCAGGGGAACTCTACTAAAATGTGAATTAGTCCTCTCTCTCCTCATTTAACTCCTCTCCTTTAACACATGCGAGTTCGGGAATGGAGGGTTTGAAGGATAATAAATGCTCATCAACTCATTTTAGTCTATTTAGTATTTGTATTCAAACATGGGTGAGGCTAGCAAGTTTTAGTCCCACTACTTTTAGTCATGGGACTAAAACGTATCCAAACACCCTCTGAGTAATAATTCCCCTCGGCATTCCGAACGTGTAGGAAATAGGAACTCTGAATTTATGAGCAGAGTGGTGGAAATGGCAGTCACTAGCTCTGACTGAAATTGTGTCTGAGGCAACGGATGAAACTGTCAGTGACAGATTCAGTCAGATGTTCTGACCAGAAACAGCTTAGTCAGAAATGTCACTGATACATGATATAATCCGTGCTAAAAGCATCAATGTTTCTTCAGACGTCTTTTGTACAGAATTAAAAAAAATCTTCAGAGTTCAGTTCCCTCTTTGCAAGGACAGTGCAGTTACTATCAATATCATATACAGCTTCTGTGAAAAAGCACACCGACAAGTTACTGAAGCCGCTCCATGTTTATCTCGATCTAAAATCTCCACAAGAGACAAGTAAAAGTCCAATGCACAAAGGATGAGACCCTACATGGAAATGGGGCGAGCATCTTCGGTGGTGTGCAGGCGAGGAGGAGAAGATTTGATGATCAGAAACAGTAGAGGCATCGCATCAAGGCGAGGCGGACTGCCAGTGAAAATACAAGGATGGATCGGAAGGAACGTGGTGTGCATGTAGATGTAGGGCTAGTGGCTGCGCCTTTTGCGCTGTAGTAATATATAATGCCTTTGGCCTTAATGCGGTGAGCTGGATTAGAACATGGCTGGTCACATGAAATTCCCAAGGATGAGCCAACAGCAGAGAGAGAGAGAGAGAGAGAGAGAGAGAGAGAGAGAGAGAGAGAGAGAGAGAGAGTATTCCCTCCCAATTTTTTCCGAGAGACGAAAATCATTTGTACACAGTTTATTACTACTACACAATGTTGATGCTGATGAATGTTTTGCACAATGTTGAAGCTGATGAATGTTTTGCTTGTATTAGTACGTATAAATAATCAGCATTTCCAACGCCTGTAAGTTTTCCCTTCTTCAGTTCTTATTTCTCTACATGTGTAATAAGGATTGGCATGTGGGTACTCGTGGGGGCAGTAGCTAGCTCAGCCGATGCATGTGACGTGCCCATCGCCAAAGCCAGCGTGATGTGCCAAGCATTTGAACCCTGTGAGTCCTGCCCTACCCCATGCGTGGGGAATCTGAGGCCTAAAGCATCACAGGAAGCGAACCATTTGGAGGCTGTGATGCACGATTCGTTGGCCATCGGTTTGTGTCTTTCCTTTTCTTTTCTTAAAGTCTTTCATTTCCTTTGGTTGTTTTCATGTGACCTGAAATGGGGGTGGGTTTCGGTTGGGAGCAGTGGCGTGACAGTTAACCGGGTGACTAGGCAACTACAGAAATTCACGAGGACCACCCATGGAAATCTCTCTTTACTACTGAAGTGTGGTAAATTTTCATTTGAGCTCACGAGAATTGGCGAGTCCGTCGGCGCATATGGAGGTAGGAACACTGTTGCATGATTGCCACTGTTTCGCGCCAAGGCAAGTTGACTGTCAGACTGTGAAGCTGCTCCACACGTTGGGTCTAGAAACAATTGTCAGCGGATTAACAGTAGGATTTTGCTGTTACTACCATCCAGTAGACCGTCGACACATGGCGTGGAAGGTAGAAACACTTCCACGTGCGTACCCAAGGCATCCGGGGGTGACCAGCTCAGTACAAGGTGACAAAAGGTGTCCCTGTCATTTATGCTTCCGGTTGGCATGTTTTTCGGGGAAGAAGAATAAAATCTGCCTTCCACTTAGCAATAGCATCACTGTCCTGAGTAATACTCCCTCCATTTTTATTTACTATGCTTAATACTCCCTCCGTTTCAAAATAGATGACACAACTTTGTACTAACTTTGTACTAAAGTTAGTATAAAGTTGAGTCATCTATTTTAGAACGGGGGAGTATCTTGGTTTCAAGTCAAACTTTGTTAAATTTTACAAAATATTATTGACATCTAGAATACCAAAACAGTACCATTAGAATCAACACTGAATGTATTTTTGCATCATACGTACTTGTTATTGTGAAAGTTTGTACTTTTTACTATAAACTTGGTTAAACGTTATAAAGTTTGACTTAAATCCAAACTAATATGTAGCGTAAATAAAAATGGAGGGAGTGTAAACTTTATGAAGTAGTTGTACTTGATGAAGTAGAACTTGATGAAATCTTGGGAACCCAATTGACCAATGCTTGAGGTGGTTCTTCAAATGAGTCAAACTTTTCTTGAAGCTTGTCCTTGCCTTTTAGCTTGTGGTGGAAGATCATCTTGAGCTTGTGTTCCGTCAAAGGAAGTAGGATCATACTTCTCTTGTTGAGGAACAAATTTCATCTTGGGGTATTGATCTTCTTCCCACTCAACTCCATTGGTATTGAACTTTCGTTCAAAACCAATACATTGGTTCTTCCGGTGCCTTCCTTGCGTACAATTTCCTCAAATTGCATACTCCCGACAAGGCTATTGTAGAAACCCTTTTCTACAATTCCTTTCAATAAATTGTTTTCTTGCTCAAGTGTAACTTGGCTAAGAGATTCATTAGTGGAATCAATAGAACTACTAGAAACAACAACATTGGATTTAACATCGTTATTGTTACTACTAGAGGTAGAACCTTTCTTACTGTTGTTGCTAGTTTGAGTAGATTTAACTTGTGGCATAAAAGTACACAAGAGAAGGCGTTTGGCAATGTAAGAAGAACTCTTCTTTTGAAGATCGTCATTGATTGCTTTTAGAAGCTCACGCTCTTTCTCTAAATTTAGCTTCTCGAAGTGTGGCTTCTCATGAGTTCTTAGAAGCTAGCTATGATCTTATTTGAGTTGTTTCCTGAGCTAACTTAAGAGTGTTTAATTCTTTAGTTGGATGCTTAATCTCCTTTTAGCATTGTCATTCGTTTCCTCTTGACTATCATGATTACTAGCAAGTTCATTATAGCTCACATCACTAGTTTTATCAACAAGCAAATCATCCCCATCACTATTGAAATCTAGATACTCGGGGTGTGATACCTTTGGGCCCTCAACTATGAACCATCTTCTAGTTCCTTCATTTGCTGAATCAAATAGGTCGTAGGAGTTGGAGGATACAAGAGCAAATCCGACAACACCTTCATCTTGACTATAGTCGGAGTCAGAGTGGTAACTTATCTCAGAGTTGTTGTCACAGTTGGAGCCGTAAGTGAAGAAAATATGTCCTAGAGGCAATAATAAAGTTGTTATTTATATTTCCTTATATCATGATAAATGTTTATTATTCATGCTCGAATTGTATTAACCGGAAACTTAGTACATGTGTGAATACATAGACAAAACAGAGTGTCCCTAGTATGCCTCTACTTGACTAGTTCATTAATCAAAGATAGTTAAGTTTCCTGACCATAGACATGTGTTGTCATTTGATGAACGGGATCACATCATTAGAGAATGATGTTGTCACGCCCAATATGCGACCCTATCCAAAAGGAACTCGACGGTCCCACCAAGGATAGACCCGCATATTGAAACGCTTTTGCAAGGTGGATATCATTACATCAACATTACATAATAGTGGGGATACGTCCAAATACATACAAAGTCACAAGAATACATCAACATCATATACAAGATCAACATCCGACTACGGATGAAACATAAACAGAAACATCAAACGACATCCACCCTGCTAGCCCAGGCTGCCGACCTGGAACCTATCCTCTGATCGAAGAAGAAGTAGAAGAAGAACTCCAAGACAAGCAAACATCGCTCTCACGTCATGATCATCGCAAACCTGAAACCTGCAACTGGTGGTGGTAGTAATCATGAGCCACGAGGACTCAAGCAATCCCATTACCATGGGTATCAAGACTAGCAAAGCTTAATGGGAAAGGAAGGGATAAAGTGGTGAGGTTGCAGCAGCGGCTAAGCATGATATGGTGGCTAACATACGCAAATGAGGCGAGAAGAGAAACAAAGGCGGTCGTCAACTAGTAATGATCAAGAAGTGATCCTGAACTCCTACTTACGCCGACATAACCCGAAACCGTGTTCTCCTCTCGATCAACCCGAAAAGAGACACTCACGATTACGCTTTACGGTTGGAGTATTTTAGAAGAGTTTACTTGAGTTTACTACAACCGGATATTAACAAATTCCCATCGCCACATAACCGCGGGCACGGCTCTCGAAAGTTTATACCTGCAGGGTGTCCCAACTTAGCCCATGATAAGCTCTCGCGATCAACGAAGGATATTCCTTCTCCCGGAAGACCCGATCAGTCTCGGAATCCGGCTACAAGACATTTCGACAGCAATAAAACAAGACCAGCAAAGCCGCCCGATCGCCAACAATCCCGATAGGAGCTGCACATATCTCGTTCTCGAGGCAACACCGGATGAGACATCCTGCGAGTAAAACCAAACCCGAGTTTCCGAGGGGCCCTGCAGATCTACTCGGTTCGGGCCAACACTTAGACAAGCATTGGCCCGGGGGGGCTAAATAAAGATGACCCTTGGGTTAATTACTCCCAAGGGAAAGGTAGGTGGTGGTGAGGCAAATGGTAAAACCAAGGTTGGGCCTTCTTTGGAGGAGTCTTATTCAAAGCGAACTGTCAAGGGGTCCCATAAATCACCCGACGCGTTAGGGACGCAAAATCCGGGAACATAATACCGATATGACGGAAACTAGGGCGGCAAGAGTGGAACAAAACACCAGGCATAAGGCCGAGCCTTCCACCCTTTACCAAGTATATAGATGCATTAATAATATAAGATATATTGTGATATCCCAACAAGTAAACATGTTCCAACAAGGAACAACGTCTCCATGTTCCAACAAGGAACAAACTTCATCTTCACCTGCAACTAGCAACGCTATAAGAGGGGCCGAGCAGAGCGGTAACATAGCCAAACAACGGTTTGCTAGGAAGGGTGCAAAAGGTTAGAGGCTGACATGGCAATTTGGGAGGCTTGAGGAACAAGTAATAGGTAGCGCAGCATAGCGATAGAACGAAGCAACTAGCATAGCAATGATAGTAATGAGATCCAAGGTGACGGTCATCTTGCCTGAAATCCCGCTAGGAAGAAGAACGAGTCCATGAAGAAGATGAAACCACGAAGACGAACCAAGCGTAGACGAACGAATCCTCACGATCGCAACGAAACGGGAACTAACAAGAAGAAGCACACAACATGGTAAACACACCACACATGAACAAGGCATGATGCACAAACAATCATGATGCATGACAAGACTACATGAAGCTACTCATGGCAAGAGATGATGCATACAAGACCAACACATCAAAGCAAGTTTAAATGAGGCCGGGAACAACATAGAACAATTCCGGTAAGTCCTCATATGCAAATTTCGAAATTGGTCCAGATCTGAATAAACCTTATGTTCAAGTTGTTAAACAGCAAGTTAAGATGCACCATGATTATCTACACGAAATTCTAGTCAAGTTACATATAAAGTTCATTTAATTCGGAGCTACGGCCTAGAAGATATGAGCAAAACAAGATAAGCATGGCATTGATGCAAAATGCATACAAACATCAAGCAAACACCTCAAAACAAGGATGCAACATGATAATATGAAACTACATGCAAAATCAAGCAAGTTTCATATAAAGCACACTCAAAACATAGCAACGGTTCAACACATACACACAATACAAGTTATAGCAACAATCTGTCCAAAACAGCAACTAGGCATATTGCAAGCATCAAAACAACATGCTACAGGACCTCAACATAATAACAAAAGGCATGGGCATGAAGTACAGGTAAAGCATGACAAAACATGAACACTGAGCTATCTCCAGAAATCACTAGAACATGCTCAAAATTACATGACAAGATTGCAAATAATAACAGTTTCAGACTTATCAGGAAATAACATCAGGTTGCAATGTTTAGAGCTATGAAGCAACATGTTACAGCAAGCTATCAAGTCAAACTAGAGCATGGCATGAATCTACTCAAAGCATAGAACAAAAGTCCTTTAGTGACCATGAGCCAAAAAGGAGCATAAGATATGATGGCACTCATGTAAACATGGCAAGTTATATTACAGATTCATACATGGCAGGAACAACAATAGGTAGGCATGTTGGTGAGCTTGAACCACTCACCACAGAGCAATACATGGCATGGCAAGGTAACCAACAATAAGAAGACATGTCATAGAAGATATACATGGCAAGAACAACATCATAGCATACACGGATCAACTACAACAACCTTGGCAAAATTGAATAACATGTAAACAACCTGCCAGGAAACATTTTATAGCAAAAGTAGAGCTCGATTGACTCAAGCTATGGCACTCCATAATTGCAAACAAGGGCATGGTTGGATAGAGAATAACCATATGTTCAAAACATCCTTACTGAAGTATCTCAAAATAAGCATGGATCTCTCTGTAGCATCAAGTTTACATGGCATAAAAATACCAGCAAAACAGGGGCTGAAATCAGCAACATCAAGAAGCCTAGTTTGCATGCTTGTGCTAGTCAACACAGAGATCACAAAAATACACGGCATACACTCCTGTAAATATGGCATGGCATATAACAAAACACATGTAGGACTCAAGTTCATAGGATGCACACATCAATCATGGCAAAAATGACAAAAGTGCATGTTCTGATAAGAATCTGAAACTAACATCACATAGCCCTCTTCTAACAGCATTTCGGGCATCAAGATGAGCTCAAATGTAAATGATGCAATGAGATGAAATGATGTACTGTCGATACAAACAATTTGACATATTACACGCATTTAAACGGAGCAATATGCAGAGAGTTATGGCATGATGAATATGGCAATATAATCTCAAAACTTCGGGACTTAGTGAAAAAAACGGGGAAAGTCAACCTAGTGGGCTCGGCCCAGTTTGGGAGGAGGCCGGCTTGGGCGGTCGGAGCTGGGCTGGGCAGAGGAGCTGGGCCAGCAGAAGGCGCGCCCACGTGGCGGTGGCGCTTGCCGTCGTCTCTCCGAACAGGGGCGAGACCGGCGGCGCAAAGCCAGCCAACCACGACGAAGGACGGTGGGTCTCGGTGATGGGGAGGCAGAGGAGGCAAGATCCCGAGGGGAGGCGGATCCGGCATCGGGTTCCGTTCGGCGGTTTCCGGCCGCCCAGGAAGCAGTGCGCGGCGCGATCTGCAGAGGAGAGAGAGAGAGGAGCCGGGTGAGAGAGGAGGAGACGCAGGAGGAAGAGGGAGCAGGGACGGCGAGGCTCGCCTGGAGGGAGTTCGTCGTGGGGGGCTCTGGTCGCCGGACGGCGACGGCGGCGGCGGGGAGATCGAGCTCGCTCGATCCACGCGAGGGAGGAGCGGGCGGTGGCGAGGCGCGTGGGCTGGCGGGGCCAGTTCGGCCCTGGCGGCGGGTCATGGATGGGCCTCATGAACGTGGCGGCTGAGGCTTGAGGGAAGGCACGTGGGGGGAGGGAGTGGCTGTGGAGGCGGCGCAGGGGCGGCTGGCCACTGGGGCTTGCCAAGTGGCGAGAGAAGGTGGGGCGCGGATTTGGAGGGAAAGGCGGCGCTGGTTCCCGAGGTGGGAGGAGGTGGCTGCAGGTTGGGTGGCGAGATTCTGAGGAGGGGAAGGCTAGAGGTAGGTGTAGGGGGGAGGGTGTTAGGCTGCCCAAAATGGACAAGGGGTGTCCATATATAGCAAAAATTGCTAGGGTTTGGGGGTTAGGAGGGTTTACGAGCTGTACGATCGCGATCGGATGGATGCGCTTGGAGGGGGAGGTTAGTGGGCTTTGGAGAGACCATGGGCTGCGGGAGAGAAGAGAGAGAGGCCCGGCAGCAGTTTCCGGATACCGAAAACGTCCGACGCATAGACCGGCTATATTGCGGTTGTAGGTTTAACGGTTGGGCTATCAAATGGACTCCGAATGCGACGAACCTTGACAGGCGCCCTGTCTACACTAATATAAGACCGCATGCCAAGTTTCAACCCATTCCGAGAACATTTTTATGCCAATTATAAAATAATATTTCGGAGGTGCCGCGGGCGCGTGCGAGTGTGTCTGGCTCAGAACGGACAACGGAGAGAACCGGCGGAACCCAAACGGATGCAAGTTTTGAAAAACATGCAGATGAATTGCAGATGATGACATGGCAAAGTGCAACACGCAAGCACATGACATGGCAACGACGGCAAATAACTGACAGACACCTGGCGCATCGAATCCGGGGCGATACAACACTCCTCCACTAGCAAGATATCTCGTCCCGAGATCTTAGGACCGAGACGGAAGGGAAAAAAGATGAGGTGAAACAAGAAACGCAAGAGAGAAGAGGCAAAGAATCGAGAGCACTCGAGAAGAAGAGAGGAACGACGAGAATGACGAGAATCGAAGGCTCACGGAATCAGATAGGCTATGAAACCACTCGTTCTAACCGGAGTGGTTAGAATGAGAAAAGAAACGAATAAGACTGAAAGGATTTAGGCAGCACTCCGGTTGAAAATGGAAAGAATAGAACAAGAACTTCACAAGATGGGATGAAACTTGACGAGATGAACAACACAATGCCTCCGGAAGAGTTGAAGAATGGAATGAAAATAATTTAGAAGGAGGGTTTGAACTGAAGTTGTTGAGAAAATCAACAACGAAAGAATAAGATTGTTGTGGACTTATGGAAAACATCTCAAAATTATAAGGTGATAACCGATCACAAACGAAAATGATTGGATAGCTGAGAAGAACGAAGAAATGCAAAACTCCATTTCAAAAGAATACGGAAATTTAATTGCACTTCGAAAAGCAAGAAGGAAAGATACTTGAGCTCCACCAACAAAATCTTGATGAACACTTGATGAATGAATTAAATCATGAAGAACCACCATGAAGAACTCCGGTGACAAAAGGATGATGAGATAGAAATGAAGGAAGGAAGAATAAGATGAGCCTTGCGGTGACTTAGACGGAGGTTCCGACGAGATGGTCGAGTAAATTTGAACTTCGGAAAAAAAAGATGAAAAGACTTGGAACTAGAATTTATTCATTAAGAACAAACTCCAAAGGAAAGGATTACTCACTTGGATGAAATAAGAATAAGATTTATTGTATGCTTATCCTTCGTCAAATTAAATTGATGACAAGCAATGGATTTTGCATATTACTTATTCTTCTTGAAAAGGATTGAGAAATGGCATGTCGCAAACTTGAGAAGTCTTCATGAACCACCGGTAGGACTGGAAAGAACGAATGAAATTGATATGATAAGAGCGGAAAAGGAATCTTCAACGAACCATCGAGAGAATTAGAAAAAATGACTGATGAAAGAGAATGAATCACCGGGACGAATTAGAGGAACAAATATGCTAGAGAGGATATAGATTCAGAAGAACAAAGGGATCATGAGCTGATTAAAGAAAACACTTGAACGAAGCACCGGGATAATTGGATAACGGTAGCTGAAATGTGAGGGCGACGAATTCTTCTGGAACAATGGCCTCCGATGAAAAGAAACTGGAAACAACTTCTGACATACTCCGGATGGTTAAGAAAGAATATCTGACAAACGGAATAATATGAGAGGATAACATGAAGCTAGAACCACGAATCTTAGAGAGAACGGGCAAGATTTAGAGGAAAACTCTTCTTCGGTCTTCAAGGACGACGATAAACACCACCAAAATTGTTGAGATACTCCGGTAGAATGAAAAGCGAAGAGGTTGAGCCAACAATGAAAAGAATATGAACGAGATCTTGGAGAAGGCATGTGACCGATGGAATCCATTCTTACGTCACACTTGAAAAGAATTGAGAATAACTCCGGGGGAATTAGAAGAGTCAGGTAAGATCCTGGGAAAGACCTGTGGGTTAGGGCCCACTAAAAGAAAACACCGTTGAAAAGGATTGTTGAACAGATAGATGATGCACCGGAAGAACTGAAATATTTGACTGAGGTGTCAACCTTGAATTAATTGGAACACAGACGAATCTCCTGAGACGTCTTGAACTCCGGAAGGATAAACTAGTGAGAGGCGAACAAGCAAGGAAAACACTTGATCCAAGGAAAAGAATATGATTAATCCGAAAAAACTTGAATTGAGTCCACCGGAGAAGAAAAGAGATGAAGAATGTCGAACAAAACAGGAATTCACCGGTTGAGATAATTGACGGAAGATTGAAGAGGCTCCACACGAATGAAATTGATGGTCGAAAGAGACTCAGACTCCGGGAAGAAGAGGGTGGGAGGGCGGTAAAACAAAGGCAACTTGGAAGGGGGGAACCAACGAATATCTTGAAGAGAAAACACTGGTTGAAATCATTGAGGAAAGAAAGCAAAGACTTCACACGAGTAGGAAGCATACTCGATCACGGACTCCGGTTCCGAGAAGAAGAAAGGTGGGTGGGTGGGAAAAGAAAACAACTGGGGATTGAACTTAAAGATGAAGAGGCTCGAGTCAACTTGACGAGAAATGCACCGGACGGAAAAAGCTGAGGAACAACTACCGGAAAACCAACTGCGTGAACCTAAAAAAAATTTGAAGGGGAAGAGAAGTAATTCAAAACACCTACGTCAAGATTCCTCACCAGAGCGACGAAGGGGCAGAGGAGTAAAAAGAATTCCTACTCTCCGATATAACTAAACTCCGAAAACAGTTTTTTTTCCAGACTCAACAACGGCCAAACTACACGATCAATCAAGGCGGCTCCTAGGGTCGGTCGAGGCTCTGATACCAACTTGTCATGCCGAATATGCGACCCTATCCAAAAGGAACTCGACGGTCCCACCAAGGATAGACCCGCATATTGAAACGCTTTTGCAAGGTGGATATCATTACATCAACATTACATAATAGTGGGGATACATCCAAATACATACAAAGTCACAAGAATACATCAACATCATATACAAGATCAACATCTGACTACGGATGAAACATAAACAGAAACATCAAACGACATCCACCCTGCTAGCCCAGGCTGCCGACCTGGAACCTATCCTCTGATCGAAGAAGAAGTAGAAGAAGAACTCCAAGACAAGCAAACATCGCTCTCACGTCATGATCATCGCAAACCTGAACCTGCAACTGGTGGTGGTAGTAATCTGTGAGCCACGAGGACTCAGCAATCCCATTACCATGGGTATCAAGACTAGCAAAGCTTAATGGGAAAGGAAGGGATAAAGTGGTGAGGTTGCAGCAGCGGCTAAGCATGATATGGTGGCTAACATACGCAAATGAGAGCGAGAAGAGAAACAAAGGAACGGTCGTCAACTAGTAATGATCAAGAAGTGATCCTGAACTCCTACTTACGTCAGACATAACCCAGAAACCGTGTTCTCCTCTCGAACAACCCGAAAAGAGACACTCACGGTTACGCACACGGTTGGTGTATTTTAGAAGAGTTTACTTCGAGTTTACTACAACCGGATATTGACAAATTCCCATTTGCCATATAACCGCGGGCACGGCTCTCGAAAGTTTATACCCTGCAGGGGTGTCCCAACTTAGCCCATGATAAGCTCTCGCGATCAACGAAGGATATTCCTTCTCCCCGGGAAGACCCGATCAGTCTCGGAATCCCGGCTACAAGACATTTCGACAGCAATAAAACAAGACCAGCAAACCGCCCGATGCGCCGACAATCCCGATAGGAGCTGCACATATCTCGTTCTCAGGGCAACACCGATGAGATATCCTGCGAGTAAAACCAAACCCCGAAGTTTCCCGAGGGGCCCCATGATCTACTCGGTTCGGGCCAACACTTAGACAAGCATTGGCCGGGGGGCTAAATAAAGATGACCCTTGGGTTAATTACTCCCAAGGAAAGGTAGGTGGTGGTGAGGCAAATGGTAAAACCAAGGTTGGGCCTTCTTTGGAGGAGTCTTATTCAAAGCGAACTGTCAAGGGGTCCCATAAATCACCCGACGCGTTAGGGACGCAAAATCCGGGAACATAATACCAATATGACGGAAATTAGGGCGGCAAGAGTGGAACAAAACACCAGGCATAAGGCCGAGCCTTCCACCCTTTACCAAGTATATAGATGCATTAATAATATAAGATATATTGTGATATCCCAACAAGTAAACATGTTCCAACAAGGAACAACATCTCCATGTTCCAACAAGGAACAAACTTCATCTTCACCTGCAACTAGCAACACTATAAGAGGGGCCGAGCATAGCGGTAACATAGCCAAACAACGGTTTGCTAGGAAGGGTGCAAAAGGTTAGAGGCTGACATGGCAATTTGGGAGGCTTGAGGAACAAGTAATAGGTAGCGCAGCATAGCGATAGAACGAAGCAACTAGCATAGCAATGATAGTAATGAGATCCAAGGTGACGGTCATCTTGCCTGAAATCCCGCTAGGAAGAAGAACGAGTCCATGAAGAAGATGAAGCCACAAAGACGAACCAAGCGTAGACGAACGAATCCTCACGATCGCAACGAAACGGGAACTAACAAGAAGAAGCACACAACATGGTAAACACACCACACATGAACAAGGCATGATGCACAAACAATCATGATGCATGACAAGACTACATGAAGCTTCTCATGGCAAGAGATGATGCATACAAGACCAACACATCAAAGCAAGTTTAAATGAGGCCGGGAACAACATAGAACAATTCTGGTAAGTCCTCATATGCAAATTTCTAAATTGGTCCAGATCTGAATAAACCTTATGTTCAAGTTGTTAAACAGCAAGTTAAGATGCACCACGATGATCTACACGAAATTCTAGTCAAGTTACATATAAAGTTCATTTAATTCGGAGCTACGACCTAGAAGATATGAGCAAAACAAGATAAGCATGGCATTGATGCAAAATGCATACAAACATCAAGCAAACACCTCAAAACAAGGATGCAACATGATAATATGAAACTACATGCAAAATCAAGAAAGTTTCATATAAAGCACACTCAAAACGTAGCAACGGTTCAACACATACACACAATACAAGTTATAGCAACAATCTGTCCAAAACAGCAACTAGGCATATTGCAAGCATCAAAACAACATGCTACAGGACCTCAACGTAATAACAAAAGGCATGGGCATGAATTACAGGTAAAGCATGACAAAACATGAACACTGAGCTATCTCCAGAAATCACTAGAACATGCTCAAAATGACATGGCAAGATTGCAAATAATAACAGTTTCAGACTTATCAGGAAATAACATCAGGTTGCAATGTTTAGAGCTATGAAGCAACATGTTACAGCAAGCTATCAAGTCAAACTAGAGCATGGCATGAATCTACTCAAAGCATAGAACAAAAGTCCTTTAGTGACCATGAGCCAAAAAGGAGCATAAGATATGATGGCACTCATGTAAACATGGCAAGTTATATTACAGATTCATACATGGCAGGAACAACAATAGGTAGGCATGTTGGTGAGCTTGAACCACTCACCACAGAGCAATACATGGCATGGAAAGGAAACCAACAATAAGAAGACATGTCATAGAAGATATACATGGAAAGAACAACATCATAGCATACACGGATCAACTACAACAACCTTGGCAAAATTGAATAACATGTAAACAACCTGCCAGGAAACATTTTATAGCAAAAGTAGAGCTCGATTGACTCAAGCTATGGCACTCCATAATTGCAAACAAGGGCATGGTTGGATAGAGAATAACAATATGTTCAAAACATCCTTACTGAAGTATCTCAAAATAAGCATGGATCTCTCTGTAGCATCAAGTTTACATGGCATAAAAATACCAGCATAACAGGGACTGAAATCAGCAACATCAAGAAGCCTAGTTTGCATGCTTGTGCTAGTCACCACAGAGATCACAAAAATACACGGCATACACCCCTGTAAAGATGGCATGGGATATAACAAAACACATGTAGGACTCAAGTTCATAGGATGCACACATCAATCATGGCAAAAATGACAAGTGCATGTTCTGATAAGAATCTGAAACTAACATCACATAGCCCTCTTCTAACAGCATTTCGGGCATCAAGATGAGCTCAAATGTAAATGATGCAATGAGATGAAATGATGTACTCGTCGAGGCGAACAATTTGACATATTACACGCACGAAACGGAGCAATATGCAGAGAGTTATGGCATGATGAATATGGCAATATAATCTCAAAAACTTCGGGGACTTAGTGAAAAAAAACGGGGGGAAAGTCAACCTAGTGGGCTCGGCCCAGGTTGCGGGGAGGAGGCCGGCTTGGGCCGGTCGGAGCTGGGCTGGGCCAGAGGGAGCTGGGCCAGCAGGGGGGCGCGGCCCACGTGGCTGGTGACGCCTGCCGTCGTCTCTCCCGAACGGGGACGAGACCGGCGGCGCCAGCAGCCAACGACGACGGAGGACGGCGGGTCTCGGTGATGGGGAGGCAGAGGAGGCAAGATCCGGTGAGGGGAGGCCGGATCCGGGCATCGGGGTTCCGTTCCCGGCGGTTTCCGGCCGGTCCGGGCGAAGACGGTGCCGGCGGCGCGATCTGCAGAGGAGAGAGAGAGAGGAGCGGGTGAGAGAGGGAGGAGACGCAGGAGGAAGAGGGAGCAGGGGACGGCGAGGCTCGCTCTGGCGGGAGTTCGTCGTGGCGGCGGGGCTCTGGTCGCCGGACGGCGACGGCGGCGGGCGGGAGATCGAGCTCGCTCGATCCACGCGAGGAGGAGGGCGGTGGCGAGGCGCGTGGGCTGGCGGGGCCTGATTCGGCCCGGTGGGCGGGCATGGATGGGCCTCGCCAGGACGCGGGCGGCTGGAGGCGCGGGAAGGCACGTGGGGCGCGGGAGTGGCTGTGGAGGGCGGCGAGAAGGGCGGCTGGCCACTGGGGCTTGCCAAGTGGCGAGAGAAATTTGGGGCGCCGGATTTGGAGGGGAAGGCGGGCGCGGTTCCCGAGGTGGGAGGAGGTGGCTGCAGGTTGGGTGGCGCGGATTTCGAGGAGGGAAGGCTAGAGGTAGGTGGAGGGGGGGTTAGGCTGCCCAAAATGGACAAGGGTGTCCATATATAGCAAAATTGCTAGGGTTTGGGGGTTAGGAGGGTTTACGAGCTGACGATCGCGATCGGACGGATGCTTCGGAGGGGAGGTTAGTGGGCTGTGGAGAGACCATGGGCTGCGGAGAGAGAGAGAGAGGTTCGCAGCAGTTTCCGGATACGAAAACGTTCGACGATAGACCGCTATATTGCGGTTGTAGGTTTAACGGTTGGGCTATCAAATGGACTCCGAATGCGACGAAACTTGACAGGCGCCCTGTCTACACTAATATAAGACCGCATGCCAAGTTTCAACCCATTCCGAGAACATTTTTATGCCACTTATAAAATAATATTTCGGAGGTGCCGCGGGTGCGTGCGAGTGTGTCTGGCTTAGAACGGACAACGGAGAGAACCGGCGGAACCCAAACGGATGCAAGTTTTAAAAAACATGCAGATAATTGCAGATGATGACATGGCAAAGTGCAACACGCAAGCACATGACATGGCAACGACGGCAAATAACTGACAGACACCTGGCGCATCGAATCCGGGGCGTTACAGATGTGATGGACAAGACCCATCCATTAGCTTAGCATAAATGATCGTTTAGTTTTATTGCTATTGCTTTCATCATGACTTATACATGTTCCTCTGACTATGAGATTATGCAACTCCCGAATACCGGAGGAACACCTTGTGTGCTATCAAACATCACAACGTAACTAGGTGATTATAAAGATGCACTGCAGGTGTCTCCGATGGTGTTTGTTGAGTTGGCATAGATCGAGATTAGGATTTGTCGCTCTGTGTATCGGAGAGGTATCTCTGGGCCCTCTCGGTAATGCTCATCACTATAAGCCTTGCAAGCAATGTGACTAATGAGTTAGTCGCAGGATGATGCATTACGGTACGAGTAAAGAGACTTGCCGGTAATGAGATTGAACTAGGTATAATGATACCGACGATCGAATCTCGGGCAAGTAACATACCGATGACAAAGGGAACAACGTATGTTGTTATGCGTTTTGACCGATAAAGATCTTCATAGAATATGTAGGAGCCAATATGAGCATCCAGGTTCCGCTATTGGTTATTGATCGGAGATGTGTCCCGGTCATGTCTACATAGTTCTCGAACCCGTAGAGTCTGCACGCTTAACGTTCAATGACGATTTGTATTATGAGTTATGTGATTTGACGACCGAAGTTTGTTCGGAGTCCTGGATAAGATCACGGACATGACCAGGAGTCTCGAAATGGTTGAGATATAAAGATTCATATATTGGAAGGTTACATTCGGACACCAGAATGGTTCGGGTCGTTTTTCGAATAAGTTTCGGAGTACCGGGGGTTACCGGACCACCCCCCCCCCTTGGGGAAGTTCATGGGCCTTCATAGGCCTTAGTGGAAAGGAGAGGAGGGCCACAAGGGAGGCCCCCCCATGGCCAGTCCGAATTGGACTAGGGAGGGGGGCGGCGCCCCCTCTTTCCTTCTGCCCTCTTCCTCCTTCCCTCCTTCTCCCTCTCTTGGATGGAAGGTGACTCCAAGTAGGACTAGGAATCCTAGTTGGACTCATCATGGCGCGCGCCCCCCTTGGACGGCCTGCTCCTCCTCCCCTCCTTTATATACATGGGATAGGGGGCACCCCAAAGGACACACAAGTTTCTCTTAGCCGTGTGCGGTGCCCTCCCTCCACAGTTAAACACCTCGGTCATATCGTCGTAGTGCTTAGGCGAAGCCCTGCGTTGGCAACTTCATCATCACCGACACCACGCCGTCGTCCTAACGAAACTCCCCTTTAGCCTCAACTAGATCAAGAGCTCGAGGGACGCCATCGAGCTGAACGTGTGCTGAACGCGGAGGTGCCGTACGTTCGGTGCTTGGATCGGTTGGATCGTGAAGACGTTCGAATACATCAAACGCATTACTAAATGCTTCCGCTTTCGGTCTACGAGGGTACATGGACACACTCTCCCCGCTCGTTGCTATGCTTCTCCTAGATAGATCTTGTGTGATCGTAGGAATTTTTTTGAAATACTACGTTCCCTAACAGTGGCATCCGAGCCAGGTCTATGCGTAGATGTTATATGCACGAGTAGAACACAATGAGTTGTGGGCGATAATAGTCATACTGCTTACCAGCAACGTCTTACTTTGATTCGACGGCATTGTTGGATGAAGCGGCCCAGACCGACATTACATGACCGCGTTCATGAGACTGGTTCTACCGACGTGCTTCGCACACAGGTGGCTAGTGGGTGTCTGTTTCTCCAACTTTAGTTGAATCGAGTTTGAATACGCCCGGTCCTTGTTGAAGGTTAAAACAGCAAACTTGATGAAAAATCGTTGTGGTTTTGATGCGTAGGTAAGAACGGTTCTTGCTAGAAGCCCGTAGCAGCCACGTAAAACTTGCAACAACAAAGTAGAGGACGTCTAACTTGTTTTTGCAGGGCTTGCTGTGATGTGATATGGTCAAGACGTGATGATATATAAATTGTTGTATGAGATGATCATGTTCTGTAAAAGTTATCGGCAACTGGCAGGAGCCTTATGGTTGTCGCTTTATTGTATGAAATGCAATCGCCATGTAATTGCTTTACTTTATCACTAAGCGGTAGCGATAGTTGTAGAAGCAATAGTTGGCGAGACGACAACGATACTACGATGGAGATCAAGGTGTCAAGCCGGTGATGATGGTGATCACGACGGTGCTTTGGAGATGGAGATCAAAGGCACAAGATGATGATGGCCATATCATATCACTTATTTTGATTGCATGTGGTGTTTATCCTTTATGCATCTTATTTTGCTTAGTACGGCGGTAGCATTATAGGATGATCTCCCACTAAATTTCAAGGTATAAGATTTCTCCCTGAGTATGCACCGTTGCTACAGTTCATTGTGCCGAGACACCACGTGATGATCGGGTGTGATAAGCTCTACGTTCACATACAACGGGTGCAAGCCAGTTTTGCACACGCAGAATACTCGGGTTAAACTTGACGAGCCTAGCATATGCAGATATGGCCTCGGGACACTGAGACCGAAAGGTCAAGCGTGAATCATATAGTAGATATGATCAACATAGTGATGTTCACCGTTGAAAACTACTCCATCTCACGTGATGATCGGACATGGTTTAGCTGATATGGATCACGTAATCATTTAGATGACTAGAGGGATGTCTATCTAAGTGGGAGTTCTTAAGTAATATGATTAATTTAACTTTAATTTATCATGAACTTAGTACCTGATAGTATTTTGCATGTCTATGTTGTTGTAGATCAATGGCCGTGCTACTGTTCCTTTGAATTTTAATGTGTTCCTAGAGAAAGCTAAGTTGAAAGATGATGGTAGCAACTACACGGAATGGGTCTGTAACTTCAGGATTATCCTCATTGTTGCACAGAAGAATTGCATCCTGGAAGCACCGCTAGGTGCCAAACCCGCTGCAGGAGCAACTCCGAACGTTATGAACGTCTGGCAGAGCAAAGCTGATGACTACTCAATAGTTCAATGCGCCATGCTTTACGGCTTAGAACCGGGACTTCAACATCGTTTTGAACGTCATGGAGCATATATAAGATGTTCCAGGAGTTGAAGTTAATATTTCAAGCAAATGCCCGGATTGAGAGATATGAAGTCTCCAATGAGTTCTACAGCTGCAAAATGGAGGAGAATAGTTCTGTCAGTGAACATATACTCAGAATCTCTGGGTACCACAATCACTTGACTCAACTGGGAGTTAATCTTCCTGTTGATAGTGTCACTGACAGAGTTCTTCAATCATTGCCACCAAGCTACAAAAGCTTCATGATGAACTATAATATGCAAGGGATGGATAAGAAAATTCCGAGCTCTTCGCGGTGCTAAAGGCTACGGAGGTAGAAATCAAGAAGGAGCATCAAGTGTTGATGGTTAACAAGACCACTAGTTTCAAGAAAAAGGGCAAAGGGAAGAAGGGGAACTTCAAGAAGAATGGCAAGCAAGTTGCTGCTCAAGTGAAGAAGCCCAAGTCTGGACCTAAGCTTGAGACTGAGTGCTTCTACTGCAAATGGATTGGTCACTGGAAGCGGAACTGCCCCAAGTATTTGGCGGATAAGAAGGATGGCAAAGTGAAAGGTATACTTGATATACATGTTATTGATGTGTACCTTCCTAATGCTCGTAGTAGCGCTGGTATTTGATCTCGGTTCATTGCTCATATTTGCAACTCAAAGCAGGGCTACGGATTGCTTAAGATTCGCTAAGGACAAGGTGATGATGCGCGTGGGAAATGGTTCCAAAGTCGATGTGATCTCCGTCGGCACGTTACCTCTACATCTACCTTCGGGATTAGTTTTAGACCTGAATGATTGTTATTTGGTGCCAGCGTTAAGCATGAACATTATATCTGGATCTTGTTTGATGCGAGATGGTTATTCATTTAAATCAGAGAATAATGGCTGTTCTAGTTATATGAGTAATATCTTTTATGGTCATGCACCCTTGATGAGTGGTCTATTTTTGTTGAATCTCGATAGTAGTGATACACATATTCATAGCATTGAAGCCAAAAGATATAAGTTTAATAATGATAGTGCAACTTATGTGTGGCACTGCCGTTTAGGTCATATTGGTGTAAAGCTGTCACATCCTAGCTAGACCATGCATTAGTGTGTGCATCATGTTTAAATTTCATTTGAATTTGAAATGGGGAAGGACAGAAACCCCCAGAACCCCTTTTAATCCAACTAGGGTTTACTAAAAATTGTTTCAATGAACCTGAAATGCCCTTCAAAATGCTCATCACCTTTGCTTGGTTCAGAGCCTATGTCAAAAGTGGTGCACCATTTTCTAGGTCATCCAAAGGTCTTTGAATTAATTCATAAGTATTTGAATTTGAGAATTTCAAATTATATAAAAAATTGCAAATGCCCAAATATTTCCAAACTAAAATGTTTCATGTTGGAAATAATCCAACTATGGACCAGGAGCAGTTTGGTGATTTTTGAAACTGTTTTAGTATTTTTGAAAACTCCACACAATTGCAGAATAATAGAGAAAAAGAAAAACAGAATGCAACACTTACCTGGCGCCACCTACCCGGCCCACCTGCCGGCCCAGCCAAGAGCCAGCGCATGAAGCTGCTTGGCTCGCCTTGAGCAGCCAGTGCTCGGCGGCGAAGCACCGCATGGGTGCCACGCACCTGGTCGCCGCCCGCCGCTCCCCTCGCCTAGCCGCGACGCGGTTCGCTCTCTCTCTCTCCCCCGAACCCCCCGGACACCTCCTCTCCTCCCCGGCTCCTCTCTCTCGCGCTTCCCCACCATGGCCGACGCCACCGCAGCCACGCCGTCGTCGTCAGAGACGCGCTCCCGCCGTCCGTGCTCCTCCCACCGTGTCTAGTAGCTCCGCGCCCTCAACTACGTCGAGCTAGCCGAGCCCCGCGTGCTCGAGTAGCCCGAGTCGACCGCGACCGACTTCGCCCGAGTCCACCGTCGCCGGAGATCCCTTCAACGCCGTCGTCGCTCCGGCCGCCCCCGACCTCAACGAAGCCCGAGTTGCCCGTGAGCCCATCTATCTCCCTTCCTTTTCTCTCGCTCTCGAGCTGTGTAGTGACCTCCGGAGCTCAACCGCACCCACCGCCGCTGGAGCTCGTCGCCGACGTGCTCCCTTGGTCACCCTCCGCCACCTTTTGGTGTCTAACGACTCACCGTGATCGCGCAGCACCTAACCATGCACTCCCCGCACCTCCCGACCCTCTAGCCTCAAGTTCGCCTTGGCCGAACTCCGCGGCCGCCTAGGTCGTCGCTGGCGCCGATTCCGCCGCCCGACCCCAACCGACTCCACCGAAGTCTGCGGCATGTTCCCGGCTACCCATAGCCACCTCCGCTGCTCGTTTGGTTGCCAAACGGCCAAACTCACTTCCCGCCGGCTGGCTCGCTGGCGGCTAGACGCCGGGCAGCCGACGTTGACTTTGACTGGTGGGCCTGGTTGACTCGATGAGTCAATGATGTGGGGCCCAGCCTGTTAACTAAATAGGTTTAGTTCTAATTAAACTTTAGCTAAACTAATTACCCGACACCTGGACCCACAGTCAGGTTTGACCGGACGTCTCCGTTGACTCGACGTCATGTCGGCGCATGGTCGACATTAATAGTTTAATTTCTGGATTTATTCTAATATAGAAAATTCCGAATATAGTTCAAACTTCAAAAATTCATAACTTTTAATCAGAACTCCAAATGCAAAGATTTATATATGAAAAATGATCAGAAAAATCCATTCTATCCATTGGTACAGGTTTCATGCATGTTAAAACAAGTTAACCTTGCTGTTTAAGCAGAATAGGATATTGCACCTTTAGGACTATTTTAAATGAGCTAGCATTTGAATCATTGATTCAAATGAGTTCATCCCTTTTTGTTTCAGCTTGCACTAGGCCAACACACATACATATTGCCATGTCATAGCATGCATCATATTGTTGCATATTGCCATGTGTGTTTACTTTCGGTATGCTTTTCGTGATAGGTTCTGCCTCCGAGGATAATCCCGAATATCCGTCTGAAGGGTAGTATCCTACCTCCATTCCATCAGGCAAGCAACTCATTGATCATTCCGATACAAACCCATGTTCTCGCTTCTGCTCTCGTTTACTGCATTAAGACAACGCGATTCAAACTGTTGTGTGCTGCGGTAGTTGAACCCACTTCCTTTGCATGACCTGTCATTGCCACAGTAACTAGATGAAACCCACTAGTATGTGTAGGAGTTGATTGAGCCATGTTTGTGATTCCTACCATTCTATGCTTGCTATGCCTAGAGTTGTGTCAGGTCTGGCTCATCGGGATGATGAACTGGAGTGAAAGGTTGTGTTGGTTCGAGAGTGAAAGTGTTGAACACGTTTTGGCAAAGGTATCGATGAGAGGCCATGTAGGAGTACATGGTGGGTTGTTTCATTGAAGCCGATCCTAAGAACTGAGATCTGTGTTTGTGATCCATGAAATAGTTACTACCACGCATTGGGCCCGAAACCAATGGACCCTCTCGGCTTCTTAACCACCCTTGTTCTCAGTCTGGGAGTTGCAAGTAGTTTCTGGTGTTTGTAGCATGCTGGGGGCCGCACACAACGCTGACCTTAGGGGTGGGTTTTGTTGCGGTAGGCACGTGGGTCGTGTACCGAAAGTGCCCGTTTGGTATCTCGGGAACCCTACACACATCGCTCGGGCTGTATGGGAAACCTCGGCGGACTCCTGCGGATGGAACCCGAATAGGCGATAAACCTAGACTAGGGACTTGAGTGTTTAGGTAGGCTGTGGCCGACACCCACGCTGGGCTTCCGCTTGAAGGTTGCCGAGTACATGTCGTAAACGGCGGTAAGTGGTGAGAGCGTGTGTGAAGAAGTACACCCCGCAGGGTTTAATATGATCTATTCAATAGCCATGTCCACGGAGAAGGACTTCGGGTTGCCTATATCAGTTCATAGACAAGTAAATGGATACTACTAAAAGCCTCAAGATAGTGTGAGTATCATGGATGTCCCTCTCGTGGGATGACGAGAGAGGATCCACGGTGGAGTATTGTGATGGTGATTAGTGGACTCGTGTACGACAAATGCTTTACAAGTGGTGTCACGAGGATAGCTTAGCCAAGAGTCAAAGCTGGCTTCTGCAAATAACTCCACCACCTTTTGAGAATGTGCATGTATGATAGGATTCGTGGTAAGACTTCTTTGAGTACCTCCGCACTCATGTTTGCTTAATTAATGTTTTTCAGATGACAACACTGCCCCCTCCGATGGGTTTTATGTAGACCTTGACATCGACGAGTGAACTAGCCACCCAGGTGGTGATCCAAGGCTTGTGAAGGTCCATTGTAGATAGAAGGGCTTCGACAAGCTTTCTTTCTTTCTAGAGTCTGTACTCAGACTAGTTTGCTTTCGCATGTGCTTGTATGTTGTATGACTTGAGTGTTGGGTCATGTGACCCCTACCTGTATGGATATGTTATGTATGGCTCCTCGGAGCCTTTTAAATAAAGTACTTGAGTTGTAGAGTTTTGTTGTGATGCCTTGTTGTATTTACTCATATCGGGCATATTGCATGTATGATTGAAATGCTTGGTATGAGTGGGATCCGACAAACTAGTTGTTTATCCTTGGCAGCCTCTCATATGGGGAAATGTAGTCTTGTGCTTCTGAGCGATAGTAGTCCGCTACAGCCCGGGTCACCGGAGTCCTGCTAGCCCAACACTACCGCTTGGACACTTGATCGGGCGGCATGTGTTTCACTTTGTTCTTATGTCTGTTCCTTCGGGAAATGTCACGCGGTGATATTCGAGTCCTGCCTAGCCTGCTACAGCCCGGGATACCGGAGTCCTCATAGCCAGTGCTACAGCCCGAATTTATACATTGATGACCGACATGCTCGATGTGATTCATGTATGCCTGTCCCCATAGGTTAGCGCCGCTTTGGGTTCACGACTAGCCATGTCGGCCCGGTTCTTTGTCATGTGGATGCTAGCGACACTATCATATACGTGAGCCAAAAGGCTAAACGGTCCCGGCCATGGTAAGGCGACACCGTGGGAATACCGTGCGTGAGGCCGCAAAGTGATATGAGATGTTACCGCCAGGTCGATGTGACTTGAATCGGGTCCCGACAGCGCTGGCATCGAGCAGGGCTGCCTGTAGGTTCGCTAAGCCAAACTGGTCGATGTTGAGTCTAGAAATGCTTTAGTTATATGTAGGGAATTGATTGTGGAGGAACGTAAGGCTCTTTTACTCCTTTACCTTATGCCCTCCGATCCGAGTCATCCTCTTCTCATTCTACGTGGGTATAGAACTAGGCTCTCTCTCTCTATCGTGTTCACGTGTTACTAATCCGTAGTAACTTATAGGATTGATGGTTACTTCCTCGTTCAGTTCTACTAATTTTAGTATGCTACCGTTGAACCAGAATCTTGATATGATGTTGTTGAGTGGTTTTGCAATCTGTTTTGAATGTCTCAAATCTGTTTTGAGCATTTACAGATGTTATGCTGCCCGATTTTCCCTAGAAATTTAATGTCTATGCATTGTGGCTGTGCTTTCAGATGGCCACCGTCCCCGTAACCAAGTGGTTCGTCTCGACCGTTGCATTGATGTGTGTGGTCACACGGCAATGTTGGTTCGGTGATGATCGAGACCGTTACCGATGGTATCCTGAATATACCGCCGAGGAGCAGTTTAGGATTTTAATCAAAGCCAATATCTCGTGCACGGTCAGGATTTACCCATCTTATCCCGAGCTACTTGAACCGCTCCACTCGTTCTTATGGACTTGGGATCACTATTGGAATGTCGTGCAAGATGCAGCCTATTCAATGATGACAATTATTCGAGCTGAACTGCCTTGCCGGGCAACACCGATTTCCGCTACATGCCAAGATCCTCCCCGGGCGCATGGCTACCTTCGTGGTATGTACAGCGATGCATCCCATGAGGGCTCACCTTCGCACCACTACGGAGATGTTGGAAGACAAGGACCGTGAAAACCGGCCTTGCGTATGGAGCTCTTTAATGCCCGCTCGATCACTGGGCTACTCGACTCGGTTTGCACTGCCGTGCAAGCCGATACATGGACATGAGGGACTTGTACCTGTGCGGGCTGGTCTGCCAGACTTTATGGAGTGGCGTGAGGTTGGAGGCATCACTCCTCCTCGTGGGCCTCAGATGCCGCCGCTTGTTGGACCACGGCCACATCCGAGTCCCTATGGTCCAAAGGCTCCACAGATCGCCTGCTTCCGGATGATCATGTTCCACTTCGTGCTTGGGTGGTGACTTCTATGAGGACTACTACGGAGCTGCCTGAGTTAGTAGTAGTATTCCTAGTATTGTAATAGTTGTATTTCCACCGCCCCTGCGTGACTCGTGGAATATGACTTAGTGTGTATCATTCCGAAGTGTAAAAAATAATGTATAGGAGTTGAATGCTTCATGAGATGTAACGCCTTTCCTTATAGTTGTACTCCGTCGGGCTTGTACTAAACTATGAATGGTGTGTATGACCGTTGGTATATATATGGCAGTTTTTATATTACCATGTCATACGGATGAACATCTTTGCATTCCGTGTTATCCATTACATTCCGCACTTCCTTGCTAATTTCTGCCATCCTGGTTTAAACCGTTGTTTTGTTTCCTAGGATGGTCAACACCCGCAACAATCCTGCTGCTCCGGAGCAGGGAGAAGCTAGTGCAGCCAGGAATGTGAATCTGCCTCAACCGCCATCTTTGGCCGAGGTTATGCTGGAAGCAGAACGCAATAAGCGTGAGACCAATCGATTACTGGAGCGGATTGAGCAAAACACCGCACGCCAGCCAAGAAATGATTTGGTTTCACTCAATGACTTCGTCAAGCTGTATCCACCGAAGTTCAAATATTCCGTTGAGCCTCTCGACGCGGATGATTAGCTTCGCAGCATCAACCACAAGCTGCATTCTGCCAACGTGGCTGAGGCTGATAAGGTTACTTTTGCAGCTTATCATCTCGAAGGCCCTGCTAGCCTTTGGTGGGAGAATTATGAGGCTATGCGTCCGGTTGGACAAATTACTACTTGGGCTGAATTCAGTGCCGCCTTCCGTGAGCATCACATCCCAGAAGGTCTCATGGACCGCAAAAGGGAGGAATTCTGCAATTTCACCCAAGGTAGGCTGACAGTGGATGCTTACAGCCGTGAGTTTGGGAACTTAGCACGTTATGCTCCTGAAGAAGTTTCTATCGACGCCAAGAAGCGTGCAAGGTTCCGCAAGGGACTTAGCCCCGAGCTACGCCGAGACCTTCGCTCGCATGAGTGCACCTCTTTTCCGAGGTTAGTCAACAAGGCTATCAGTGCTGAAACTGGGCAGTCTGATTTTGAGGCTTCGCGCAAGCACGTCTGTGACTCGATCTTCATCCGCTCGATCTCGAAGCGCCGGGTTTGATTCCAAATACTGCCTCGCCACCTGTGTTCACCCCGAGGCTATCCTTTGAGGCGCCGCCCCAACCAGCAAGATGTTCCGCCTAAGACTTATGGAGGCCCCATCGCTAATGCTGCTCCACGCCCAATATGATAACTTGCTTCAAGTGGAGAGACGGGCCACTACATCCGTGAGTGTCCCCAAACAACCCCATCAAATCGGAAAGTCATTGCCGTGGTAAGCCGCCAGAAAGGTGCTCCATGTTAAACCAGTTGCCACCGCCGTGGCCACGCCAACTATGTTTCAATGAAGAAACCTATGAGGATCCCAACGCCGTTCTCGATGCACGCCTTGCTAATTGCCATCCGCAATCTGTTTTTTGATCTTGGAGCATCTCATTCATTTATTTCGAGAGCTATGCTCGCTTGCACAACACCACATTCTCGTGACATGCATACCTCCATGGAAATTCAGACCCTCGGTTCTAGATGGCAAACCTCTAGAATAAGTCATGGGAATGAAATTTTGTCGATGATTAGTCTTTCTTGCATCTCTAATAGCTCTTAAGTCCTCGGACATAAACATCATCTTGGGTATGGTGGATGTCACCCATTATGCTAAGATTGATTGCTCTACTAGAACTGCTCAACTCACCCATCCTTGGGCAAGACAGTTAATGTTCTAACCCGAGTGTCAAACGCCACTATACTCCTTAAATGCCAACCCCTTCCGCACCTCAAGATATTCCGTAGTCCGTGATTTTCGGATGTCTTTCAGAAGAACTGCCAGTGTTCCACCGACAGGATGTCGAGTTCGTGATAGATCTTGTTCCGGAACCGCCCCAATCCCTAGAAGACCTTATAAGATGGCACCCCTAGAACTAGCCGAACTTAAGAAACAACTCGATGAGTCCTTGCAAAAGGGTTTCATCCGTCCTAGTTCATCTCCATGGGCTTGCCCGTCCTCTTCGTCAAGAAGAAGGATGGTACGGATCGGATGGTTGTGGATTACCGACCGTCAATTTGGTCACTATCAAGAACAAGTATCCGCCCCGTGATCAACGATCCGTATGATCAGCTCGCTGGATCCTCGCCTTTTCCAAGATGGATTTGAGGTTGGGTTACCATCAAATCAAAATCAAGAACGGGGACATTCCTAAAACGGCCTTTGTTACTCGTTATGGCCAATACGAGTACACCGTCATGTCCTTCGGATTAACCAATGCTCCAGCCACTTTCTCTCGGTTAATGAACTCAATCTTCATGGAGTATTTGGACAAATTCGTCGTGGTATACCTCGATGATATACTCATCTACTCCAAGAATGAGGAAGAACATGCTGAACATCTAAGGCTAGTATTGATGAAACTTCGAGAGCACCGCCTTTATGCCAAATTCTCTAAGTGTGAATTCTGGTTACCAGAAGTGACCTACCTAGGCCATGTAATCTCTGGCAAGGGCATTGCTGTCAATCCCGAAGCGAAGTTCAAGCCGCCCTTGATCGGACTCCACCTGAATCGGTCAAGCAAGTTCGAGTTTCCTCGGTTTAGCGAAGTTATTGCCGCCGCTTCACGAGAATTTCTAAAGTTGCTAAACCTCTAACCGAACTCCTCAAGAAAGATAAGAAGTTCGAATGGACACCACAGTGCGAGTTCAGCTTTCAGGAACTGAAAAGACGCCTGGCATCTCCTCCCATGCTTATTCCACCAGATTTTTCTAAGGACTTTATTATCTATTGCGACGCCTCGCGACAAGGACTAGGTTGCATACTCATGCAAGATCGTCATGTGATTGCCTACGCTTCTCGACAGTTGCGCCCACATGAGGATAACTATCCCACACACGATCTAGAGCTTGCAGAAGTGGTTCATGCACTCAAAACCTGGCGACATTATCTTCTTGGTAATCGCTGCGAAATCTACATCGATCACCAAAGTCTGAAATACATCTTCACCCAACCGGATTTGAATCTCGTGCAAAGACGTTGGGTCGAGTTGATTACAGATTACGACTTAGGAATATCTTACACCCTGTGCAAAGCTAATGTCATGGCTGACGACTAAGTCGCAAATCTTATTGTAACAACCTGATGTTACAACAAAGTCAACCATTTCTCCACGAGGAATTTCGTAAGCTTAATCTTCACATTGTTCCTCGAGGATTCCTTTCCACCCCGGTGGCGAAACCTACCTTACGGATCAGATCATCAAGGCACGAAGGTAGATCCGGAATTTCCCGCGATCAAGAGAAACATCAAGAAAGGAGTCGCAGATTGTTTCTCCATTGATGAACAAGGTGTCGTGTTCTTTGGAGACCGCCTAGTGGTTCCCAAGGTGCGCAACCGAGGCGATTGATCCTTAAGGAAGCTCATGACTCTCCTCTCACCATTCATCCCGGTAGTACTAAATGTATCAAGACCCACGCCAGAGGTTTTGGTGGACTAGGATGAAGAGAGAAATCGCTCAATACATTGCTAGATGCGACGTCGTCGTCGAGTTAAAGCAGAGCATCAACGGCCTGCTGGTACCCTTCAACCTTTGGAAATTCCTGAATGGAAATGGGATAAAATCGGTATGGATTTCATTACCGGGTTTCCCAGACCAAGAGAGGGAATAATGCTATCTTCGTTGTCGCCGATCGCCTTTCCAAAGTAGCCCACTTCCTACCCGCTCGTGAGAGTATAACCGCTGGCCAGCTAGCTGATTTGTACATCTCTAATAGTGTCTCTTCATGGTGTTCCATTGAGATTAACTCAGACCGTGGAAGTCTCTTCACCCTCGATTTTGGGAAAGCTTCCAAAATGCCATGGGAACTCGCTCTCCTTTAGCACCGCATTCCATCCTCAATCAAGTGGTCAAGTAGAACGAGTCAATCAAATCCTAGAGGATATGCTTCGAGCTTCATCATCTCTTTCGCATGAATTGGGAGAAATGCCTTCCATTCGCCGAGTTCGCTTATAACAATAGTTATCAAGCCAGCTTGGGCAAAGCTCCTTTCGAAGTTCTTTATGGACGGAAATGTCGAACGCCTCTTAACTGGTCAGAAACCGGGGAGAGACAACTCTTTGGCCCGGATATGATCCAGGAAGCAGAAGAGCAGGTTCGCGTTGTTCGTGAGAAATTGAAAACAGCCCAATCTCGTCAAAAGAGCTAATATGAACGCAAGCATAAGCCTATGGCTTATGAAATTAGCGAGAAGGCTTACCTTCGGGTTACTCCTTTGAAGGGAACCCATCGATTCGGTATCAAAGGCAAGTTGGCTCCTCGTTACATTGGACCCTTTCGCATTCTTGCCAAACGAGGAGAAGTTGCCTACCAATTGGAACTACCTCCGCATCTTTCCGAGTCCATGATGTCTTCCACGCTTCCCAACTCAGCGTTGCTTCTCGGATCCTATCCGTGGAGTGGACCACAAACGCTTGATCTCCAAGATAACCTCACCTATCGAGAATATCCCGTTCGTATTCTCGATCAAGCCGAGCATACCACTCGACATCAGAATATCAAGTTCCTAAAGGTTCAATGGTCAAACCATTCCGAGCAAGAAGCAAGTTGGGAAAGGGAGGATCGTCTTCGACTTGAGTATCCCACCTTTTTTCACAACGGATCCTAAATCTCGGGACGAGATTCTTTTGAGTGGGGGTGAGTTGTCACATCCTAGCTAGACCATGCATTAGTGTGTGCATCATGTTTAAATTTCATTTGAATTTGAAATGGGGAAGGACAGAAACCCCGGAACCCCTTTTAATCCAACTAGGGTTTACTAAAATTATTTCAATGAACCTGAAATGCCCTTCAAAATGCTCATCACCTTTGCTTGGTTCAGAGCCTATGTCAAAAGTGGTGCACCATTTTCTAGGTCATCCAAAGGTCTTTGAATTAATTCATAGTATTTGAATTTGAGCATTTCAAATTATATAAAAAATTGCAAATGCCCAAATATTTCCAAACTAAAATGTTTCATGTTGGAAATAATCCAACTATGGACCAGAGCAGTTTGGTGATTTTTGAAACTGTTTTAGTATTTTTTAAACTGCACACAATTGCAGAATAATAGAGAAAAGAAAACAGAATGCAACACTTACCCGGCGCCACCTACCCGCCCACTGCCGCTGCCCCAGCCTCAGCAGCAGCTGGCCAATGAGCTGCTTGGCTCGGCCAGCAGCAGCCAGTGCTCGGCGGCGAAGCACCGCATGGGTGCCACGCACCTGGTCGCCGCCGCCGCTCCCCTCGCTTAGCAGCGACGCTGTTCGCGCTCTCTCTCCCGAACCCCGGACACCTCCTCTCCTCCCGGCTCCTCTCTCGCGCTTCCCCGCCATGGCCGACGCCACCGCAGCCACGCCGTCGTCGTAGACGCGCTCCCCGCCGTCCGTGCTCCTCCCCACCGTGTCTAGTAGCTCCGCCGCCCTCAACTACGTCGAGCTAGCCGAGCCCTGTGTGCTCGAGTAGCCCGAGTCGACCGCACCGACTTCGCCCGAGTCCACCATCGCCGGAGATCCCCTTCAACGCCGTCGTCGCTCCGGCCCGTCCCCGACCTCAACGAGCGTTTCTCCGAGTTGCCCGTGAGCCCATCTATCTCCCCTTCCCTTTCTCTCTCGCTCTCGAGCTGTGTAGTGACCTCCCGGAGCTCAACCGCACCCACCGCCGCGGAGCTCGTCGCCGACGTGCTCCCGGTCACCCTCCGGCCACCTTTTGGTGTCTAACGCACTCACCGCACTGCGCAGCACCTAACCATGCACTCCCGCACCTCCCGACCCCTCTAGCCTCAAGTTCGCCGTCAACTCCGGCGTGCCGCCTAGGTCGCCGCTGCACCGATTCCGCCGCCCGACCCCAACCGACTCCACTGAAGCTGCGGCATGTTCCCAGCCACCCATAGCCACCTCCGCGGCTCGCTTGGTTGCCAAACGGCCAAACTCACTTCCGCCGCCCGGCTGGCTCGCTGGCTAGACGCCGGCAGCCGACGTTGACTTTGACCGGTGGGCCTCGTTGACTCGATGAGTCAATGACAGTGGGGCCCAGCCCTGTTAACTAAATAGGTTTAGTTCTAATTAAACTTTAGCTAAACTAATTACCCCGACACCTGGACCCACATCAGGTTTGACTGGACGTCTCCGCTGACTTCGACGTCATGTCGACGATGGTCGATTTAATAATTTAATTTCTGGATTTATTCTAATATAGGAAATTCCGAATATAGTTCAAACTTCAAAAATTCATAACTTTTAATCAGAACTCCAAATGCAAAGATTTATATATGAAAATGATCAGAAAAATCCATTCTATCCATTGGTATAGGTTTAATGCATGTTAAAACAAGTTAACCTTGCTGTTTAAGCAGAATAGGATATTGCACCTTTAGGACTATTTTAATGAGCTAGCATTTGAATCTTTGATTCAAATGAGTTCATCCTTTTGTTTCAGCTTGCACTAGGCCAACACACATACATATTGCCATGTCATAGCATGCATCATATTGTTGCATATTGCCATGTGTGTTTACTTTGGTATGCTTTTCGTGATAGGTTACGCCCGAGGATAATCCCGAATATCCGCCTCAAGGGCAGATCCTACCACCATTCCATCGAGCAAGCAACTCATTGATCATTCCGATACAAACCCATGTTCTCGCTTCGCTCTCGCATCTGCATTAAGACAACGCGATTCAAACTGTTGTGTGCTGCGGTAGTTGAACCCACTTCCTTTGCATGACTGTCATTGCCACAAGAATTAGATGAAACCCACTAGTATGTGTAGGAGTTGATTGAGCCATGTTTGTGATTCCTACCATGCTATGCTTGCTATGCCTAGAGTTGTGTCAGGTCTGGCTCATCGGGATGATGAACTGGAGTGAAAGGTTGTGTTGTATAACGCCCTCGATGCGGCTATATCTCCCACGTGTCGAAGCACGACTTAGAGGCATAACCGCATTGAAAGCAATGTCGCAAGTGAGGTAATCTTCACACAACCCATGTAATACGTAAGGGAAAGAGATACATAGTTGGCTTACAATCGCCACTTCACACAGTACATGAGTAAAGCATTACATCATACAGATACAATCAAGTTCCGACTACGGAACCAAAATAAAAGAAGACTACCCCAAATGCTACATGATCCCCGATCGTCCCAACTGTGCTCCACTCTCGATCAACTCAAACGAAACAACACAATGAACAAGATCTTCATCGAGCTCCTCCTTGAGCTCGGATGCGCCACCGCACGGTTTCATCGGCACCGCAAACTGGTTTTGAAGTATCTGTGAGTCACGGGACTCAGCAATCTCACACCCGCGAGATCAAGACTATTTAAACTTATGGGTAGGAGAAGGTAGCGAGGTGGAGCTGCAGCAAGCGACCAGCATATCTGGTGGCTACATTCGCAAAAGAGAGCGAGAAGAGAAGCAACGACGGTCGAACAACTATGATCAAGAAGTGATCCTAGAACAACCTACGCCAAACATAATTCCAACATCGTGTTCACTTCCGGACTCCACGAGAAGAGACCATCACGGTTACACACGCTGTTGATGTATTTTAATTAAGATCAACTTCGGTTTTCTACAACCGACATTAACAAATTCCCATCTGCCTCATAACCGCGGGCATGGCTTTCAAAGATAATACCTGCAGGGTGTCCCAACTTAGCCCATGATAAGCTCTCGCGATCAACTAAGGATATTCCTTCTCCCGGAAGACCCGGTCAGTCTCGAATCCGGCTACAAGACATTTCGACAGAATAAAACAAGACCAGCAAAGCCACCGATGTGCCGACAAATCCCGATAGGAGTCGACGCACTCGCTCTCGTGGCACACCGGATAAGTCAAGCTACGAGTAAAACCAAGCCTCGAAGTTACCCGTGGTGGCCCCGCAGGTTGCTCGGTTCGGACCAACACTGAGGAGCACCGCCCGGGGGCTAAATAAAGATGACCCTTGAGTCTGCAGAACCCAAGGAAGGGGTATATGTGGTAGGTAGTCAAATGGTAAAACCAAGGTTGGGCCTTTTGGAGGAGTCTTATTCAAAGCGAACTGTCAAGGGGTCCCATAAATCACCCAACCGCGTTAGGGACGCAAAATCCGGGAACATAATACCGATATGACGGATACTAGGGCGGCAAGAGTGGAACAAAACACTGCATAAGGCCGAGCCTTCCACCCTTTACCAAGTATATAGATGCATTAATTAAATAAGATATATTGTGATATCCCAACAAGTAAACATGTTCCAACAAGGAACAACATCTCCATGTTCCAACAAGGAACAAACTTCATCTTCACCGCAACTAACAACGCTATAAGAGGGGCTGAGCAAAGCGGTAACATAGGCAAACAACAGTTTGCTAGGAAAGGATGGTTAGGGGCTTGACATGGCAATATGGGAGGCATGATAAGCAAGTGATAGGCATCGTAGCATAGGCATAGCAAAAGAGCGAGCATCTAGCAAGCAAAGATAGAAGTGATTTCGAGGGTATGGTCATCTTGCCTGAAATCCCGCAAGGAACAAGAACGAGTCCATGAAGAAGACAAACGGACAAAGACGAACGAATCCTCACAACTCCGGAACGAAACCGAAGCTAACGAGAGAATCAAACCCGGAAAGAAACAAACAACATAGTAAACAACCATCACATAAACATGGCATGATGCGCAAACAAGTATGATGCATGCCCGGTTTAAATAGCATGGCATGGCAATATGCACAAACAAAACTACAAGTTAAATAGAGCTCAATATGCAACGAGTTGCATATTGACGAAACACCACATCAATTATTTAGTTCTCTCTTGGTTATGTACCCAACAACATTAAATGTTATTAAACATGGCAAGAGGTGAAGTATGAGCAAACCACCTATTTAGGCAAGTTTAAATGAGGCCGGAAACAACAAACAACAATTCCGGAAAACTCCTCATATGCATAATATGAATTTGGTACTGTTCTGCCCTATACATAATTTTAGAGTTGTTAAACATGCAAATTGATGCTACCATGTTAATCTATGCATTTTTCTACCCCATTTACATATATAATTTATTTAAATCCGAGCTACGATTATTTAGTTATGAAATAAATCATTTTAACATGGCATTTAAGCAAATTTAAACAAACAGCATGTTTAAACATTTTTAACATGGATGAAAGTAGCATATTATGAAACTAGATGAAATTCTAAGCATCTTACATATATAAATCATTTTAATCCGATGCACGGTTTGTGAAATATTAATGCATGACCATGGAGGGTTTTTCTGCAAAACTGTAAAACCTGGGATAAAAACTAAATTCACTGGAACAGGAAAAAAAACATGTCGGGCCGAATCTAACTGAACTGGGCCAGCTACTGCGAGCGCTGCACACGGGTGGGCTTCGGTGGCGTCTCACCTCGGCCAGAACTGGCTTGCTGGTGGAGAGGGGGCGGCTGGGCCGGATGAGGCTGGGGCGGCGCTGGGCCTTGGTGCCCGCAAGAGGAGGCCCACGCGTGTGGCGGGCGTGCGCTCGATGCAGCGCTGTTGCATCTCACTGCAGAAGAACTGCAGCGACGCTATCGCGACAGGAAGCAGAGGGTCGCCGCGGCGGGGCTCCTTCCAGCCGGACTTGGGTGGCGGGGAGGACAGAGAACGGCGGAGATGGCCGGGACTCGATGGATCTGGCCGGAGATGCAGTGGCGTCGGATGGAGACGAGACGGGCAGCGCTTGAAGCCTCGGCCATGGCTCCTGTGAAGGTTCAGAGAGAGGGAGAAACAACAGATGGAGGAAGGAGATAATAAGGGGAGGCGGAGGTGCTCATCTGCCGGTCACCGGCCACGCGAGGCGGAGCAAGCCAGGGGTTCGGGCATGCGGCGCACGGATGCTCCCCGGCATCCACGGCGGGACTCATGGAGGAACACGAGAGGAATAAGGGGGATACAGGAGAAGAGAAGGGAGATGGATAGGAAAAGGAGCAGGGGATGGTCGGCGGGACCTGCTGGTGCTGCCGTCGGTGAGGCGGATCGAGCGGCGCGGCTGCCGGCGAGGACGAACAGCAGAAGGCCGGCCTTGGAGCGCTGGTGCTCGAGGCGAGGAGGAGGGTGCCATGGTCTACTGCTGCTCCTGCGTGAAGAACACAGGGAAAAGGAGAGAGTTTAGCAACGGGAGAGAGAGAGGAATGGCGAGGGGGAGGCAAGGGACGGCGAGGCTTGGCCTGGTCGTGGTCCTGCTGCAGGGGTCGACGAGGAAGACAGGACGCGGGGTTTTGTTCCCGGCGCCTAAATGGAGGCGGGGTGCAGCGGCAAGGTGAGGAGCGCTCGGGGGCTGCGCTGTTGCTGCGGGCTCGAGGAGAAAGCAGAGGAGGAGCTCCTCTCTTGTGGGCTTGATCGAAGCAAGGAGGAGAATTTGGTGGCGGCTGGCTGGTGGATCGGGAGGAGGCTGCGGGATTGGCCCGATGGAGAATTCGGGGAAAAGGAGGTGGGGAGCAGCGGCTGGATCGCTGGTGATCCCGAGGGGAAAGGAGACAGCGGGGCGGCGGCTGGACAGGGGAGGATCCCTAGAAAAAAAATAGGGTTTGGTCTCAAGACACTAGGGATGGACTATATATATATATATACACACGCAAGAGGGATGATTTGGATCCTCCGATCGCGATCGGGCGGCCGAGAAATAAATAGGTATGGAGTCCAAATAAGAAAACGGAGATGTTTTGGGGATGTTAGGGGATGATCCGGACCCACCGGTAACAACAGAGCGGGTCGGGTTTGGAGAAGTTTCGGACACACACACGAGGGGTCAAGAGAGGTCAACGAGGACAAGGGCCTGACAAAATGACAACGGAGGCAAAGAGAGAAAGGGCAATCATGAACGGCTACGAAGTTTTATGAAAACATGTAAATGCAATGCGCATGATGCTATGAGATGAGATGCATGACATGAACACAATGCAAAACAAAAGACAAAACCCAACCACGGAGGAAATAACATATCACATAGCCGGAAATGGCAAGAGTTGGAGTAACAAATATGGAAAGTTGTATCCGGGGCGTTACAACACTCCACCACTACGAGAGGATCTCGTCCCGAGATCTAGGATGGCACCGGAGGGAAAAGAAAGAGGAAGATAAGAGGTAAAACTAAGTTGCTTCTTTGACAAACGAGTGAAACCAAAGAACCTTGAGAGGTTGAACAAAATGAAAGAAAGAAAACAACGGAGATGAACAAAGTTGAAAACACTCTGTTAGAAAAGAGTAACATGGGATACGACGAGAACCAATAGGTTTAGTGATAACATAGATATTGAAACCACTCCGGTTAAAACTAGATAGAGAAGGAATAAGATTGATATAATTTGGGCAGCACTCCGACTGTAAATGGAAGGAATTGAACATGAACTTGAGAAGATGGGATGATACTGATGAAATAAACAACACACTGCTTCCGGAACTATTGAAAGAATGGCACAAGGGGTAAGAAAGATCTCAGACAGCACTCCGGTTGAAAAGAGATGCAAGGCTTGATAAGATGAAAGAACTTGAATGAGAACACAATACTCCGATTAAATGGATAAGCAAGAAAAAGAACATGATCTTGGCAAAACGAGATGATGGGACGAAGAGAGCAACATCACAATGCCTCCAGAAGAAATAATAGAAGATAGATCATTGGAATAATAGAATGGAGAACAAAATGCTAACTTCTTCCACAAATGAGCTTGGAAAGCACCCTTCCAAGAAGGATAGAACTGAGTTGTTGGAAAACCAACAACGAAAAGAATAAGCTTGTAGTGGGCTTATGGAAACATCTCAACACTTGAGGTGAAATACTGCCACTATGGAAACAAATAATATAATTGATAACACCAACGAGATGAAAAATTTCTTCCACCAAGATGATGGAGAGATAACTTGGGTCATTGATAAACACCACAATAGCAACAATCCTTAGGGAAAGCTTTAGGTGAAATATAACCCAAGATAACTCCAATGAAGAGATTGATGGATTTAAATATCTCATTCTTGACAACAAGTGAATCATGAAACATGAATGAAACTGTCAAAATGACATAACACCACCTCAAAAGATAAGGTCGAAATAATTGCACTTCGGAATGCAAGATGAAGAATGCTTGAACTCCTCAAAACAAAACATGTGCTGAGCACCAAGTTTATTTTTGAGTATAGCTTGGCGGGTCTTAACTTCGAGAAAAATCTTGAAGAACAATTGAAGAATGAAAAGAATCCTTGACGAAGCACCATGTAGAGCCTCCATGAAGAACTCCGGTAAGAAAAGGATGATAAAAGAAAGAGAAGTTGAAAACACAAGGTGAAGCCTTGCAGTGATAAGATGAAGCTTTGAAATGATATAACCGAGAAAACTTTGAACTCCGGAAAAGAAAAGATGAAGCAACTCGAACCGAGAATTGTGACATGATGAACAACTCTGGAAAGAAGAAACTAGATCACTTGGATGAATCAATAATAAGAATTATGTTATGCGTATCCTTCACCAATATAAATTGATGACAAGCAACGGATTTGGCATACTACTTATTTCTCGTAGAAAGGATTAAGATGATATGGCGCAAACTTGGGAAGGTCTTCAACGAACCACCGGTAGGATTTGGGAAGAACGAATGAATCTATATAATAACGAAGGAAGAGAACTCTTGAACGAACCACCGTAAGAATTGAAAATGAACGAAGAAAAAGAACGAATCGCCGTAAGGAATTAGAAATGAACGAAGATACTTGAGAGAATTTAGATACATGAGAACGGAGAGATCATGAACTGATTAGATAATACTTGAATGATGCACCGGTATGATTTGGAGAACGAGAGCTGAAAGCTGGAATGAATAATTCGAGATGATGGGCTCAAGAATCAAACTGAAAAGACTCTGAATTGCTCGGATGGGTGAAAAGAATTCTCACAATCAAAACAATTATGAGGATGGCACGAAGCTAGAACCATGAATCTTGAAGAGAATGGAGCAAGATTTAAGAGAAACTCTTCTTTGGTCTTCAAAATTCGAGAATGACGACGAGAAACACCACCATGAATTGTTGAGGCACTCCGGAATGAAAATTAGAAAGGTTGAACCAACGATGAAAAGAATTTGAAAGATCTTGGAGAAAAGCATTTGACTGATGATAAATCATTCTTACGTCAAACTTTGCAATAAATTTGGGAATAGCGCCGGGAAAATTAGAAGAGTCGGGTAAGATACTGGAAAAATACCTGTGGGTTAGGGCCCACTCAAAAGAACCACTGTTGAACGATTGCTTGAAAAGAGAGATTGCACCGGTTGAATTAAATGGCTCAAAAGGGATAAAAACTTCGTGAAATCTTGCACGGATTAGGAATGAAAACACGAATCTTCTAAGATAATCTTTAGCACTCCGGAAACAAATGAATAACAAGAAGTGAAAAATTAAGAGGTGCACCGGCATGAGAAAACATTTGAAACAAGGAAGGGAATATGATCAACACCGAAAACTTGACTTGAGTCCACCAGAGAAGAAAAGAACGAAGAATAATAAACTCGAAGCTTCCTTAGCGTCTTCATGAGAAATCACCAGATAAAACATTTAAAGGAAAAGAATAAAGAAACTTCCCTCAATAAAATGGATACTTGATTAAGAAATCTGAGTCCTTGAAGAAAAGGGTGGGAGGGTGGGAAAACAAAGGAAACTAGGGTCGGATGAAACGAACACCATTGAGAAAAAAAAACTTAGAATTGATCTTGCGAATGGGGAGAATGATGGGATCATCTTGAAGAGAAGTGCACCGGTGAGAAGAAATTGAGATGACAAACTCGATGATCAAGAAGAGATGACAAACTCGATGATCAAGAAGGATTAGTATTCACATAGAAATATGAGAACACCATTTAGGAAAGGTATGGAATCAACACTTGACATTGAAGCAACTCGAATACCACAACTTAAAACAAAAACAAAGGATTTGGCTTGCGGAATAAGCCGGAAACAAACATATGATAGATCCCATATCGTATCATGTGTCTGTTGGAATGATAATCTACGAGATACTTGAATTCCCACCTATAAACTCCCGAAACTTTCTGGTTAGGCAATCTGGTGTTGGGGACAGGGACACAAAATATATCACCCAAACTAACAATACCTAGATCCAATTGTATCCATCCTTCAACACATAACCAAGAAAACTCCGAAATCGTTTACCTCGACCTTCAAAAGCATCCGTTATACGAGTCATGGCAATACTCTCGAGCTCGCCCGAAGATCGGGTTATCGAGGTTATCTCACCAACAACTGCATAAAAGAGATTTTCGATGTCGGCAAAGCTCAGGTATTCCAGAACTGCAACGATAAAATTGTGACGACAACACCTCGGAGCTCAACTCCCCGTGACACTGCCACAACCCCTAAATGTCAGGAGGCACCAAGAACAATGTTCTCGTCACAAAACCATCGGAACGATTCCAAAATACCCGCGTGATCCTAATTTTTTTAGTGAAATTTGAGGAAAGGAGAGTCAAAACTTCTACGTCAGGAGGCCTCACCAGAGCGACGAAGGGACTGAGGAGTAAAAAGAATCCTACTCTTCGATATATAAAATCCTAAGACTCAAAACATTTTTGTTCTAGACTCAACAACGCCAGCAAACAATCAAGCAGGGGGCTCCTAAGTCGGGGATGGCTCTGATTACCAACTTATAACGCCCACGATGCGGCTATATCTCCCACGTGTCGAAGCACGACTTAGAGGCATAATCGCATTGAAAGCAATGTCGCAACTGAGGTAATCTTCACACAACCCATGTAATACATAAGGGAAAGAGATACATAGTTGGCTTACAATCGCCACTTCACACAATACATGAGTAAAGCATTACATCATACAGATACAATCAAGTTCCGACTACGAAACCAAAATAAAAGAAGACTACCCCAAATGCTACAGATCCCCGATCGTCCCAACTGGCTCCACTACTGATCAATCAAACGAAACAACACAATGAACAAGATCTTCATCGAGCTCCTCCTTGAGCTCGGATGCGCCACCGCACGGTTTCATCGGCACCGCAAACTGGTTTTGAAGTATCTGTGAGTCACGGGACTCAGCAATCTCACACCCGCGAGATCAAGACTATTTAAGCTTATGGGTAGTAGAAGGTAGCGAGGTGGAGCTGCAGCAAGCGACTAGCATATCTGGTGGCTACATTCGCAAAAGAGAGCGAGAAGAGAAGCAACGCACGGTCCAACAACTATGATCAAGAAGTGATCCTAGAACAACCCACGCCAAACATAATTCCAACATCGTGTTCACTTCCGGACCGCCGAGAAGAGACCATCACGGTTACACACGCGTTGATGTATTTTAATTAAGATCAACTTCGGTTTTCTACAACCGACATTAACAAATTCCCATTTGCCTCATAACAAGGGCACGGCTTTGAAAGATAATACCTGCAGGGTGTCCCAACTTAGCCCATGATAAGCTCTCGCGATCAACGAAGGATATTCCTTCTTCCCGGAAGACCCGATCAGTCTCGGAATCCCGGCTACAAGACATTTCGACAAAGAATAAAACAAGACCAGCAAAGCCGCCCGATGTGCCGACAAATCCCGATAGGAGTGGCACGCACTCGTTCTCGTGGCACACCGGATAAGTCAATCTCACGAGTAAAACCAAGCCTCGAGTTTCCCTGTGGTGGCCCAAGAGTTGCTCGGTTCGGACCAACACTCGGAGGAGCACCGCCCGGGGCTAAAATAAAGATGACCCTTGAGTCTGCAGAACCCAAGGGAAGGGTTATATGTGGTAGGTAGTCAAATGGTAAAACCAAGGTTGGGCCTTCTTTGGAGGAGTCTTATTCAAAGCGAACGTCAAGGGGGTCCCATAAATCACCCAACCACATTAGGGACGCAAAATCCGGGAACATAATACCGATATGATGGAAACTAGGCGGCAAGAGTGGAACAAAACACTGTGCATAAGGCCGAGCCTTCCACCCTTTACCAAGTATATAGATGCATTAATTAAATAAGATATATTGTGATATCCCAACAAGTAAACATGTTCCAACAAGGAACAACATCTCCATGTTCCAACAAGGAACAAACTTCATCTTCACCGCAACTAACAACGCTATAAGAGGGCTGAGCAAAGCGGTAACATAGCCAAACAACGGTTTGCTAGGAAAGGATGGTTAGGGGCTTGACATGGCAATATGGGAGGCATGATAAGCAAGTGATAGGCATCGTAGCATAGGCATAGCAAAAGAGCGAGCATCTAGCAAGCAAAGATAGAAGTGATTTCGAGGGTATGGTCATCTTGCCTGAAATCCCGCAAGGAACAAGAACGAGTCCATGAAGAAGACAAACGGACGAAGACGAACGAATCCTCACAACTCCGGAACGAAACCGAAGCTAACGAGAGAAGCAAACCCGGAAAGAAACAAACAACATAGTAAACAACCATCACATAAACATGGCATGATTCGCAAACAAGTATGATGCATGCCCGGTTTAAATAGCATGGCATGGCAATATGCACAAACAAAACTACAAGTTAAATGGAGCTCAATATGCAACGAGTTGCATATTGACGAAACACCACATCAATTATTTAGTTCTCTCTTGGTTATGTACCCAACAACATTAAATGTTATTAAACATGGCAAGAGGTGAAGTATGAGCAAACCGCCTATTTAGGCAAGTTTAAATGAGGCCGGAAACAACAAACAACAATTCCGAAAAACTCCTCATATGCATAATATGAATTTGGTACTGTTCTGCCCTATACATAATTTTAGAGTTGTTAAACATGCAAATTGATGCTACCATGTTAATCTATGCATTTTTCTACCCCATTTACATATATAATTTATTTAAACCGAGCTACGATTATTTAGTTATGAAATAAATCATTTTAACATGGCATTTAAGCAAATTTAAACAAACAGCATGTTTAAACATTTTAACATGGATGAAAGTAGCATATTATGAAACTAGATGAAATTCTAAGCATCTTACATATATAAATCATTTTAATCCGATGCACGGTTTGTGAAATATTAATGCATGACCATGGAGGGTTTTTCGCAAAACCGTAAAACCCGGATAAAAACTAAATTCATCGAACAGGAAAAAAAAACATGTCGGCCGAATCTAACTGAATCGGGCCAGCTATCGCGAAGCGCTGCACACGGGTGGGCTTCGGTGGCGTCTCACCTCGCCGTAATCGCTTGCTGGTGGAGAGGGGCGGCCGGGGCGGATGAGGTCGGGCGGCGCTGGGCCTTGGTGCCCCAGAAGAGGAGGCCCACGCTGTGTGGCGGGCGGCGCCGATGCAGCGCTGTTGCATCTCATCGCAGAAGAACTGCAGCGACGCTTATCGCGACAGAAGCAGAGGGTCGCCACAAGCGGGCTCCTTCCACCGGACTTGGGTGGCGGGAGGACAGAGAACGCGGAGATGGCCGGACTGGATGGATCTGGCCGAGATGCAAGGGCGCCGGATGGAGACGAGACGGCAGCGCTGAAGCCTCGGCCATGGCTCCTGTGGAAGGTTCGAGAGAGGGAGAAACAACAGATGGAGGAAGGAGATAATAAGGGAGGCGGAGGTGCTCATCTGCGGTCACCGCCACGCGAGGCGGAGCAAGCTGGGGTTCGGGCATGCGGCGCACGGATGCTCCCTGGCATCCACAGCTGGGACTCATGGAGGAACACGAGAGGAATAAGGGGATACAGGAGAAGAGAAGGGAGATGGATAGGAAAAGGAGCAGGGGATGGTCGGCGGGACCTGCTGGTGCTGCCGTCGGTGAGGCGGATCGAGCGGCGCTGGCTGCCGGGCGAGGACGAACAGCAGAAGGCCGGCCTTGGAGCGCTGGTGCTCGAGGCGAGGAGGAGGGTGCCATGGTCTACTGCTGCTCCTGCGTGAAGAACACAGGGAAAAGGAGAGAGTTTAGCAACGGGAGAGAGAGAGGAATGGCGAGGGGGAGGCAAGGGACGGCGAGGCTTGGCCTGGTCGTGGTCCCGCTGCAGGGTCGATGAGGAAGACAGACGGGGTTTTGCCTCCGGCGCCTAAATGGAGGCGGGGTGCAGCGGCAAGGTGAGGAGCGCTCGGGGGCTGCGCTGTTGCTGCGGGCTCGAGGAGAAAGCATAGGAGGAGCTCCTCTCTTGTGGGCTTGATCGAAGCAAGGAGGAGAATTTGGTGGCGGCTGGCTGGTGGATCGGGAGGAGGCTGCGGGATTGGCCCGATGGAGAATTCGGGGAAAAGGAGGTGGGGAGCAGCGGCTGGATCGCTGGTGATCCCGAGGGGAAAGGAGACAGCGGCGGCGGCGGCTGGACAGGGGAGGATCCCTAGAAAAAATAGGGTTTGGTCTCAAGACACTAGGGATGGACTATATATATATATACACACGCAAGAGGGATGATTTGGATCCTCCGATCGCGATCGGGCGGCCGAGAAATAAATAGGTATGGAGTCCAAATAAGAAAACGGAGATGTTTTGGGGATGTTAGGGGATGATCCGGACCCACCGGTAACAACAGAGCGGGTCGGGTTTGGAGCCGTTTCGGACACACACACGAGGGGTCAAGAGAGGTCAACGAGGACAAGGGCCTGACAAAATGACAATGGAGGCAAAGAGAGAAAGGGCAACTGCGAACAGCTATGAGTTTTATGAAAACATGTAAATGCAATGCGCATGATGCTATGAGATGAGATGCATGACATGAACACAATGCAAAACAAAAGACAAAACCCAACCACGGAGGAAATAACATATCACATAGCCGGAAATGGCAAGAGTTGGAGTAACAAATATGGAAAGTTGTATCCGGGGCGTTACATGTTGGTTCGAGAGTGAAAGTGTTGAACACGTTTTGGTAAAGGTATCGATGAGAGGCCATGTAGGAGTACATGGTGGGTTGTTTCATTGAAGCCGATCCTAAGAACTGAGATCTATGTTTGTGATCCATGAAATAGTTACTACCACGCATTGGGCCCGAAACCAATGGACCCTCTCGGCTTCTTAACCACCCTTGTTCTCATCCGGAGTTGCAAGTAGTTTCGTGTTTGTAGCATGTCAATGCATTTAACGCTGACCTTAGGGGTGGGTTGTGTTGCGGTAGGCACGTGGGTCTGTGTACCGAAAGTGCCCATTTGGTATCTCGGGAACCCTGCACACATCGCTCGGGCTGTATGGGAAACCTCGGCCGACTCCTGCGGATGGAACCCGAATAGGCGATAAACCCGGACTCGGGACTTGAGTGTTTAGGTAGGCTGTGGCCGACACCCACGCTGGGCTTCGCTTGAAGGTTGTCGAGTACATGTCGTGTAAACGATGAAGTGGTGAGAGCGTGTGTGAAGAAGTACACCCCTGCAGGGTTTAATATGATCTATTCGAATAGCCATGTCCACGGAGAAGGACTTCTGGGTTGCCTATATCAGTTCATAGACAAGTAAATGGATACTACTAAAAGCCTCAAGATAAGTGTGAGTACCGCGGATGGCCCTCTCGTGGGATGACGAGAGAGGATCCACGGTGGAGTATTGTGATGGTGATTAGTGGACTCGTGTACGACAAATGCTTTACAAGTGGTGTCACGTAGGATAGCTTAGCCAAGAGTCAAAGCTGGCTTGCTGCAAATAACTCCACCACCTTTTGAGAATGTGCATGTATGATAGGATTCTGTGGTAAGACTTGCTGAGTACCTCCGTACTCATGTTTGCTTAATTAATGTTTTTCAGACGACAACACTGCCCCCTCCGATGGGTTTTATGTAGACCTTGACATCGACGAGTGAACTAGCCACCCAGGTGGTGATCCAAGGCTTGTGAAGGGCCATTGTAGATAGAAGGGCTTCGACAAGCTTTCTTTCTTTCTAGAGTCTGTACTCAGACTAGTTTGCTTCCGCATGTGCTTGTATGTTGTATGACTTGAGTGTTGGGTCATGTGACCCCTACCTGTATGGATATGTTATGTATGGCTCCTCGGAGCCTTTTAAATAAAGTACTTGAGTTGTAGAGTTTTGTTGTGATGCCTTGTTGTATTTACTCATATCGGGCATATTATGGTATGATTGAAATGCTTGGTATGAGTGGGATCCGACAAACTAGTTGTTTATCCTTGGCAGCCTCTCATATGGGGAAATGTAGTCTTGTGCTTCTGAGCGATAGTAGTCCGCTACAGCCCGGGTCACCGGAGTCCTGCTAGCCCAGCACTACTGCTTGGACACTTGACTGGCCGGCATGTGTTTCACTTCGCCTTATGTCCGTCCTTCGGGAAATGTCACGCGGTGATATTCGAGTCCTGCTTAGCTGCTACAGCCCGGGATACCGAGTCCTATTAGCCCAAATGCTACAGCCCGAATTTATACGCTGATGACCGACATGCTCGATGTGATTCATGTATGCTCGTCCCCATAGGTTAGCGCCATTTGGGTTCACGACTAGCCATGTCGGCCCGGTTCTTTGTCATGTGGATGCTAGCGACACTATCATATACGTGAGCCAAAAGGCTTAATCGGTCCCGGGCCATGGTAAGGCGACACCTGTGGAATACCGTGCGTGAGGCCGCAAAGTGATATGAGGTGTTACCGCCAGGTCGATGTGACTTGAATCGGGTCTCGACAAAAGCGCATGAAGAAACTCCATGCCGATGGGCTTTTGGAATCACTTGATGCTTGCAAACCATCCTCATGGGCAAGATGACTAAGACTCCGTTCTCCGAAACAATGGAGTGAGCAACTGACTTGTTGGAAATAATACATACTAATGTATGCGGTCCAATGAGTGTTGAGGCTCGCGGCGGGTATCGTTATTTTCTGACCTTCATAGATGACTTGAGCAGATATGGGTATATCTACTTGATGAAACAGAAGTGTGAAACATTTGAAACGTTCAAAGAATTTCAGAGTGAAGTGGAAAATCATCATAACAAGAAAATAAAGTTTCTACGATCTTATCGTGGAGGTGAATATTTGAGTTACGAGTTTGGTCTTCATTTGAAACAATGTGGAATAGTTTCACAACTTATGCCACCTGGAACACCACAGTGTAATGGTGTGTCCGAACGTCGTAATCATACTTTATTAGATATGGTGCGATCTATGATGTCTTTTACTGATTTACCGCTATCGTTTTGGGGTTATGCTTTAGAGACGGCTGCATTCACATTAAATAGGGCACCATCTAAATCCGTTGAGACGACACCATATGAAATGTGGTTTGGCAGGAAACCCAAGTTGTCGTTTCTTAAAGTTTGGGGCTGCGATGCTTATGTGAAAAAGCTTCAACCTGATAAGCTTGGACCCAAATCAGAGAATGTGTCTTCATAGGATACCCAAGGGAGACTGTTGGGTACACCTTCTATCACAGATCCGAAGGCAAGATATTCGTTGCTAAGAATGGATCCTTTCTAGAGAAGGAGTTTCTCTTGAAAGAAGTGAGTGGGAGGAAAGTAGAACTTGATGAGGTAATTATACCTGCTCCCTTATTGGAAAGTAGTTCATCACAGAAATCAGTTCCAGTGATTCCTACACCAATTAGTGAGGAACATTGGTGCGCGTCGGTCCTAAACAAACAGTTTAAAACCCCTTTCCGTGACGGCATTTGGAACCGTCGCCAAGTGAGTGTGTGTGATAGGGTGTCCTTCCCACACGACCCGTAAATCGTCGGGATCGGCCCTCCCGGGACCCAGCTGGGCAAAAGCGATCGACGAGGCATCGAAACTCAATCATTTCGTAGGTATGTACATCCCACACGGTGAATCCCAGAAATCATTTCCGTAGGTATGACATCCCACACGGTGAATCCCAGAAAAACATTTCTGTTCATATGTATATCACACACAGTCAATCCAAGGAATACGTTTCCGTCCTTATGTACATCCCACACAGTCCATCCAGGGAAAACGTTTCCGTTCGGATGTACATCCCACACGGGTTTATGTATATGCTCGTGTGTGAAAGGTGTAACTATCACACACGCTCTGCCTTGGTTAACTGTTTTCTTTCATTAACTACATCACACACGATTTGATGTAGAAAACTGTGTGGCATTGGGCTATCCATCGCAAGCGCTTTTACTGCTAGAACCGTTTGCAAAGGTCCATGACGGTCTGTTCTATTTTTATTTTTGCGCGTATTTATTATTCTAATTGGAAATTTTGAAATACGAAACGTGCAATTCAAATTCTCAGCACAATGGTTCAACAACGAATCCATAAATAAAATTACTAGTACAATATGTTCAGTAATTACAGGATTAGGAAGCAATTAACTATGATGAATCGTAGTATTTAAAGGCGGTAAAGGTGAAGAGACAAGTGTAAATCATTTTGACTGCCGACGGTGTTGAAGAAGCGGAATGCCCATAATGTGCCTTCCTGCATGCCATAGGCACGAACCACTTTTGTCCAACCCCTTGTGATGATCACCCGCCCATCCTTCACCGCCTTCAGGAAGACTTCTAGAGCATTATCATGGTAGCATGAATTATATACTTTAACCTTAGTTGCCTCCACTCCTGTCATGTAGTTTGCAAGGTAATCATCAGTAAATAGCTTCGGAAACCACTGAAAAGAGAAAAATATTAGATACTGAGGTCTAATAGAGTAACTTGTTGTGGGCAGGGGGAAAAGGCAACACATTACTTACCATCCTAAAGTTCACTGTTGTCTTCGACAAAGTGTAAATAAAGAGCTTAATTCCAATCACCCGTTTCTTTCGCCTAACAATATTTCTTAGTTTCCTCACTTGACGCTTGTTCATGAATATCTCATTACCCCATACGCAAAAGGGATCGAAGCGTGGATCAGTACCCCTCATATATGTACCTACAAGCAACCAGTAAATGTTAGAAGCTAAACTGAGATTGCACAAATGATGTAAAATACAACTACCTATGTTCCTAAGTACAAGTATTTTTTTTTAAGATTTCAATATGAACTACATACGGATGTATATAGAATTATAGATATAGTTTAGATTAGAATCTAGATTCACTAATTTTGCTCCTTATGTAGTCTATATTGGAATCTCTAAAAATACTTATATTTAGGAATAGATGGTGTATAAGACATGGGATGCAGCTAACCTCGACGGGAAACAACAGCATTGCCCATTGTAGCCTTGTGTAAGTACATGGAAAGACAATGTTAACTACAACAAGGTTAACATCCACCAAAAATAGGAAAGTGTGTCCGGCCAAATGGGATCAAACGTGTTGGGTAAGTTGGTGCACCCCTGCAGGGAAGTTAATCTATTCAAATAGTCGTGATCTTCGGTAACAGGATGACTTGGAGTTGTACCTTGAGCTTATGACAACTAGAACCGGATACTTGATAAAACACACCCTTCCAAGTGCCGATACAACGGTGGTCGCTCTCTCGTGGATATGAGGAGGGATCGCGGGTAGGATTATTGCTATGTGATGTTACTTGGAGGACTTGACCGCCTCTTCTATCTCATTGCAAGACAGTGACCGAAGCGTAGTCTTCGATAAGACTAGCTATCCCCTCTTATTCTCGGCATTCTGCAGATTCAGTCCACCGATATGGCCCTTTACACATATAACCATGCATATGTAGTGTAGCTCCTTGCTTGCAGTACTTTGGATGAGTACTCACGGTTGCCTTGTTCCCCCTTTTCCCCTACCTCTACTCGATTGCTGCAACTGCACGATGGAGCCCAGGAGCGACGCCACCGTCGATGACGACTACTACTCCGGAGGTGCCTACTACTACGTGCAGCCCACCGACGACGGGAGTAGTTTAGGAGGATCCTGTGCGGGAGGCCTGCGCCTCTTCGATCCAGATCCCGCTTTGTGCTAGCCTTCTTAAGGCAAACTTGTTTAACTTATGTCCGTACTCAGATATTGTTGCTTCCGCTGACTCGCCTATGATCGAGCACTTGTATTCGAGCCCTCGAGGCCCCGGCTTGTATTATGATGCTTGTATGACTTATTTATGTTTTAGAGTTGTGTTGTGATATCTTCCGTGAGTCCTCGATCTTGATCGCACACATTTGCGTGCATGATTAGTGTACGATTGAATCGGGCGTCCAAGTTGGTATCGAGCCGATTGCTGTAGGAATCCCCTTCCACACTCCTTGGTCAAGTCGAGTCTAGACATTGCAAAACTTTTACTAACTTGGCTGTGTGCCTTACGGGCCCACGCCGCCACCGGTGGTATTAGGATCTTTTACTCCTCGACCTTTACTCGGGACTCTGAACTCTCTTCTACTCGGGTTAAACGATTTTACTAACTAACACTAGGATCCCGTGACCACATTCACCCCAAAGTTGGATAAAGCCATAGTTATTCTTGGAATTGTATTTTGATCAATTTCCACCTTGTCATTTGACTCCTTTGAAACGTCTTTGTTTTCAGATGGAACCCACGAGGCAGGTCGTGCGCCACACGACGGCCATTGGTGCCTCGGGATCACCTGCGGTGCTAGCAGAGATGATGACCTATCTGGGTTATCGCTGGCACCCCGAGTACACCGCCTTTGAGGAGTACCAGACTTTAACCAGAGCGATACCGCGCCATCGTCCACCTCTACTCTCGGAGTATGACTCCACTACTGTGCTGCACACCACACATGGTGTTGGGGTGACTATCGATATGGCAGTCCACGATGCTGCTTATGCTGCTCTGACACGTCTTCGTGGAGAGTATCGAGAGTTGGACACCTCCCCCTTCAGGCACATTGCTATCGCGTCTGATGTTGGTGAGGAGGGTTACTACACTACTGCCTACTCCACTGTCACCAGAGAGCCCTTCTACCATCAGAACTTTGTTCTGCATGCTGATGGGCTGGATCGAGCTAACCGAGCTCTTCGCCACGAGTTGTACATGACCCGTCAGCACCTTTACCGTGCTCTGACGCTGCTGCACCCCTTTGTCCGATCCAGAGAGCTACCGCGTTCTGCGATCTACCCAGCCAGGACCGTGATGCCTCGGGGTGTCGGTTGGCGAGACGTGGAGGCTACTCCCGACTTGGCCCTCTTCTCGCCACTTGGTCGTCGGGTTCGCACTGAGTATCCGCGGCCCTGTGTCACCGACGTGGAGGACTATCCGCTGCCGCACTACCAGCTTTTCAGCTCTGAGCTACCTCCGCAGATCTGCGTGGGACTGATGTAGGCTTGCTTGTTAGTGTTAGATGCATTCGCCATGAGCCTGCGTGCGTCGCCTATGATGTCTTAGTCTATGTAATGAACTCGTGTGCGAACTCTATGCATGATCCCTTTGTAAGATATGCCGACTACTATGTAGTTCCTATCGTGCTGCTTTCATTATGCATGTTTCATCATGAATGATTCTTGTCCTTTGCATAATTTCTCAAATGCTGAACTACCCCTGTTATATAATAGCAGGATGGTTAGGCCAGCTGGTCGTGGTCGTGGTGGCAACTTCCCACCACCGCCTGAGTACATGGCTGGTATGATCCAACAGCTTGAGATGAATCGCTAGTTCATGGAAAACATGATGGCTCAGTTTCCTCGCCCCAATATGAACCAGCAGCCAAACGCAACGACTCTGCAGGATTTCATACGCCTCAACCCAAGCGTGTACCGCAGCTCAACCCAGCCACTGGATGTCGATGATCGGCGCCCGTGACATCACCTATGAGATGGAGTCTGCTGATGTAGCCCCGCCAGCTATGTCACTTTTGCTTCCTTCTTCCCAAGGGACCCGCAGCTCAATGGTGGGACAGCCACAGCGACTCGCCAGCTTGGAACACTCATCACCGCCGACTTCCAAGTTGCTTTCGTGCCGCTTCATTCCTCAAGGAGTCATGGACGGAAGAAGCGTGAGTTCCACAACCTCACCCAAGGCAACAAGACTGTTGAAGCTTATCGGCGAGAGTTCTGGACTTGTCTCGCTATATGTCAAGAGGATATTGCAACCGATGCACGCAGACAAGAGAAGTTCGTGACGGCCTTCAAGTCGACATCAAGCTCGCACTTCTAGTGCACGACTTTGCTGATTTCGCCACCCTGGTGAACAAGGCTATCAATGTCGAAACTGGTCTCGCAGGAATACCAGAGCTCTAACAGCGAACTGTGACACGGGCTCATCTTCGGCCCGTCCTCGCAGAAGCGCAAGATATGGATTCCCAACAGCATGTACCGGCCGAATGCACCTGCCCCAGAAGAGCTATGCTGCACCTCGCCCCGCCTACTTCAACTAAGCAGCCAAAGCTACCAGCTCCACCCCCCCAAGCTCCCTGCTCCCACTCCCAATAATGGCTTGTGCAGCAGTGTGGACAACCAGGCACCGTGCTAGAGAATGCAACCAGAACAGAATCAGTTGGCCCTTCCAAATGACCGCCGTGGAAACACCCAGCCCCGCAACAACACTGCCAAGCCTTATGGTCGAGTGCAGGCCAACCACGTTGATCTGAACGAAGCTCAAGACCAACCTGCTACTGTGATGGGTACACTTCTCGTAAATTCAGTACCAGCATGTGTTCTATTTGATACAGGTGCATCGCATTCATTCATGTCAGAAGATTTTGCATGCTTGCACGACATTAAATGTGAAGACATGAATGCTTCACTATTAGTACACACCTCGCTGGGCCAATGTCGAACCTCCATGATTTGCAACGACGCCCCGTTGAAATCAAGGACTGGAATTCCTTGCCTCTCCCATCGTCTGAAGTCTTGTAGCATTGACCTCATTCAGGAATGAATTGGTTAAAGGCGATATCGCTTCCATAGTCTGCGCCACAAAGACCGTCCATCTGCTACACCCTTCAGATGAAATAGTCACTTACCAAGCTCATCTGGTGCAAAATGCCGAGGCAAGGCTCTATGCATGGAATGCCTTGAACGCTGCACCACTCGAGGGTATTGAAAACATTCACGTCGTTCGCGACTTCGTGACGCTTTTCTGAAGAACTTCCAGGATTCCCCGCTAGAGCTGTCGAATTCGTCATCGACTTGAAACCAGGCACCACTCCTATAGCCAAGCGACCCTACAAGATGCCGCCGCATGAACTCCTTGAGCTTAAGGAGGAAATCGACAATTCTCTGCAAAGTGGTTTCATTCGCCCAAGTTGCTCTCCTTGGGGAGCACCTTCTCTCTTTGTCAAGAAGAAGGATGGGACAAACCGATTGGTCCAAGACTACCGTCCCATAAATCAAGCTACCATTCAGAATAAGTATCCTCTTCCTCGGATCAATGATCTTTATGATCAACTGGCTGATTCGTCAGTGTTCTCAAAACTCGACTTGAGGTTGGGTTACCACCAGATCCGTGTTCGTGAGGAGGATATCCCCAAGACCGCATTCATGACTCGTTATGGTTCATACGACTACACCGTCATGTCTTTCGGCTTAACCAATGCTCCAGCCACCTTCTCTCGCCTAATGAACTATATATTCATGGATTACCTCGACAAGTTCGTCGTGGTTTATCTGGATGATATCCTGATATTTTCCAAGAATGAAGAAGAACATGCTGAACATCTTCGCCTTGTGCTGGAAAAGCTACGAGAGCATCAACTCTATGCCAAGTTCTCCAAATGTGAATTTTGGCTTCCCGAAGTAACCTATCTTGGGCATGTCATTTCTAAGGATGGTATTGCCGTTAACCCTGAAAGAGTTCAGGCTATTCTCGATTGACTCCTCCAAGAACGTTAAGCAAGTCGAAGTTTTCTCGGTCTCGCTTGACTATTGCCGTCGATTCGCCGAGAAATTCTCCAAGATTGCCGTGCCTATGACTAACCTGTTGCATAAGGCGCCAAATTCCAATGGACTGATAAATGTCAGGAAAGTTTCCAGGCACTCAAAGACAAGTTGACTTCTGCCCCAGTGCTAGCTCCTCCTGATACTAAGAAGGACTTCGTCATTTACTGCGACGCTTCTCGTCAAGGATTAGGCGGTGTCCTAATGCAAGAGCGCAAAGTGGTTGCTTATGCCTCTCGGCAATTGCGCCCTCACGAAGAGAACTACCCAGTTCACGACCTCGAGCTTGCTGCTGTCATTCATGCACTAAAGTAGTGGCGACATTACCTTCTCGGTAATCGTTGTAGATCTTCACCGACCACCAAAGTCTGAAGTATGTCATTTACTCAGCCAGACCTGAACCTCCGTCGGCAGAGATGGATGGAGACTGCTGCGAACTTTGATTTGGGTATTTCCTATACGCCGGGCAAGGCTAATGTAATGGCTGATGCCTTGAGCCGCAAGTCTTATCGCAACCACCTTGAGTTCACAAAGTTCAGCCCTCACTTGTTGAAGAATTGAAAGCTGAACCTCCATATTGTTCCTCCGGTGCACTTCTCCCCCTCCTCCGGAGTTACGCAAGATGAACCTCCATGTTGTTTCCAGGGGTTCTCTCAATACCCTGGTTGCGAAACCAGATCTTGTGGACACCATCAAATGGATACCGAAGTTTGACGACGAAGTCGAGAGGATTAAACTTTATCTCGTAGAAGGAAAACCCTCATTCTTCACTTTGTGGATGACGACGCACCTTATTCTTCAAAGGTCACCTAGTGGTACCGAGTAAGAGGGCAAACCTGAATCGACTCAAAGGTTATGAAAGAAGCTCATGATACGCCTTTGTCTATTCATCCCGGTAGCACCAAGATGTACCAAGACATTAAATCGAGATTACCGTGGTCTAATATGAAGCGAGACATTGCTCGTTATGTTGTTGAATGTGACGTTTTTGTCAGATCAAAGCGAACATCAAAGGCCTGCTGGAACTCTGCAACCTATCTCTATTCCTAAATGGAAATGGGACCATGTTGAAATGGACTTCACACCTTTGGATTTCCCAAATCGCAGAAAGGTAATGATGCAATTCTTGTCATCATTGACCGCTTTCTAAAGTTGCACATTTTCCGGCGGTCAAAGAAACGATCATCGCTAGTCAGCTTGCAACGCTCTATATGTCCGAATTGTTTCACTTCACGGTATTCCACTGGTTATCATCTCGACCGTGGCAGCTTATTCACTTCAAGATTTCGGGCAAGTTTTCAAGAAGCTATGGGGACTCATTTATCTTTCAAGATTGCGCTTCATCCATGATCACAAGGGCAAGTTGAACGTGTCAACCAAGTTCTCGAAGACATGCTTCGAGCTTGTGTTATTTCCTTCGGCAAGAAATGGGAGGAATCTCTCCCGTATGTTGAGTTCTCTTATAATAATAGCTATCAAACTAGTCTGAAGATGGCCCCCTTCGAAGTGTTATATGGACGAAAGTGCCGAACCCCTCGAACTGGTCGAAAGCGGGGAACGCCCACTCTTCGTCCGGATATTATCCAACATGCCAAGAACAAGTCCGCATTATTCGCGAGAATCTCAAGACTGCTCGACCACGCTAAAAGAGTAATTATGACCGTCATCACAAAGACATGGTCTATCAACTTTGGCGAAAAGGCCTATCTTCGCGTTACACCAATGAAGGGTGCTCACCGCTTGGGATCAAGGGCAAGCTAGCTCCCGCTATATTGGCCCATTCACTATTCTCGAAAGGCGTGGAAAAGTGGCATATCAAGCTGGAGCTTCCGTCGAACCTTTCTCAGTTCACGATGTGTTCCACGTGTCACAACTCCGACGCTGCTTCAAGGACCCAATCCGGCGGTGGACCATGAAGTGCTCGAATTGCAACAGACCTCTCCTATAAAGAGCATCCGTCCGCATTCTCGACCAAGCTGAACGCCGCACCCGCCGAAGGCGATCAAGTTCCTCAAAGTCAAGTGGTCGAATCACTCAAGACGGCCACACCGGGAACGCGAGGATCGTCTTGAGATGAATACCCGCACTCTTTCCTTCTACCTCCTAAATCTCGGACGAGATTTCTTGTAGTGGAGGAGATTTGTAACACCGGATAATCATGCTACAGTAATCTCACGTTGATGGTGCCACGTCACCTCTGTCAGAGATAATCTCGAGTTGAATCAAAACCGTTTCGAAATTTAATTCAAATATATGAGGACAATAAAAGTTTTCAAAAAAATCAAAACTAAAATGTTCGGGGGTTGTCAAATACTACAAAGTTAATTATAGTGGGGTGCACACATTTTTATAAAGTGTCTGAATATTTTAAAATAAATTAAAACAAAAAAGGAAAAATAAGAAAAGAAAAATAAAACAAAGGAGAGGGGGAAAAACCCCACAGCCAAACCGGGCCAAGCCCACTGCCCAAATTGCCAGCCCATGGCCATCCGCCCACCCCTCACTCCCATAACCCCCCCCCCCCCGGTCGGCGGAAACCCTAGCCGACACCCAATCCCCGATCCCTTCTCCTCCTCCCCATCGATCCGGATCGGATCGGCCCCGATCCCGTCGGCCCCGACGCCGGCGCTCCACCCCCACCCGATGCCGCCCCGTCCTCACCTCCTCCCCTCCTCCTCGACCGACCGCGCAGGACGCCGGCGCGCCCCTCGTCGCCTCGGGACCGTCCCCGACTCCCACCTCGCCGGATCCACATCGCCGAACGGCCGCCGCCTCGACCTCCTCCCACGGACGCCCGACCGCCCCGAGCCCGCTTCGAGACCCCACGCCTCCCCGTGAGCATCGCCCGCTCCTCCCCTCTCCTCCCGTCGCGGTTCCGCCGCCCCGCCTGCCCTTCTCCTCGCGCCTCCTCCGCTCGGTGGAGACCCTTCCCCCCCGCGCCGGACCGATCCGCCGGCCCCTCCTCTCTTCTCGCCTCGCGTGACACATGAGCCTCGCCGTGGCCGCGCATGATGCCGCGCCGCCGGAGACCTCCCTCCCTCGCGGACCTCCCGCTGGAGCTCCTCCTCGCCTCGGCGCCGCTCGGTAGCCCGTGCAGCAACGCCTTTTCACCACCACCGAACGCGGCCCGGCGAGCACGCTACCGCCGGCCGGCCGCTGTCGCCGCCACGCCGGGTTGCGATCGCCGCACCAGCGCCTCCCTCTCGCCCGTCCTCGCCCGCCCCGCCCGAAGCGCGATCCCGACGAGGTGCCGAATCCCACCGCCGCCTCCGCCGCTCGCCGGCGCCGTTTCCGGCCAAGTCCGGCCGTGCCTCTGCCACCGTTGGACGCGGCACCTTCTCCACGTTCGAACGCTCACCGGAGCTCCCCAACGCCGGCCGCCGACGTGGCCGACCTAGCCCCACCCCTAGGGTCACTGCCTGGTGGCCCCAAGGGCCCGGGCTGACCAGTTGACCGAGTCAACGCAGCTGACTGGGTAGCCCCAGTCGCTGACGTAAGGGGCCCGCACCGCCTGGGCCACTGAATGGTGGGCCCAGGGCCCCCTTTGACCTGTTGACCCCAGTCAACATGCTGACTGGGCACTCAGTGCCACTGACCGCAGGGTCCCACCCCAGAACGTTAAAAATAAAAATAAATGATAATTAAAATATTAATTAATTAAGTAAATAATTAATTAATTAATCCTGATTAATTAACCTAATGGCTAATTAACCTAATTAACTCATCGTTAATTAACCAATGAGTATGAATGACAGGACCCACTCGTCGAGTTGACCAAGTCAACCCTGCTGATCGCCGACGTCAAGATGACCTCATGCTGACGTCATAAATCCATTTTTCGAATTAATTAATTAATTAATTAAATTCTAGAAAGTAATAAAATCTTTAGAAAATCATATCTTTTAATCCATAACTCGGATTAAAATATTTTCAACATGAAAGTTGCTCAGGACGACGAGACGAAGCTGGATACGCAGTCCGTTCGTCCGCCACACCCCCCTAACCTATCGAACCCGCAACTTTCCCCCTCCGGCTCCTCTGCCCGAAAACACGAAACACCGGGAATACTTTCCCGGATGTTTCCCCCCTTAACCGGTACCACCTCATACTACGTTAGGGCACGCCTAGCATCGTTACTTGTCTTGTCATGCATCGATATGCATCTGTTTACATATTATTCATTGTTTCTTCCCCCTCTTCTCTCCGGTAGACTACGAGACCGACGCTGCTGCTGCCCAGTTCGACTACGGTGTTGACGACCCCTCTCTCTTGCCAGAGCAACTAGGCAAGCCCCCCCCTTGATCACCAGATATCGCCTACTCTCCTCTATACTGCTTGCATTAGAGTAGTGTAGCATGTTACTGCTTTCAGTTATACCTATCCTGATGCATAGCCTGTCCTTTCTACTACTGTTGTTACCTTTACCTGCAATCCTATATGCTTAGTATAGGATGCTAGTATATTCATCTGTGGCCCTACATTCTTGTCCGTATGCTGTGCTATACTATCGGGCCGTGATCACTCGGGAGGTGATCACGGCTATATACTATATACTTTATACATGATACATGTGGAGACTAAAGTCGGGTCGGTGGTGGAGCACCCATGAGTGGATCTTTGAGGCGGAGCGGCAGGCAGGTTGAGACCGCCTAGGAGAGAGGTGGGCTGGCCTGTTCGGCGCTCAGCGGATACTTAACACGCTTAACGAGATCTTGGTATTTGATCTGAGTTGGCTACGAGCTTATACGCACTAACCAACCACGTGGGAAAGATATGGGCACTCGGCGCCGTGGTATCACCAAGCACTTCAGACGTCGGTGACGGAGCGGCGCGCCGGATTGGACTCGAACGCCACTAGGCTAGGAGTGCTTCCGGCCGCCCATGCAACGCAGTGTGTGCTCGAGGCGATGGGCCTGCACCCTGCGCTTAGGTTTAGACCGGCGGTTGGCCTCTCTGTTGTGCCTAGGTGGGGCTGCGACGTGTTGATCTTCAGCGGCGGGCATGACCCAGAAAGTGGGTCCGCCAAATGGGATCAAACGTGTTGGGTAAGTTGGTGCACCCTGCAGGAAGTTAATCTATTCGAATAGCCGTGATCTTGATAACAGGACGACTTGGAGTTGTACCTTGAGCTTATGACAACTAGAACCGGATACTTGATAAAACACACCCTTCCAAGTGCGGATACAACCGTGGTCGCTCTCTCGTGGATATGAGGAGGGATCGCGGGTAGGATTATTGCTATGTGATGTTACTTGGAGGACTTCAGACTGCCCTCTTCTATCTGTTGCAAGACGGTGACCGAAGCGTAGTCTTCGATAAGACTAGCTATCCCCTCTTATTCGGCATTCTGCATTCGGTCCATCGATATGGCCCTTTACACATATATCCATGCATATGTAGTGTAGCTCCTTGCTTGCAGTACTTTGGATGAGTACTCACGGTTGCCTTGTTCCCCTTTTCCCCTACCTCTACTCGATTGCTGCAACAGACGATGGAGCCTGGGAGCGACGCCACCGTCGATGACGACTACTACTCGAGGCGCCTACTACTACGCAGCCCACCGACGGCGACCGGGAGTAGTTTACGAGGATCCAGGCGGGAGGCTGCGCCTCTTCGATCTGTATCCCAGTTTGTGCTAGCCTTCTTAAGGCAAACTTGTTTAACTTATGTCTGTACTCAGATATTGTTGCTTCCGCTGACTCGTCTATGATCGAGCACTTGTATTCGAGCCCTCGAGGCCCCTGGCTTGTATTATGATGCTTGTATGACTTATTTATGTTTTAGAGTTGTGTTGTGACATCTTCCCGTGAGTCCCTGATCTTGATCGTACACATTTAGGTGCATGATTAGTGTACAATTGAATCGGGGGCGTCACAACCAAGGAGTTTGTAAGGGCAAGGAGATCGCCTACTTCGTGAAGATCTACCGCTAGTGAGGCAAGTCCTTCGTGGGCGACGGCCATGGTGGGATAGACAAGGTTGCTACTTCGTGGACCCTTAGTGGGTGGAGCCCTCCGTGGACTCGCGCAACCGTTACCCTTTGTGGGTTGAAGTCTCCATCAACGTGGAGGTACGATAGCACCACCTATCGGAACCACGCCAAAAACATCCGTGTCTCCAATTGCGTTTGAATCCTCCAAACCCTTCCCTTTACTTTCTTGCAAGTTGCATGCTTTAATTTCCGCTGCTCATACACTCTTTGCATGCTTGCTTGAATTGTGTGATGATTGCTTGACTTGTCCTAAGATAGCTAAAATCTGCCAAACTCTAAAACTGGGAAAAGGCTAAGTTTTTAATTGGTCAAGTAGTCTAATCACCCCCCCCCCTCTAGACATACTTCAAGGTCCTACAGAATGATATGCAGATCACTCGCCTGGCCATGAGCTTGGTGGCCTCCTGTGAAGGCGCCAACAAACTCATGGCACAGATCTGACCAGGAAGAGATGGAGTCCGCCGGCAAGTGCATCAACCAAGATATTACATTGAGTTTGAGCGCCAGCGGGAAGTAGTTGGCAAGCACCTTGTCGTCGCGAGCCCCAGTGGCCTGCATCGCGATGGTGTAGATGCTGAGGAACTCGGATGGATGGGTCTTGCCGATGTACTTCTCGCTGACGTCGGGCTTGAACGTGCGGTGGACGGCCACTGGAACTGCCTCAGCTCACGGGTAAAAGCCGGGCAGCCCACCTCGTAAGGTAGGCCGCCGGGCTCCCCTGGTGTCAGGTGGTCCATAGCATGTCCCGCCCGCTTGTCCGACTGGCGGCACGTTTCGCGCCGGCGCTCGACGGTGGTTCGAGCGTCTTCGTGAGCTCGCTCCCGAAGAACCTGGCGCTGGTCACGGAGGGTCCGTGGATCGGACGACGCTATGGAGATGTTATCACCAGCGTCGTCGCGACGGGCCGACGCCCGCGACGGCTGGCGAGGAGGAGGAGAGTGCACCGTGGCCGCAACTCCCCCGGTGTTGTGGCGGTGACAGCTGAGTGGATTGCGGCGTGCTTCGACTTCTAACCATGTTAGAAGGAGCTCCGTCACGACCCAGCGGCTGCATGCCATTTTCACCAATGCTTCGGCGAGCGTGTTGAACTCCTTCGTCTTGCCGATGATGCATAGGGCTCTTCCCACGGCGGTGCCCAGGGTCACCAACGTGGTGACGCTGCTCCGTGCGCACACCATGGGAAGAACGCACAGTGGTCGCCGGTGTATGCGTCCTGGAGGTTGCTGCGCAGCCCGGAGTCGGCGCAGCGACACCCCGGAGGGCCCCGTGCCACCTGCGGGGGGCCCAACTCCGTACTTGGGTCCGGCGGCGTGCAGCCGGCCGTCTGGTGCTTGAACGACGCCGCTCGCCAGGCTCCGACTGGCTGGGTGGTGCTGGTGCTCGCGGGCTACAGCCCGAGTCCTGTCCGCGACCGGTCCGCTGCTCGTCCACACCGGCACGGGCCGTTCGGCTCCCAACGAGCCGATCGCCGTGGCCGTCTTCTTCTTAGGGGCCATGGCGATGAAGAAACGGTCACTCAACTGTTAAGACCGATTCTCACAATTGTGCCCCCTACCTGGCGCGCCAAAGATGTCGGTGGGAAACGACACCTATGGGATCACAAGAATCCCTACTGCGGTTGCGGGGCGCGGGGTTGAGAGAAGAGCGGGTCTAACAGAGAAGCACGCGGTTCGAATATCCAGGTTCGGACCGCGAGGATGCGTAAAACCCTACTCCTGCTTTGGTGGCTGTATTTTGTGTTCTTGTAGGCAGGTAGGCAGCTGAGGTGGCGCGGTGGTGGAGCCTCCGCAAAGGGCTGCATGTAGCCACGCAGGTGCCTGCCCAGCTGGTTGGGTCGGCAGCAGCATGCGAACGGCGGTGGAGACTTGGCTGGTGCGGGCCTGATGGTGGCCCTGCTAGCGTGCTTGGCGAGGGCCTTGCCGGGTGGCCCGGCAAGGGTCTTGCTGTGGCGCGCAGGCGTCCCTGGCAAGGATCTTGCCGGGGGTCTTGTGGGTTCCTTCAGCGAGGATGGCTACCTTCCCATCCTCACTTGATCTTAACTATTCTTTGTCTTCACAAAGATCTGCATGCCACCACAGAGGTGCCTCCCGAGCCCTTCCCAACACATGTGTTTGGTGGGCTCAAGGGTGGCTCGCTCGGCTGGCGTGGGCGAGCTGCCCCGACAAGGTTCTTGCCGGGGCCGCCCCGACAAGGATCCTTGCCGGGGAAACCTGCTTCACCCATCTGATCTTTGTGGCTTTGGTCGTTGTCGTTGCTTTGCTTCGTCTTGGGCTTCGGTCTTACCTCGGCTCACCTCCTCTGCTTTGCTTGGTGTGGCCGTGGGCGTGGCTCCGACTGCCCGTGCACAGGTAAAGGGGTACAAAAATGTGCCACTAGTTTTTTACACCGACAAGAAATAACTGAAATTGCATATGAATCTAAAAAACAGGTATTTATGATTAACTTTTAAATTCTTTTTTCATATGTTTTATGTGCTAATTTAACCTACGATGGACAGGAAAAGTTCTATACTGCAGAAGCAACCATTAAGTCAATTGATACATCAGATCAGTGGTATTACATAGGATGCGGCAAATGTAACAAAAAACTACAAAAGAAGGGAATCACTTCTACTGTCCAAAATGTAAGAAAGAACCTGAGAAGACATGTCCAAGGTAAATTTGATAATATCTCATGTTTTAGGTAGTAATTTATCCTCCACTTACCAGATGTGTCATTTTGTTACTAGGTACAAACTTAAGCTAGAGATATGTGATCATACTGCAACAACTACTTGCACCATGTTTGAGACAGAAGCAAAAAAACTGATTAAGCAATCTGCAAGATTCTTGATAGATAGGGATGACTGTGATATCCATGAGCAGGCAGAAAAATTTCAGAAAATATGAGGGCAGAGATTGATTTTTCAGTTCAGACTGAATGACTATAATTTCAAGTACGGTTACCAAGATTACACTGTTCATAGAATATTTTTTATGGACTCTGAAGAAGATTCATCGGTACAACACGTTAATGTTGAACAGGTATCGTCTATTTGTACTATGATGCTCCATAACATTTTGTATATGTGCATGCCATATTTTACAATGAATGTTTATGGAAACTAACTCAATTTGTCATGTTTTTGTAGAACACTACGAAGGGCACTAAAAAGTCTAGGACTAGGAACACATGTCGCGTTGTACATTCTGATGAAGAATCGGAAGAGGATAGCCAGGAGAAAGATGAATGCAAATTGAAGGAATCTAGCCCCAAAAGAAAGCGTACAATAAGCATTACTGAAGACGAAGATTCCGAAAAAGATGGAACTGAGAATTATTCAAAGACCAGCATAAGGCTTACTGGTGTTGATAAGGGATCTAAGAAGAAAGGAATTCAGAATGATAACCATGTAAGTTTCTTGATGCATTTTCATGTTCTTTCATAGTTGTTGTACACCTCTCTAACTGGTATAAATGTTCGCAGGAGCAAGTGAACAAATTATCACTTTCAAAAACTATAAACGAAGAATCAGAGGATGATGAACTCACTATTGACTAGACTAAAAGGGGTAGGAGACGGAGCACATGTCGTACTGCACATCTTGACGATGAATCAAAAGCTGAAGGTAGTTAGAAAATAAACAAATCCAAATCTATGGAATCAAGCCCCAAGAGGAAGCGTGTTGTACGCAAATGTGCCGGTGTTGATCAGGAGCACAATGATTCAAGGCCTAGGACAAGGCTTAGTTGTGTCGATAAAAAATCACTGAGCAAAGGCATTCAGAAGTCTGGTGTATTAAGGACTCGTAAGACAAGTCGCTATTTAATGGAGATCCGTTAATTTAGGATGTAGTACAATAGATGGGGCATCACATTTGTACTTTATATGAACTTCGTCATTGTTTAAGATATTTTTAATAAACGTAAAGGCATACCTTTGTGTTAGTAAGTTATTATTCTCTCGATTATTTAGAAGTAAATGTTTGGTGTAATTCTGAATAGTCTAAAATAATTCAATCTTAGTTACCTTAGTTGCTTGCTATATGAAGAAAGCATGACAGCTAAAAGAACAATTTTGCGGTTCATGGTTGAGTCCATATTTGATTCTGTTGTAGCATTTGATCGCCAGCATCAGGAACTGATTTATCTCCGGAAGTGCATCCCTTTTAATTAGAAACAACTGATTTCTCTCCGTAAGTGCATCCCTTTTAATTAGAAACAGCAGTAGAGTTTCTCCATCCTGTTCGCCAAATTTGTACCAGGTGCCAACTCTGGTAGGAATTGATCAGGGTGCTCTCTTCATATGTGCTAGCTCCCCAAGCTAGCCGGTGGAGGAATTGATCAGCTACCCTTTTTTACATGGATCAGATAGCTTTTTGGTACGACTAACCTCCCTACAGAATCAATCAATTTGTTTGCTTTGCTAGCTTGGTTGGGCACACACGTTTACGTCCTGAGTGCAAATTCAGTGATTTCCTGAAGTCAGTTTTCAGCTTTACCTGTGTTGCGTATATAGAGATTTCCCATACACTAAGCCTGGGGCATAACCAATTCAACCTGTCACCCTAGCATACATAGAGATTTCTCGTACACTAAGCCTGGGGCATAACCCATTCTACCTGTCACCCTAGCGTACATAGAGATTTCTCATACACTAAGCCTGGGGCATAACCCATTCTACCTGTCGCCCTAGCTCTGACGTACATGCTCCAGTCCGCACTGCATTCCGTCTTGCCATCTAGCCCTATCATGCGTGGCCGACCATGACTCAAGTTTAGATTGGAACTAAACATTGGTTTTTCCATGAAGACATGTAGATAAGCACGAGTTCTGGATGGTTAAACACACGGATAGAAATTTGAATGAAATACAGACTATACGTGTACGGAACGGAGACGTGCATATATAAGACATACAACGCTAAGACTAACTGCTCAGATCTAAACGTACGCATGACAAATTCTACACGACAAAATCCTCTTATCTCTCTTTTGGTAAAATATAGTATCAAGTCAATTCATCGACATCGCCGCCGATCACATCCTTCATCCCGGCAAGACATCACCTCTGATCTCATCCTACATCATGTACATGCGATAATTAATCCTTACACGGCAAGCAGTAAGGAGCGGATAGGTTGTGTGCCAGTACTTGCAGGTATTCATTACCAACTTCCACTACTATATGCATGAACTCCGTAATCTCATCACATATGCTTTGTTAATTGCAACTACAGAGAAATTGATGAACAAACATCAAAATTAGTTTGCCAATTACAAACCATATAGTATGTCCTCTACTTAAAAGGTAATAACACATGTACAAGATCTACAATTCTTTGTTGGCATACTATGAGTAGGAGAACGGGAATATTTCCAGGAAACTGATTGATCCAGACAACATCCTTCAAAACAATGTGGTACCTGACATGTGTACATTAAAATCATCGTCGGCAACTCAGAATTTCCGGACAAGTAAAATAAGGTGCTTACAAGATGTCCTCACTATCATGTATTGCTTACATACTTCGTGATAACCCCGAGGAGGAATAAAATTCTAATAAAGTTAAATATGATTGGATTTCGACTATCAATATGATACTATCCCATCCAAGTGCACGGGTCAACTATCAAAATACTTGATACTCTTTGTATGTTGTTGTTCTTGGACAAAATGCTTACATTTTGTCTCATATTTTTCAGGATTAACTACCTGCAGTCAGCATGCGTCGAACTCGCAATGGACTTGACAAAAACAACAATAGGTATTCGTTACCACAATATGAAAACAATTTTATACCCATTAATTTACCTAGATTATTAAAATGGCACCAAAATCTAATGCGGCAATGAAAGACCTGACAAAGCAACCTCCAACCTTGCCACTCTACAATCTAATCATAATCAACCAGACATCATTAGAGCAGTAATGAAGGATGCTGCACGGAAAAGGAAAGAAATACCTCAGCAGAAAAGGAATCAGGTGCTTATAAGATGTCCTCACTAGCATGTACTTATTTTTTTTTTGTGATGTTCCCAATGAGGAATAGATTTTAATTTCTACAGTCAAGGTTAAATATTCAGTGAGAAATATCACATGGGGTACATGCTAGATCTTTGGCTCCAGAAAGGAAATACTGCTAACTTCCATATACTTAATTCTATCTGCATGTTGTTGCTCTCAAACAAAGCGTTAAAATTGTTTCCCTCATTTCAGGATTCACTAGCTGCACTCAATTTGCGTCGAAGTAACGATGGACCAAATCAAAACAACAGAAGGTATTCATTACCCCAATGCCAAAAAATAATTATATAGACATTAATTTACCTGGATTATTCAAATGATACCAAAATATAATGCAGCAATATGTTGGGTGATCAAACAATACAAATACCTGAGCAAGGAACCTCGCAGCTTGCGACAGTAGAATCTAATGATAGTCAATCAGATATTATCAGAGCAGCAACGAAGGAAGCTGGACAAAAAAGGAAAGAGATACTCCAGCTGAAAAGGGAAAGGAAACAAGTAAGGACAGAAAAGGACAATAATGGCTGTGAAGTATCAAATATAGCAAAGGATGTCACTCAAGTTTCAAATTTGGGAAAACCAAATTGCGTTTGTGAATTTTCAGTACCATTGTGTGGCATGAAGAGAGAAGCACAAACACACGAAACATCACAGTTCCAAAATTTGGTCTCTGCTGCAAGGAAGGGAAAATTAAATTACCACCACTGAAGCAATCTCCGTTGTATCTCCGACAGCTACTACGTTACAATGAAAGAGGAGAGTCATCCAATTTTCGCCAGAACATCAGGTTGTACAACTCCATGTTCGCGTTCACTTCAATGGGAGGAAAGGTTGACTATGAAATTAATAAGCAGACACCTAGACCATATGTTTTCTGTTTGAATGGCCAAAACTACCATCAGATTGGCACTTTACTTCCTAAAGATGACGTGACGAAACCAAAATTTACCCAATTGTACATACATGACACAGAAAATAAAGTGCGTAATAGGATTACTGCATCAACTTCAATGGAGAGTAAGACAAAGCCAGATGAAAACATTGTCAAAGGTCTACTAGAGATGCTAGATGAGCACAATGTTTTAGTCAAATCGTTTCGTATGGCAAGGGACAGGTTCAAAAACCGAGATATTAAAGATGTAAGACTAAGATTGATCAACAAAAGGTCGAAAGATGGACGGCAATATAACCTCCCATCTGCCTCAGAAGTTGCAGCACTAATTATCGGGGAACAAGATGGAGAAAATAATGAATTTGATATAATAATTGAGACCAAAGACAGAATGTTATAGAGGATTCCAGAGTTGCACCCAAGTTATATGTCAATGCAATACCCCTTGCTTTTTCCATATGGAGAAGATGGGTTCAGACAGAAATAGAGTATCAAAAAAAGAGAGGTGACAAGGGTAAGAGAAAGTATGTAACAATGCTGGAGTTTTATGCATATCGCATCCAACAACGTCTTAACCAAGAAACAACCTTGCAAATGAGTGGGCATTTGTTCCTACAGTTCTTATTTGATGCAGCAACGTGCATTGAACAATGGAGACTAAATTGGTACAGGACAAACCAAGGTAAGCTGAGGACTGCATGATGCAATAGAAAATGGAGATACACGAACTGAACAAGTTGGCCAAAGAATCATACTACCCTCAACATATAATGGTAGCCCTAGAAATAAGCAGCAAAACTACCAAGATGCCATGGCGATTTGTCGTTGGGCTGACTATCCTGATCTCTTCATCACTTTTACATGCACTCCGAAATGGCCGGAAATATAGGATATGTTGGATCTGATTCCAGGCCCGAAACCTGAAGATCGTCCAGACATTGTTGCCAGAGTATTCATGTTAAAACTGAAGGAACTTATGTATTACATAAAGAACAAGAAGTGTTTTGGACAAACAATTGCGAGTAAATTTACCAACCAACTACAGATTTACTATTGCCTAGATGATTGTCCTAAATCATTTCTTCTCAAATTTCTTTACTTGCATGCAGTTGTCTACACGATAGAGTTCCAAAAAAAGGCCTCCCTCATGCACATATACTGGTGTTTCTACATCCAGATGATAAAGATTCCAGTCCTTCCCAGATCGACAAAATCATATCAGCCGAAATTCCTGACAAGAATAGTGATCCAGATGGGTATGAAGCAGTGCAAAATTACATGATACATGGTCCCTGTGGTCAAGCACACCCAAAATCACCATGCATGGTCGATAAAAGTTGTGCCAAACATTTCCCCAAGAGTTTTTGCACTGAAACTACAATAGATGAAGATAACTATCCGGTATATAGAAGACAGATGATGGCAATACTGTGGACAAAAATGGAGTGAAGCTAGACAATAGATTTGTTTTGCCATACAATAGAAACATACTGGTCAAGTATCAAGCCCACATAAATGGTGAATGGTGCAACAGATCAAGGTCTATAAAGTATTTATTCAAATACATCCACAAAGGAGAAGATCGAACAACTGTATTAATAGAAACAGAAGAGCAACAAAGAGAAACAAGAGGTGGCAAATTAACAAACAGGGACGACGAAATCAAGAGATACCTTGATGCTCGGTACATATCTGGATGTGAAACCGCATGGCGCATATTTCAGTTTCCTCTTCAGTATAGAGAGCCTGCGGTTGAAAGGTTACAATTTCACCTAGAAAATGAACATGTTGTGGTATTCCCAGACTCGATGGATTTAGATAAAATCATATCTCGGCCTAACATAGAAAAGACAATGTTCACAGAATGGATGACAGCCAACCAATTGCATGAGGAAGCTCGCAGTTTGACGTATGCACAGTTTCCAACCAAATGGACTTGGCATGCAAAAGAGAAAGAATGGAGGAAAAGACGTGGTGGTTAAAAAACCATAGGCAGGATTTACTATGCAAAACTAACAAGCGGTGAAAAATACAACTTGAGAATGCTTCTAAATACCGTGAAAGGATGCAGATCCTATGAAGAAATCCGAACAGTTGATGGGGATGTATATCCAACATACAAATCTGCATGTTATGCTCTTGGGCTACTTAATGACGACAAGGAGTGGGATGACTGCATCAAGGAAGCATCCCATTGGGCCTCTCCTCCTCAAATGCGCCAACTTTTCTGCACAATACTTTTATTTTGCGAGGTGACTGATCCTGCAAAGTTGTGGCAAACAAACTGGGAGTTACTATCTGAGGACATCCAACGTCGGCAAAGAAGAATACTCAATTTTCAGGCCCTAGAACTCAACTCATTGCAAATAAAGAGCCTCCTCTTGGCAGAGATCGAACACCTATTGGCTAAAGGTGGTAAGTCCCTCAAAGATTTTCCAGGAATGCCACTACCAGATAGTTCGATTCTTCAAGATATAAATAATAGATTAGTAAATGAGGAACTAAACTACGATAAAGATTCTTTAAGAATAGAGCACACAGAGTTACTACAAAAGCTAAATCAAGATCAGAGGATGGCTTTTTATGTTATAATAGAATCAGTTAGCAGCAGTCGTGAAAAACTGATTTTCGTTGATGGATATGGTGGAACTGGAAAGACATTTCTGTGGAAAGCAGTCATGACAAAATTAAGATCCGAAGGAAAAATAGTTCTAGCAGTAGCTTCAAGTGGTATAACAGCACTTCTTTTACAGGGTGGAAGAACAGCTCATTCAAGATTTCACATTCCGCTCAAAATCACAAACGAGTCGACATGCAACATCAAGCAAGGAACATTTCTCGAGAACTAAAAGAAAACTTCACTGATAATATGGGATGAAGCACCTATGACACACAAGCACTGTTTTGAGGCACTAGACAAGAGTTTGAGAGACATACTTCGATTCACAAATGAGGATGCCGAGCATAGACCGTTCGGAGGAATGACAGTAGTCTTGGGAGGTGGCTTCAGACAAATCCTACCAGTTATACCAAAGGGGAAAAGGGAACATATCATTTCGGCATTTATAAAGAGATCCTGCCTATGGAAGAACTTTGAGGAGTACCGACTCACAGAAAATATGCGTTTGAATTCATCCGAAGGTAGTCCAGAAGAGAAAGCAAAGATAGTTGAATTTTCAAACTGGATACTAAACATCGGCGATGGCACAACAACAACAATAGATGATGAAGACTGGGTTAGCATACCAGAAGACCTTATTTTAAATAAAGGAGATGACCCAAAAGCATCTATAGTTAATAACACATACCCTGAATTGCACAACAAGTACACTGATAGAACATACCTAGAGGAAAGTGCGATCATGTGCCCAAGGAACGAGACTGTTGACCAGATTAACACCTACATCATGAGTCAAATTCCTGGAGAAGAGGTAACCTATCTCAGTTCAGATACAACATGCAAGGCAATGTCTACGGTGGAAGACGAAGATATGTTGTACCCAACTGAATTTCTAAATAGTCTAACATTTTCTGGAATACCAGATCATGAACTGAGGCTGAAAATAGGATTACCAGTAATGCTTATGAGGAACATCAATCAAAGTGCAGGACTTTGCAATGGGACAAGACTAACACTAACACAGCTAGGAAAGTGTTTCATTGAAGGCCAGGTCATAACAGGTACTAACATTGGTGACAAAGTTTACATCCCACGAATTATTATGTCACCAAGTGATTGAAAATGGCCTTTCATTCTGAAAAGGAGACAATACCCAATATCAGTGTGCTTTGCTATGACAATAAACAAAAGTCAGGGGCAATCTCTCAAAAAGGTTGGACTCTATACTTAGAAAGGCAAGTGTTCACACATGGCCAACTCTGCAATGTCTAGGGTTACCAGGAGAAATGGATTGCGGATACTTATATCAGATGAAGAGCTTCCATCCGACAAGGTTGCAAAAAACATTGTTTACAAGGATATATTATAGATATTTTTTAAATAACTAGAAGTAGAAGTTAAGAACAAATACAAACATTCTTAAATGACCAAATATAATGTGTTGCAGACATAGCAGCCTTTTTTCTGGAAAGACATAGCAGCCTTATCTGTTTTAAATTGGTTTTTAAAATTGTTTTAAATGGTTATATCTGAAATATTATATTTGTCAGCAAGGTACTTCTCTCTGCATTTACAGGTAAACAAAAATATGCGAGCAAGGGCTAACAACTGATTTGACAAGATCAATACCAGTTATATATGTATGCATTAGGGACGTGGCTCTAAAGTTATAGAGCCATTGAAGAACCAAGATCATTTTCTCAATTACTATAAAATTTCTTTCTTACATAGCCTACCAGTCATATCCAATTTCACAAATAATAAAAAATACTGGAACAAGTAATTTCGTAGCTGCATCTGCCCAATTTCCTTGATGGCTCCTCTACCGTCGTCTCTCAAGTACACTTTACAGCAAGATGCAAACATACGCTGCTCAAATTTATTTAATACAAAGAGGAGATGGTAAGGCAAAGGGAGATATGCACCTGTTCGTGCAAATGCACAGTAAAGAGGAAAATATGCATACTGAATGGATAAGATAATACCACTTTCTTTGGTAGATGGATAGGAGTTGCCGGCGCTGCTGCTGCATGAGGAAACTCCGCTCAGCAACGCGGGCGCCGGAGGAGACTGCAGCTTCGGCCGAGACGGTCTACCACACCGCAAAGGGGAACGGCCAGATGGCCGACGCTCCGGCCGGCGATGTGATGCGATTCGCCGCGGAGGACTATAGAAGGTTAATGATGCACGCACTGTCCATGAGATCCACAGGCGAAGCAGCTCTCATGGCGCCGGTCAGAGGGGCGTGCACTAGACACGACGGCAGCGCCGACCACGGCCGCCGAAACCCGCCGCTCATGCTACCAAAAATCTGTAACTAATAAAAATGCGCACATCTAAATGGACATTAGCCACAGTGTAACTCATACAGAAAATACAATTTCTATTTCAGTTGACTATATGGGACCAATTTTAGTAGTAACTAACAAAAATGAGAAACGAAAATCTGGATAATTATTTTTATCTTCCTGGCTATTCTATTTTAAATGGACATCACAACTCCCTACAAATAAACTACGGTTTAAATACATCCAGTTCTGCGTCAAGTAATTCCAAAAAAGAGAGTATATTACACAAAATGAAACTCATAAAAAGAAAATACAGATGATAGCAAAATCTAATTGTTGAGTATACAATTTACCCAAGGAGTTTTCGAAGGAGTTATAGAGTTGATCCTGCAAAGTAGTAAGTTTAGGGGTATATGATAATATTTTTAATTTTAATCTCAAGAAAAAACATTTTAAAAATTGTGATTTCTCAAAATAACATACTTAGCACCCATATTTATATCCAATAGCACATCCATTATGGCCACAAAAAATCATAGCAAAAAAACAGAAATCATAGCAAATTCTAATTGTGTAGCATACAATTCACCAAACAAGTTTTTGAAGAAGACCTAGAATTGACCGCTATCGAGCAAGTACTAAGGTTAACAAATATCCTAATTTCAAATTCAATCTCAAGGAACAAATTTATAAAAAACATTATAGCTTCTCAAAAGAAAAAGTTTAGCAATCTTTATATCCAAGAGTACATCATTGAGACCATAAATAACCATGCATTGCCTTCTATGAAAGTTTATGTTTTACCCCACAATAAATATGCTAGCCCATGCAATCGCACGGGTAGACAACTAGTATCTATAATTTTTGGCCTCGCGAAGGAGAAAGCGTCGCTCAAGCTTGGGGGAGGCTTAAATCAATGTTATATTCATGCCCCAATCATGAGCTCTCAAGAGAAATAATTCTTCAAAAAATCTATGCTCGGCTTTCTCATAATAATCAATCCATGCTCGATATTTCTTGTGCTGGCTCTTTATGATGAATAATGTTGAATTCAAATGGAATTTATTGGATAAAATTAAACGCAACTCTGAAGATTGCGATCTCGACGAAGGTAAGGAGTCAGGTATGACACCTAAGTTTGATTGTGTTAAATCTTTTATGGATACCGATGTTTTCCGTAAATTTAGCACTAAATATGGACTTGACTCTGAGATAGTAGCTTCTTTCTGTGAATCTTTTGCTATTTATGTTGATCTCCCCATGGAGAAGTGGTTTAAATATCATCCTCCAACAGAAGTAAAAGTAGCTGCACCTACTAAAGTTGAAGAAAAGACTGTCAGTTATAATGATCCTATTGTTCCTACTTCTTACATTGAGAAACCACCTTTCCCTGTTAGAATAAAGGATCATGCTAAAGCTTCAACTGTGGTTCGTAAAAGCAATATTAGAACTTATACACCTCCTGAGCAAGTTAAAGTTGAAGCTAATATTGCTATTGTTAATGATCTCTTGGCTGATAATATTGATGGGCATGTTATTCAATTCTGCGGTGAAACTGCTAGAATTGCCAAACCTTGTGATAAAGATGGACATAGACCTGTGGTGGGCATGCCTGTTATTTCTGTTAAAATAGGAGATCATTGTTATCATGGCTTATGTGATATGGGTGCTAGTGCTAGTGTTATACCTATTGCCTTATACAATGAAATTAAGCATGATATTGCACCTGCTGAGTTAGAAGATATCGATGTTACAATTAAACTTGTCAATAGAGATACTATATCAGCAATGGGAATTGTTAGAGATGTTGAAGTCTTGTGTGGGAAAACTAAATATCCTGCTGATTTTCTTGTTCTTGGTTCCCCACAAGATAGCTTTTGTCCCATTATTTTTGGTAGATCCTTCTTGAACACTGTCAATGCTAAAATAGACTGCGAAACAAATGTTGTTACTATTGGCTTGGGTGATTTGTCTCATGAGTTTAATTTCTCTAAATATAGTAGACAACACCGTGAAGAGGAATTTCCTAGTAAGGATGAAATTATTGGTCTTGCTTCTATTGCCGTACCTCCTAGTGATCCTTTAGAACAATATTTGCTAGACCATGAAAATGATATGTTTATGCATGAAAGAAGGGAAATAGATGAAGTATTCTTTAAACAGGAACCTATTCTGAAACACAATTTGCCTGTTGAAATCCTAGGGGATCCTCCTCCACCCAAGGGTGATCCCGTGTTTGAGCTTAAACCGTTGCCTGATACTCTTAAATATGCTTATCTTGATGAAAAGAAGATATATCCTGTTATTTTTAGTGCTAACTTTCAGAGCATGAAGAAGAGATATTATTGAAAACTCTGAAGAAGCACCGAGCTGCTATTGGATATACTCTTAATGATCTTAATGGCATTAGTCCCACTCTATGTCAACACAAAATAAATTTGGAAGAAGATGCCAAACCAGTTATAACGCCCTCGATGCGGCTATATCTCCCACGTGTCGAAGCACAACTTAGAGGCATAACCGCATTGAAAGCAATGTCGCAAGTGAGGTAATCTTCACACAACCCATGTAATAGATAAGGGAAAGAGATACATAGTTCGCTTACAATCGCCACTTCACACAATACATGAGTAAAACATTACATCATACAGATACAATCAAGGTCCGACTACGGAACCAAAATAAAAGAAGACTACCCCAAATGCTACACAGATCCCCCATCGTCCCAACTGGGCTCTGTCGGGGAGAACTGATCGTGTCCCACCAGCACCTATGGGACCTGGGTCCCTTGTGGTTCGGAGGGGGGCGGAGATTGCACGAAGAGCGGATCGAGGCGATGCACACGAGCAGAGTTACCCAGCTTCGGAGCTCTCCGGAGAGATAATACTCCTACTGCTGCTTTGTGGATTATCTTGTGTTCTTGCTAGGGAGCAATGGGAGCTACAAGACCTAGCCCGAGTGTGGTTTCAGTATGAGTATGATGAACTAAGCCGAGCTGGACCGAACCCTTTCACGCTGCACTTGGGCCTCCTTTTATAGGCACAAGGGGTCACCACATGTGGCAAGTAGACAAGGGTAAGATAGTAAAACATAGGTTGGTACACGCACTATACGGTGTCTGATAATCTATACCTAACTCGACGGCAAGGGACAAGAGTCATCAATGCCCGCCTCGATCGCCCGAACAAAGGTAACAGGACCGCAAGCGCGGCTCCGCTTGCCACGATGGTAGCTTGTCAGCGCCGCTTATCGCTACTCCCCGCTGGCTGCACAGCCTGTCGACACGCGTGCTTGGGAGAGCCCCGTGGTGACACGTTGGCGGGTGAGCTGGAGCGGAGATGAAGAGAGGTTGCCTGCCCCGGCAAGCGCCTTGCCGCGGCAGGAACCTTGTCGCGCTTGGGGACTCGGCGCCCACCAAGCCTTCCCGGCAAGATCCCCTTCCTGGCAAGCTCCTCTTGCCGGGGCCTTGTCTGTTCATCTTGAGTTCTCCTCTTGCCGGGGTCTTGTTTTCCGAAGGGCCGCGGAGGGTCTTGGCAGACGCCCGGCAAGGCTTGCCACGGGACGCCGCGATCGCTTGCAGACAGGTTCGGGTACTAAGGTACCCCTACTTTAGTACACCGACAGAGCCCCCGGTCGGGCCATACACGGTGCCGAAGCGCTGTTGGGCCAGGCCCAAAACAGGCACGGCACGCTGCCTGGGTCCAAACCAAATCCACCAGATCCGCCGCGTTCCTCGTGAACGCACGCGTCAATTGCGGCGTCGTGGGGGGAGTGGGCGGCGTGCGAGGTCGCCCCATCTGTCGCTTCGGTTCTGCATCCCCGCCACGTGGTTCCCATGCTCTTGGGGTCGCGGACGGTGGAAGTGGGAAATCGGGCCGCTATGAGCAGAGGCAGCAGGTCTGCCCCGATTCCCTGCTCTTCCTATGCCTTGATTCATCGAAGCGGGCGGCCGAGCCCCACCTTGCTTCTTTTAAGAAGAGCGGAAGGGGAGCGCAGGCCCGCACTCTCCCATCTCTTCCTTTCCTCGCTTCGCTCCCTTTCTCTCATTCGTCATGGAGAAAGGGAACCTTGTTCTTCATCGGTGGCGGCGAGGGTCGCCCTAGACAGCGCACCCTCCCAACCCCACGCCTGGGTGGCAGAGCCATCCACAAGTGGAAGAGGGAGGGGCGAGGTCGTGGACGAGGTCGAGGCGCCGGGAAGAAGCGGACGGGCGGCGCGCCATCTCCGCCTCCGGCGGTTCCCCCCCCTGGCGGTCCATACAGGGACGGCCCTTGCGAAGTTCTTCGTCAGCTGCGCTGGCGCCTCGTCGTCGCCTCCGCTTCCAGCTCCATTCACGAGCGCGATGGAGTCGGATCCGCCCGAGACATCGAGATCGCACATGAGGGGTGGGATCAGCGCACGCGAGTCCGCGTTGTATTCCCAGCCCTAATGTGATGTATCTTGATCGTGGGTGGAAGACATTCACCGCATCCACAGCCTGATGGCGGGGTTTACCTCCATTTTAAGTTAATGGAGGGTGATCTCCTCTCCGTCAAGGTCTTCGGGATCTCGGCTTTTCGGGCGAAGTGCTGCGTGGATAGCTCCTCCGACAGCAAGATTCCTCGAGCGAGAGTGACGAGGAGGAGAGCGACAGCGACGACGAGGGTAGCGGGCCCGACAGTTGTCGGGCGCCGCTGCAAGGCCACCGGCGACCCCATCATCCGCGTCGCGGCTCCTTGAACTCCCGGGTCGTCTCCTTGGGCGACATGAGGGAGGCTGCGGAAGGGAAGAGGGATGGCGACAAGGCCGTCAAGTCGAGCACGAGGCGAGTGCCTCGACAGCGGCCGACGCCCTGCCGCCTGTCTCGAGCCCCGCTTCCGACGCCGCCGTCTCCGTTAAGCCCTCGGAGAGTCCCCGAGATGTTCCTTTGGTGCCTTCTGGCACCTGTAGCTCGCCTAGGCGCTCCGTTTGCCCTTCTCGCCTCCTTGACCTACCTCCTGAAGAGAGGGACAGGAAAAGGATTACGGGCATCTTATCTTTTTAATTTGTAAGCCTTCGGGCCTTATCCGCATTTAAAACTTGTAATCCTCTCTTTCATGTTTTTCATTCTCCACGGACTATATCCGAGTAGGATGTTTTTAATGAAAAAGGGATGTTTGAAAAGGGACGAAAGGCTTATCTGATACCGCAGCCCCCGGCAACTCTAGCTTGCCGCAGCCCCAAGAACTCCGGGCTTGCCGGGCTTGGGTGCCGCGCCGCCTTCTTCTCCTCTTCGCTGTTATTTCAGTTCGAGAACACTTAGCCATGCCGCAATAAGTTATTTTTGTAATATAACTTTATTGTGGGCAATATTTGCTATGTTACTTCCTTTACTCGACTCTTGGCTTTGTATGTTACTTCCCACGCCAGGAAACTTGCGGTGCAGCACCCTTGCCGCGAGCGCCGAAAAGCGGAACTTCAGCAGCCTCTTTGGCAAGGGTCGCCACCGACAAGCAACCTTGTCGCGACTAGCCGCAGCTCACTTAAGTTGTTGAGCGGACTCGAAACAAAGTAAGGGCGCGACCAGTCACGATTTGGTTCCTTCGCGCACAGGTTTTCCATACAAAGCGCGGTCGTTCAAGGAAAATAACTTTAAAAAATCGAATGCTCAAACTTTGGCAACTTAGCTTGTCTATTCTTCGCTTCCCGGCAAGGCGAAACTAGGTCACTGCTATGCACCAGTACTCAAAGCCCCCGTCAGCGCGAGGGAAAGGGCCGAGGATGTCGAGCCCCCAGACCGAGAAGGGCCAGGATAAAGGGATCGTCTGGAGAGCTTGAGCTGGTTGGTGTATCTGTTTGGAATGGAACTGGCACGCTTCACACTTGGTTACTTGTGCGGTTGCATCCTGGAGGACTTCTGGCCAGAAGAATCCTTGCCGGAAAGCTTTGCCGGCGAGTGCTCTTGCGCCAATGTGGTGACCACATATGCCTCCATGTATCTCTCGCCAACAGCTTGTCCATCTTCTCGCAAATACACTTCAATTTCACACCATTGAGTCTTCTTCATGCAGTGATGCTGTTAACAAACTGGTACATACTTGACTGCCGGGCTACTTTTTCCGCTTCTTCTTGCTCTTCGGAAGTTCTCCGTCTCAGAGGAAATGGACGATTTTTGTGCCCATCTTTGGAGCCGTGGCTCGACAACAAGGACTAAAGGCTCATCCATCATTGCGGAACATCAGCCTGCGGCAAGAACTCGTGGGTCCGCCGGAGCTTGATGATCCCCGCAAGCTTGCCGGAGCGAAACTTGTCGGGAGCGCTTGCTTCAACGATACAAACTGATGGTTTGTCGGAGCATACCGCTCCTCGGTGATACTTATGCTGGTTTTAAGGACCTTCTTGGCGGCGGCTTCAGGAGCTCTGCCGGAAAGTAGTCGCCGAAACCAATTTTCTTCTTGCTTTGCCTCGTTGATGGTGTTACGGTTGGCTGAGTTAGCTTGAGCACAAAATCCCTGGTTCCACGTGTAACTTAAGCGCGGCACATTTGGAGAGGCCATCAGCTATATCGCTCGTGCTTTTGGAACGTGTTCCATTTGCGAGCCTTCAAAGTGCTCTTCCAGCTTCCTCACTTCGCCGACGAGGCTTCCATCAACGGACTCGATAATCTTTATTCACTTGGCGGACGACAAGTTGTGAGTCCCCGACAATGAGCTTCTTGATCCCAAGGTCCACCGCAATCTCGAGACCGCAAGCAAGCCTTCATACTCTGCAGATTATTTGTTGCTTGTTCCTTGGGAAAGTGCATCCGACTATGTACTTGAGGTGCTCTCCGGTGGGTGCGATAAGCAGACGCCGCACCGGCGCCTTTGCAGCGAGAAGGCACCGCCAAAGTACATCAGCCACTCTTTATTTGCCTCCTTGACGGGATGCTCGTCTCTCGAATTTCTTCATCTTGCGCTACGCCCACTCAGCTATGAATTCCGCCAATGCTCGCTCGATAGTTGAAGTGCTTTCAAACTTGAGGCCAAAGCTTGACAATTCCAAAGGCCCACTCAACAATTCTGCCTGTTGCTTCGGATTTTGCAATATCCTCTTCAGATGAAAGCGAGTGACAACTGTTATCTCGTGTGCTTGAAGTAATGGCGCAGCTTTCTCGAGGCCATGAGGAGGCCGAAAGCAGCTTCGCACACCGTAGTACCTTGATCTAGCCCCTGCAGAAGGGAACCGACAAAGTAGACTGGGCGCTGCACCATCTTTTCTCAGTATCTTGTCGCAACCCCGCGCTGATCTGTTCTTGTCGGGACCAGAGCTTGACGGTGAAGCCCCCGCCGTCGCTGGATGCAACCGCCTCGGTTGCCGGCTCATCATCCGCCTCCTCTCCGCTACTAACGCAGCACTAACCACTTGATTGGTCGCTGCTATATACAGCAGCAACTTCTCTTGTGGCCTAGGTGCGACAAGTATTGGAGCGGAGGACAGGTATCTCTTCAAGTCTGCAGCGCAGCCTCCGCTTCGAGTCCATTTCATTGACCTGCCTTTTTCAAAATCTTGAAAACGGCAGGCGATTCAGCAGACTTAGATATGAACTCGCCGAGAGCAGCCACGCAACCGGCAAGCCTTCTGACATCCTTGACGCGCTTTGGTGCTTCAATCTGCTCAATGGCCTTGATCTTGTCGGGATTGGCTTCAATTCCCCGCTGAGACACAAACAACCCGAGAAGCTTGCCGGAGGGGACTCCAAACACGCACTTCTCGGGGTTGAGCTTGAGGTTGATCTTGCGCAGATTTGCAAATGTTTCATCCAAATCCTGAACCAGAGTCGCTCTGTCCTTGCTCTTGACCACTATGTCATCCATGTAGGCTTCTACATTTCTGTGTATCTGTGGTTCAAAGGCATCATGGACTACCCTTGCAAAGGTTGAACCAGCATTCTTCAAACCGAAAGGCATCCGTATAAAGAAGTACGTGCCACATGGTGTAATGAATGCGGTTTTCTCTTCATCCTCTTCTGCCATGAAGATCTGATGATATCCTGAATATGCATCAAGAAACGAAAGCAGATCACATCCAGCCGTGGAGTCAACAATCTGGTCGATACGCTGCAAGGGAAATGGGTCTTTGGGACAAGCTTTATTAACATCGGTGAAGTCAATACAAAGTCTCCATTTCCCATTAGCCTTATGCATAACTACCGGATTGGCCAACCACGGGGTGGAGGACTCCTCGACAAGCCCCGCTGCTTCTAATTTCTTGATTTCTTCGCTATGAACTCTTGGCGCCCAACGCTGCTTCCTAACTTCTTGTTTGACGGGCGCGCGTGAGGACAGACAGCCAGGTGGTGCTCAATTACTCTCCGGGAACGCCGGGATGTCGATGGTTGCCATGCAAACACATCGACATTCGCCCGCAGAAAGCAACGAGCTCGCCTTCCTATTTAGGATCAAGCATGGCACCGATGGTGAAGGTACCACCAGTGCCGCCCTCCTTGGCGGGCACCTTCTTGGTCTTGGCGGAGCTGCCATCGCCTTGTTGCACTTGCCGGTGGAGCTCGATGGTGCGTCCTCGACAAGAGCGCAGCACCAAGAGGTGCGCTTGCCGGAGTGGGCAACAGAGCTCTTGCCGACCTGGTGGTCTTCTTCTTCCCGGAGCTTCAGCGGTAAGTGGTTTGCTATCTGTCGCGCTGCCGCATCCCGGTAAATCTTGTCGGCGCAGATAAGTGCATCTTTCTTGTCGCCATGGACAGAAATGACGCTTATCGGGCCAGGCATCTTGAGTAGGTTGTAAGCATAATGAGAGGCGGCCATGAACTTGGCGAAGCGCTGGACGGCCAAGTATGCCATTGTAGGGCAATGGGAAATCGGCGACATCAAACGTGACCTCTCAGTTCTGAAGTTGAGCTCGCTGCCAATGTTACCGCAACGTGATCTTCCCTTTGGGCTTGCTCCTTCTGGGTTGATTCCTTGAAAGTACCAGTTTCTTCGAGCTCATTGTCGAGATTTGAAGTTTCTTGAGCATCGCGGAGGAGATCAATTCAGGCCGGCCCGCCGTCAACCAGCATCTTTGTGACCTTGAGGTTGCGGATGGTTGGTGAGACCAACATCGGCAAGCACCGACCGCAGTGATGCGATTAGGGTGATCCTCAATGTCAAAGATGATGGGCGTCTTGGACCACTTCGAGGTTTGCGTGACTCTATGGATGGTTCTGCTGCATTGACCTCACGCATCCATTGCTTGAGTTGGTGGTGCGAGGTATGCAGAGACGCACCACCGCCAACGCAAAGGACCTCCGCTGCCTTTTGAAACTCCTGCTCATCAGCTTCATCGCCTTCCATGTCCTCTTCATCTTCATCTTCGCCTTCTTCCTTGTCACGGCCGCGGGAGGTCTGTCTCCTTGCTGCTGCTTGGCCTTGCCGCCGCGCCTTCCCGATCGGGTCTTTTCACTTGCTGCACCTGCACCTTCTGGGATTTCTCCTTGTCTCGCCGTCGATTCAGCTCTCAGAGCTCAACAAGCTGCTCGACTTTCTTGCAGCTCTGGAGATCGTGGCCCTTGGTGCGGTGGATTTTACAAGATCGCTTGTTGAGCTGTCGGGCTTGTCGGCGGCCGCCACAGCTTGGCGGTCGGCGTCAACGGCAACCTCCTTGCCGGAGCCACCAGCCTTGGCTTTGTTGGCGGCACCATCCTTGCCGGACTGCTCGACAACTAGTACTTCTTGGTTTTTCTTCCTCCCGTTGTTTAAATGCGGCTCTTTCTTGCCGGGCGATCCCTCACCGCCGACTCTCGCTCCCACATTCTCTCCCGGGAGTCTTCTTCCTTCTTCACGCGCACACTTGTCGGCCAGGGTATGAGCTCGCTGACCTATTTCACTTTGCACATCGCCATCTCCTCCTCATCCTCGCGGCTTCGTACATTCCGATGAAATGCACCGATCACCGCAGCAGGGTGGACGTCTCGATGTTGTAATGCACACGGCTGAATCTCTGGATGAATTTGCGCAGGACTCTCCTTCCTTCCGGGCGAGTAGGTGAAGGTCACTCTCCGCCATGAGGCTTATGGTCACCGTGAAGGCGCCAACAAACTGGTGGCACAAGTCTGCCCAAGAAGAAATAGAGCTGTCCGCAAGTGCATGAGCCAGATCGACGCTTGGCTTGAGCACTAGAGGAAAGTAGTTGGCAAGGATCTTGTCGTCTCGTCCCCCGCGCCTGCACCGCGATGGTGTAGATGCCGAGGAACTCCGATGGGTGTGTCCTGCCATCATACTTCTCCGCACATCTGGTTTGAAGTTTTTCTTGTCGGGCCACGGACTTGCCGCAGCTCACGAGTGAACGCAGGGCAACCTACCGTGTCGGCAAGTCGCTGGTTCTTCGGGCGCATGCATATCGACAGTGGGCCCGCGCTGGTCGATTGACGGCGCGCTTCTCTTCGGCGCTCGATACGGGTTCAAGCGTCTTCTTCTTGTCGTTCTCGGAGAACTTGGCGCTGGTCGCGACGAGCTCGCGGATCCGACGACGCAGTGGAGTCGCTGTCGAGGTGGATCCGCGAGTCGGCGATCTTGGTCTTCGGAAGGGGAGTGCACGGTGGCTGCACCCCGCAAGTCTCGCCGCCATCAGCTCGTGCCTTGTCGCCTTGCCGCGGCCGCGAGGCACTCGGTTGTCAAGGGACGCGCCGCTGGCGGCCGATGAGACTCTGAATTGTGGCCTCCATTCGCCGACCTTGTCGGCCGTTGAGGGTAATCTAGAAGTAGCTGTGCTCTTGCCAAGGCTTCGCTGGTGTGGTGGGTGGCAACGGCGACGAAGCGAGGAACGGAGGTGCTCGGACTCCCAACCAAGTTAGGAGGAGCAGCATCCCGCCTAAGCGACCGTACTCCACTGCACCGCATGCCGAGGCGCATGCGGTCTCGAGGGCCTCGGATCCTCCAGCTTGGCCTTGATCCAACGAGCGATGGTGCCGCGAGCATCATGACGCAGTCAGTCCGTGCCTCTCCCGCGAGGGACGCGGTGCGGACTCGGACGCCGACGCTTGTGCTGCCTTTGTCCTTGACCTGGCGGCATTATGGGCTCTCTTGACGACGCGGTTCCTCCGCTGGCGCTTTCCCCACCACCGACAGCTCCGGTGGTGGTGGGTTCGACGCGACGGCTCTGCTGCTGCCAAGACTTCTTCTTGGCGCCATGTTGACGAAGATGTCGATGAAGTTGCTCGTGCGACCGCCGGATCGGGTTCACACAGCCTCGACGCCCCCTACCTGGCGCGCCAAAGATGTCGGGGAGAACTGATCGTGTCCCACTAGCACCTATGGGACCTGGGTCCCTTGTGGTTCGGAGGGGGGCGGAGATTGCACGAAGAGCGGATCGAGGCGATGCACACGAGCAGAGTTACCCAGCTTCGGAGCTCTCCGGAGAGATAATACTCCTACTGCTGCTTTGTGGATTATCTTGTGTTCTTGCTAGGGAGCAATGGGAGCTACAAGACCTAGCCTGAGTGTGGTTTCGTATGAGTATGATGAACTAAGCCGGAGCTGGACCGAACCCTTTCTACGCTGCACTTGGGCCTCCTTTTATAGGCACAAGGGGTCACCACATGTGGCAAGTAGACAAGGGTAAGATAGTAAAAACATATGTTGGTACACCACACTATACAAGTGTACAGTAATCTATACCTAACTCGACGGCAAGGGACAAGAGTCATCAACGCCTGCCCTCGGTCGCCTGAAACAAAGGTAACAGGACCGCAAGCGCGGCTCCGTTGGCACGATGGTAGCTTGTCGCCGCTTATCGCTACTCCCGCTGGCTGCACAGCCCGTCGACACGCTGCGATGCTTGGGAGAGCCCGTGGTGACACGCTGGCGGGTGAGCTGGAGCGAGATGAAGAGAGGTTGCCTGCCCGGCAAGCGCCTTGCCGCGGCAGAACCTTGTCGCGCTTTGGGGACTCGGCGCCCACCAAGCCTTCCCGGCAAGATCCCTTCCGGCAAGCTCCTCTTGCCGGGCCTTGTCTCTTCATCTTGAGTTCTCCTCTTGCCGGGTCTTGTTTTCCAAGGGCGCGGAGGGTCTTGGCGACGCCCGCAAGGCTTGCCACGGGACGCTGTGGATCGCCTGCAGACAGGTTCGGGGTACTAAGGTACCCCTACTTTAGTACAATCGACAGTGCTCCACTACTGATCAACTCAAACGAAACAACACAATGAACAAGATCTTCATCGAGCTCCTCCTTGAGCTCGGGTGGCCACCTGCACGGTTTCATCGGCACCGCAAACTGGTTTTGAAGTATCTCGTGAGTCACGGGACTCAGCAATCTCACACCCGCGAGATCAAGACTATTTAAGCTTATGGGTAGGAGAAGGTAGTGAGATGGAGCTGCAGCAAGCGACTAGCATATCTGGTGGCTACATTCGCAAAAGAGAGCGAGAAGAGAAGCAAGGCACGGTCGAACAACTATGATCAAGAAGTGATCCTGAAACTACTTACGTCAAACATAACTCCAACACCGTGTTCACTTCCCGGACTCCGCCAAGAAGAGATCATCACGGTTACACACGCGGTTTGTGTATTTTAATTAAGATCAACTTCGGGTTTTCTACAACCGGACATTAACAAATTCCCATCTGCCTCATAACCGCTGGCACGGCTTTCAAAGATAATACCCCGCAGGGTGTCCCAACTTAGCCCATTATAAGCTCTCACGGTCAACGAAGGATATTCCTTCTACCAGAAGACCCGATCGACTCGAATCCCGGTTTACAAGACATTTCGACGATGGTAAAACAAGACCAGCAAAGCCGCCCGAATGTGCCGACAAACCCGATAGGAGCTGCACATATCTTGTTCTCGTGGCACACCGGATGGGCCAGACGTCGGGTTGGCATAGACCTGGATTGCCCAGGGGCGCCGGACATCGCCAGTTGGGCCAGACTCAAGGAGCACTGGTCCGAGGGTTAAATAAAGATGACCCTTGAGTCTACGTAACCCAAGGGAAAAAGGCTTAGGTGGCAAATGGTAAAACCAAGGTTGGGCCTTGCTTTGGAGGAGTCTTATTCAAAGCGAACTGTCAAGGGGTCCCATAAATCACCCAACCGTAAGGAACGCAAAATCAAGGAACATAACACCGGTATGACGGAAACTAGGGCGGCAAGAGTGGAACAAAACACCAGGCATAAGGCCGAGCCTTCCACCCTTTACCAAGTATATAGATGCATTAATTAAATAAGATATATTGTGATATCCCAACAAGTAAACATGTTCCAACAAGGAACAACATCTCCATGTTCCGACAAGGAACAAACTTCATCTTCACCTGCAACTAACAACGCTATAAGAGGGGCTGAGCAAAGCGGTAACATAGCCAAACAACGGTTTGCAAGGAAAGGATGGTTAGGGGCTTGACATGGCAATGTGGGAGGCATGATAAGCAAGTGATAGGCATCGTAGCATAGGCATAGAAAAAGAGCGAGCATCTAGCAAGCAAAGATAGAAGTGATTTCGAGGGTATGGTCATCTTGCCTGAAATCCCGAAAGGAAGAAGAACGAATCCATGAAGAAGACAAACGGACGTAGTCGAACGAATCCTCACAACTCCGGAACGAAACCGAAGCTAACGAGAGAAGCAAACCGGAAAGAAGCAAACAACATGGTAAACACACAAGCATAAACATGTCATGATGCCCAAACAAGTATGATGCATGTCTGGTTTAAATAGCATGGCATGGCAATATGCACAAACAAAACTACAAGTTAAATGGAGCCAATATGCAACGAGTTGCATATTGACGAAACACCACATCAATTATTTAGTTCTCTCTCGGTTATGTACCCAACAATATTAAATATTGGTTAACATGGCAAGTGGTGAAGCATATCAAAACTATACCATCTAAACAATTTAAATGGGGCCGGACATAAAAACAACAAATCCAGTAAATCCCCATATGCATTTAGCAATTTAATGCAACAACAATTTTAAACATTTTAATTGTTGTTATCATGATGCGGATTACATATGCAAGTTTTAAGCAATTTTATGAAAATGTTGACATGAGCATGTTATGAAGCATTTGGTCACCATGGCGGAACGAAAGGGGTGCCATGGCAACGACAACGGAAATGGTGCCACGACAACATTCCGATGATCCGACAACTCGTCGAGATGTCGGTGCAAAAGAAAGTGTGGACGGCGGAACATGCAAAAGATGGTGGGTGATCCTGTTCATCGGGTTCCCACGGGTTAGTGGCATGGCAACGAGGAGGAACGTGCATGAAGCAAACGGGCACGGTGCAAACACGAGCATCTCATACAACATGCATTCTCGAAGGTCGCCTCGGCGGTTATACCTTTGAAGCGTGCGTTGCGGAGCGGTTCGAGTTCGTCAAGGAAGTAGTGGTACACGGACCGTAGTGGAAGTAGTCGTACTCGCGACGGTAGTGGAAGTAGACGTTCATGTTTCGTAGTCGTACATGTCGGTGTTAGTGGAAGTAGTGGTACACGACGACGGTAGTTGTACACGTCTTCGTAGATGCTCAGGTCAACGGTAGTGGTACACGTTGGAGAGGGACTTGTCGCACCAAAAGTCTTCGGTGCCACGGTACTTGTCCATGTAGACGTTTTTTCAACAGGACTTGGCGATCCAAAATGAGCAAGGCAAAACCCTCGCTCAGCGGTGCTCGAACTTGACGAATCCACTTAACGCGTCCCCGGGCGTTCCTGGTTGCCGATCTTGGCAAATCGAAGGGATCTTGGCATCCATGCAATCGGCAGCGGAGGTGCACGACACCAGCGGCAGAGGACAAGCCGGATCTGGACAGGGTTGAAGACGAACGGCGAGGGCGCAACACTCTAGGAGGCAGGAGGGCGCGGGGACGGCAGGGGCTCGTCCATGGCGGCCCTGACCTCCGAGCACAACGGGCGGGCGAGGAGGGGCTTCTCCGACGAGCAGTGGGATGGAGCGGGCGGCAAGACTTGGCCGTTGAGGACACTGGTGGTGCAGCGTGAGGAAGGAGAGGCCGGAGCGATGACGAGCCGAAGGACGGCGAGGAAGAGGGAGCTCCTCTCCCTGGCACGAGGGAGACGAGGGGAAGGGGCGCGGAGGAGGAGAGGATGGGGCAAGGGCGTCGATCCTCTGCGTGCGTGTCTCCAGGCGGTTGAGGTCGAACGGAGGAAGGAGGAGGCGCGGGCGCTGATGAGGCTAGGGGCGTCGGGCCACGGCGGCTGCGGATCGGGTCAGAGAGCGAGAGAGAGGTGGGGGCTCGAGTGTGGGGTGAGGGGATCGGGCGCTGGCAGCGCTGGAGGGAGGACGATAGGGGGAGGTTTGATCGGGAGAGGGTTAGGGTTATAGGCGCGGCTGGGCCTAGGCTGGGCTAATGGGCCGGCTTAGTTGGTCGGGCCTAAGAGGCCGGCTGGGCTAGCTCTTGTTCCTGTTCCTCTAATTTTCTAGCAGAAAAGAAATAGACAGAGGAAAAGAAAGAGAGGGTTAGGGAAAGATTTTGCGCATGGGGATTATTTTCCCGAACTCGCAAAAATGAGCTCGATCCAGGAAAATAAAAAAGGCATGATTGAAAGATTTAAATCTATAACCATTTGAATTTAATTCGAATGGTATGGACTAGGATAACATTTTGGAAGAGTCCAAAAATGTTGAGGATTTCGGTGGGGCTCCGGAAAATGATGAAATAATTATGGACAAGGTTGGAGACCAAGAATTGAGATAACAAAGGCATTGGGCTTTATTTGCAAGTGTGTTATGATCAATTCCAAATAAATGGAATAATTTTATTATAGCTCCCTAATAATAGTAGGAGACTTTGAATATGTTTTAAAGAGAAATCACCATGTGAATATCCTTCGATTTAAATAGATCAACGATCTATGCAATTTATTTAGGTGAGTTTTCAAAAGGGGTTGCATGATGACATGATGCAATACACATGATGCAAGGATGAATGCAACGAACAAAACAAATCACACGCATTTAATCTCGAATACAAGGAAGGCATCTGGAGCGTCGGTCTCGGGGTGTTACAACACTCCACCACTACAAGAGGATCTCGCCCCGAGATCTAGGATGGCACCAGAGAGAAAATGTAAGAGGAAGAGAAGAGGTAAAACTAAGTTGCTTTTTTGACGAACGAGTGAAACCACGAACCTTGAGAGGTTGAGCAATTTAAAAGAAAGAGTACAACAGAGATGAATGAGATTGCAAACAATCCGTTAGAAAAGAGGAACAAGGAACATTACGAGAACTAAGAGGTTAAGTGACAAGATATATATTTAAACCACTCCGTTAAAACAAGATAGGAAGGAATAAGAATGATATAATTTGGGCAGCACCGACTATAAATGGAAGGAATTGAACATGATCTTGACAAGATGAGAGGATACTTGATGAAAGAAAAGAGGATACTTGATGAAATCAACAAACACCGCCTCGAACTATTGAAAAATGGCATAAGGGTAAGAAAGATTTCAGACCGCACTCTGGTTAAATGGATAAGCAAGAAAAGAATATAATCTTGGCAAAACGAGATGATGGGACGAAGAGAGCAACATCACAATGCCTCCGGAAGAAATAATAGAAGATAGATCATTGGAATAATAGAATGGAGAACAAAACGCCAACTTCTTCCACAAATGAGCTTGGAAAGCACCCTTCCAAGAAGGTTATAACGGAGTTGTTGGAAAACCAACAACGAAAAGAATAAGCTTGTAGTGGGCTTATGGAAACATCTCAACACTTGAGGTGAAATTCTGCCACTAACGAAAAACAATTGCTTGTTTGAGATCAAAGAAGAGATGAAAAACTTCTTTCGCCGAGAGGATAGAGAGATAACTTGTATCATTGATAAGCACCACAGTAGCAACATTCCTTTGGGAAGGCTTTAGGTGAAATATGACCCAAGATAACTCCAACAAAGGGATTGATGGATTTGAAATACCTCATTCTTGACAACATGTGAATCATGAAACACGAACTCAAATTGTCAAGAATGACATAACACCACCTCAAATGATAAGGTAGAACGAATTGCACTTCGAAATGCAAGAAGAAGAATACTTGAACTTCTCAAAACAAAACATGTGTTGAACACCATGTTTATTTTAGAGTATAGCTTGGCGGATCATAACCTCGAGAGAAGTCTTGAAGAACAATTGAAGAATGAAAAGAATCCTTAACGAACCATCATGTAGAGCCTCCATGAAGAACTTCGGTAAACAAAAGGATGATAGAAAGAAAGAGAAGTTGACAACACAAGGTGAAGCCTTGCAGTGATAAGATGAAGCTTTGAAATGATATAACCAAGAAAACTTTGAACTCCGGAAAGAAAAGATGAAGCATCTCGGACCGAGAATGTGATAAGATGAACAAACTCCAAAAAGAAGAGATGAACAACTTAGAAATGAGAAATTGATACCATTACAAACTCCGGAAGAATGAATCAATCACTTGGATGAAACAAGAACAAGAATTATGTTATGCGTATCCTTCATCAATTTAAATTGATGACAAGCAACGGATTTGGCATACTACTTATTCTCATTGAAAAATGATTACAGATAGAGATATAGCGCAAACTTGAGAAGGTATTGATGGAACCACCGGTGGGATTTGGAAACAACAAATGAATTGATATGATAATGAAGGAAGTGAAATCTTGAAAGAACCACCGTAAGAATTGAGAATGAACGTATCAAAGGCGCAATTCACCGAGAATAATTAGAAAACGAATAAAGATACTTGACAGAATTTAGATACATGAGAACGAAGAGATCATGAACTGATTAGAGAATACTTGAATGATGCACCGGTAAGATTTGGAGAACGAGAGCTGAAAGCCGAATGAATAATTTCGAGATGATGGGCTCCGAAGAATCAAACTGAAAAGACTCTGAATTGCTCCGGATGGGTGAAAAGAATTCTCACAATCAAAACAATTATGAGGATGGCACGAAGCTAGAACCATGAATCTTGAAGAGAATGGACCAAGATTAAAGAGAAGCTCTTCTTCGGTCTTCAAAATTCGAGAATGACGACGAGAAACACCACCATGAATTGTTGAGGCACTCCGGAATGAAAATTAGAACGGTTGAACCAACGATGAAAAAAATTTGAAAGATCTAGGAGAAAGCCATGACTGATGAAAACCCATTCTTACGTCAAATTTAGAAAAGAATTTTAGAAGCTCCGGAAAAATTAGAAGAGTCGTAAGATATCGAAAAGACCGTGGGTTAGGGCCCACTCAAAAGAACCACCGTTGAACAATTGTTTGAAAAGAGAGATTGCACCGGTTGAATTAAATGGCTCAAGAGGGATAACAACTTCGAGAAATCTTGCACGGATTAGGAATGAAAACACAAATCTTCTGAGATAATCTTTAGCACTCCGGAAACAAATGAATAACAAGAAGTGAAAAATTAAGGGGTGCACCAGCATGAGAAAACATTTGAAACAAGGAAGGGAATATGATCAACACTGAAAACTTGACTTGAGTCCACCGAAGAAGAAAAGAACGAAGAATAATAAACTCGAAGCTTCCTTTAGCATCTTCATGAGAATCACCGGATAAGAGCATTGAGGAAAGAATGAAGAGTCTTCACATGAATAAAATGGATACTTGGTTAAGACATCTGATTCCTTGAAGAAAAGGGTGGGAGGGCGGGAAAACAAAGGCAACTTGGGCAGATGGAACGAACACCATGAATTGTTGAAATGATCGGATCCACTTGAAGAGGAGCACGCTGGTTGAAAAGGATTGACATGACAAGCTCGGTGATCAAGAAGGATTAGTATTCACATAGTAATATGGGAACACCGTTTAGGAAAAGGTATGGAATCCACATTTGACTTCGAAGCAACTCGAATAGCACAACTCAAAACAAAAACAAAGGATTTGGCTCGCAGAATAAGCCGGAAACAAACATATGATAGATCCCATATCGTATCATGTGTGTGTTGGAAAGATATCCTACGTGATACTTGAATTCCCACTTATGAACTCCCGAAACTTTCTGGTTATGCAATCAGGTGTTGGGGACAGGGACACAAAATATATCACCCAAACTAACAATACCTAGATCCAAATTGTATCCATCCTTCAACACATAACCAAGAAACCTTCGAAATCGCTTACCTCAACCTTCAAAAGCATCCGTTATATGAAGTTATGGCAATACTCGAGCTCGCCCCAAGATCGGGTTATCGAGGTTATCTCACCAACAACTGCATAAAAGAGATTTTCGATGTCGGCAAAGCTCTGTATTCCAGAATCTGCAACGATAAAATTGTGACGACAACACCTCGGAGCTCAACTCCCGGGACACCGCCACAACCCCTAAATGTCGAGGCACCAAGAACAATGTTCTCATCACAAAACCATCGAACGATTCCAAGATACCCGCGTGATCCTAAAAAAAATTTAGTGAAATTTGAGGAGAGAAAAGTCAAAACTTCTACGTCAGGAGACCTCACCAGAGCGACGAAGGGACTGAGGAGTAAAAGAATCCTACTCTCCGATATATAATCCTAAGACTCAAATTTTTTTTTTCTAGACTCAACAAAGTCAGCGATTCAATCAAGCAGGGGGTTCCTAAGTCGGGTATGGCTCTGATTACCAACTTATAACGCCCTCGATGCGGCTATATCTCCCACGTGTCGAAGCACGACTTAGAGGCATAACCGCATTGAAAGCAATGTCGCAAGTGAGGTAATCTTCACACAACCCATGTAATACATAAGGGAAAGAGATACATAGTTGGCTTACAATCGCCACTTCACACAATACATGAGTAAAACATTACATCATACAGATACAATCAAGGTCCGACTACGGAACCAAAATAAAAGAAGACTACCCCAAATGCTACATGATCCCCGATCGTCCCAACTGGCTCCACTATCGATCAACTGAAATGAAACAACACAATGAACAAGATCTTCATCGAGCTCCTCCTTGAGCTCTCAAAAGGCCACCTGCACGGTTTCATCGGCACCGCAAACAGGTTTTGAAGTATCTGTGAGTCACGGGACTCAGCAATCTCACACCCGAGATCAAGACTATTTAAGCTTATGGGTAGGAGAAGGTAGTGAGATGGAGCTGCAGCAAGCGACTAGCATATCTGGTGGCTACATTCGCAAAAGAGAGCGAGAAGAGAAGCAAGGCACGGTCGAACAACTATGATCAAGAAGTGATCCTGAAACTACTTACGCCAAACATAACTCCAACATCGTGTTCACTTCCGGACTCCCGAGAAGAGACCATCACGTTACACACGCGTTGGTTTATTTTAATTAAGATCAACTTCGGTTTTCTACAACCGACATTAACAAATTCCCATCTGCCTCATAACCGCGGGCACGGCTTTCAAAGATAATACCCCGCAAGGGTGTCCCAACTTAGCCCATTATAAGCTCTCACGGTCAACGAAGGATATTCCTTCTACCGGAAGACCCGATCGACTCGAATCCGGTTTACAAGACATTTCGACGATGGTAAAACAAGACCAGCAAAGTCACCGAATGTGCCGACAAATCCCGATAGGAGCTGCACATATCTCGTTCTCGTGGCACACCGGATGGGCCAGACGTCGGGTTGGCATAGACCTGGATTGCCAGGGGCCGGACATCGCCAGTTGGGCCAGCACTCAAGGAGCACTGGTCCGGGGTTAAAATAAAGATGACCCTTGAGTCTGCAGAACCCAAGGGAAAAAGGCTTAGGTGGCAAATGGTAAAACCAAGGTTGGGCCTTGCTGGAGGAGTCTTATTCAAAGCGAACTGTCAAGGGGTCCCATAAATCACCCAACCGTAAGGAACGCAAAATCAAGGAACATAACACCGTATGGCGGAAACTAGGGCGGCAAGAGTGGAACAAAACACTGCATAAGGCCGAGCCTTCCACCCTTTACCAAGTATATAGATGCATTAATTAAATAAGATATATTGTGATATCCCAACAAGTAAACATGTTCCAACAAGGAACAACATCTCCATGTTCCAACAAGGAACAAACTTCATCTTCACCTGCAACTAACAACGCTATAAGAGGGGCTGAGCAAAGCGGTAACATAGCCAAACAACGGTTTGCTTGGAAAGGATGGTTAGGGGCTTGACATGGCAATGTGGGAGGCATGATAAGCAAGTGATAGGCATCGTAGCGTAGGCATAGCAAAAGAGCGAACATCTAGCAAGCAAAGATAGAAGTGATTTCGAGGGTATGGTCATCTTGCCTGAAATCCCGCAAGGAAGAAGAACGAATCCATGAAGAAGACAAACGGACGTAGTCGAACGAATCCTCACAACTCCGGAACGGAACCGAAGCTAACGAGAGAAGCAAACCGGAAAGAAGCAAACAACATGGTAAACACACAAGCATAAACATGTCATGATGCACAAACAAGTATGATGCATGTCCGGTTTAAATAGCATGGCATGGCAATATGCACAAACAAAACTACAAGTTAAATGGAGCCAATATGCAACGAGTTGCATATTGACGAAACACCACATCAATTATTTAGTTCTCTCTCGGTTATGTACCCATCAATATTAAATATTGGTTAACATGGCAAGTGGTGAAGCATATCAAAACTATACCATGGGGCCGGACATAAAAACAACAAATCCGGTAAATCCCCATATGCATTTAGCAATTTAATGCAACAACAATTTTAAACATTTTAATTGTTGTTATCATGATGCAGATGACATATACAAGTTTTAAGCAATTTTATGAAAATGTTGACACGAGCATGTTATGAAGCATTTGGTCACCATGGCGGAACGAAAGGGGTGCCACGGCAAAGACAACGGAAATGGTGCCACGGCAACATTCCGATGATCCGACAAATCGTCAAGATGTCGGTGCAAAAGAAAGTGTGGACGTGCGGAACATGCAAAAGATGGTGGGGTGATCCCGGTTACCGGGTTCCCACGGGTTAGTGGCATGGCAAACGAGGAGGAACGTGCATGAAGCAAACGGGCACGGTGCAAACACGAGCATCTCATACAACATGCATTCTCGGAAGGTCGTCTCGGCGGTTATACCTTTGAAGCGTGCGTTTTCGGAGCGGTTCGAGTTCGTCGAAGGAAGTTGTGGTACACGGGCCGTAGTGGAAGTAGTCGTACTCGCGACGGTAGTGGAAGTAGACGTTCATGTTTCGTAGTCGTACATGTCGGTGTTAGTGGAAGTAGTGGTACACGGCGACGGTAGTTGTACACGTCTTCGTAGATGCTCAGGTCGACGGTAGTGGTACACGTTGGAGAGGGACTTGTCGCACCAAAAGTCTTTGGTGCCACGGTACTTGTCCATGTAGACGTACTTTCGAACAGGAACTTGGCCCATCCAAAATGAGCAAGGCAAAAACCCTCGTTCAGCGGTGCTCGAACTTGACGAAATCCACGAACGCGTCCTCGGGCGTTCCTGGTTGCCGCGTCTTGGCAAATCGAAGGGGATCTTGGCATCCATGCAATCGGCAGCGGAGGTGCACGACACCAGCGGCAGAGGACAAGCCGGATCTGGACAGGGTTGAAGACGAACGGCGAGGGCGCAACACTCTAGGAGGCAGTAGGGCGCGGGGACGGCAGGGGCTCGTCCATGGCGGCCCTAACCTCCGGAGCACAACGGGGCGGCGAGGAGGGGCTTCTCCGACGAGAAGTGGGATGGAGCGGGCGGCGAGACTTGGCCGTTGGGGACACTGGTGGTGCAGCGTGAGGAAGGAGAGGCCGGAGCGATGACGAGCCGAAGGACGGCGAGGAAGAGGGAGCTCCTCTCCCTGGCACGAGGGAGACGAGGGGAAGGGGCGCGGAGGAGGAGAGGATGGGGCAAGGGCGTCGATCCTCTGCGTGCGTGTCTCCAGGCGGTTGAGGTCGAACGGAGGAAGGAGGAGGCGCAGGCGCTGATGAGGCTAGGGGCGTCGGGCCACGGCAGCTGCGGATCAGGATTGAGAGCGAGAGAGAGGTGGGGGCTCGAGTGTGGGGTGAGGGGATCGAGCGCTGGCGGCGCTGGAGGGAGGACGATGGGGGGAGGTTTGATCGGGAGAGGGTTAGGGTAATAGGCGCGGCTGGGCCTAGGCTGGGCTAATGGGCCGGCTTAGTTGGTCGGGCCTAAGAGGCCGGCTGGGCTAGCTCTCGTCCCTCTCCCTCTAATTTTCTAGCAGAAAAGAAATAGAGAGAGGAAAAGAAAGAGAGGGTTAGGGAAAGATTTTGCGCATGGGGATTATTTTCCCGAACTCGCAAAAATGAGCTCGATCCAGGAAAATAAAAAAGGCATGATTGAAAGATTTAAATCTGTAACCATTTGAATTTAATTCGAATGGTATGGACTAGGATAACATTTTGGAAGAGTCCAAAAATGTTGAGGATTTCGGTGGGGCTCCGGAAAATGATGAAATAATTATGGACAAGGTTGGAGACCAAGAATTGAGATAACAAAGGCATTGGGATTTATTTGCAAGTGTGTTATGATCAATTCCAAATAAATGGAATAATTTTATTATAGCTCCCTAATGATAGTAGGAGACTTTGAATATGTTTTAAAGAGAAATCACCATGTGAATATCCCTCGATTTAAATAGATCAACGATCTATGCAATTTATTTAGGTGAGTTTTCAAAAGGGGTTGCATGATGACATGATGCAATACACATGATGCAAGGATGAATGCAATGAACAAAACAAATCACACGACGAATCTCGGAATACAAGGAAGGCATCTGGAGCGTCGGTCTCGGGGTGTTACACCAGTCCATGATCAACAACGAAGGCTGAATCCTAAGATGAAAGAAGTGGTAAGAAAAGAAATACTAAAGCTTTTGGAGGTAGGTATAATTTATCCGGTTGCTGATAGTCAGTGGGTAAGCCCTGTCCATTGTGTCCCTAAGAAGGGAGGTATTACTGTTGTTCCAAACGATAAAGATGAATTGATTCCGCAAAGAATTATTACAGGTTATAGGATGGTAATTGATTTCCACAAATTAAATAAAGCTACTAAAAAAGATCATTACCCCTTACCTTTTATCGATCAAATGCTAGAAATATTATGCAAACATACACATTATTGCTTTCTAGATGGTTATTCTGGTTTCTCTCAAATACCCGTGTCCGCTAATGATCAATCAAAGACTACTTTTACCTGCCCTTTTGGTACTTTTGCTTATAGACGTATGCCTTTTGGTTTATGTAATGCACCTGCTACCTTTCAAAGATGCATGATGGCTATATTCTCTGACTTTTGTGAAAAGATTTGTGAGGTTTTCATGGACGACTTCTCCGTCTATGGATCCTCTTTTGATGATTGCTTGAGCAACCTTGATCGAGTTTTGCAGAGACGTGAAGAAACTAATCTTGTCTTGAATTGGGAAAAGTGTCACTTTATGGTTAATGAAGGCATTGTCTTGGGGCATAAAGTTTCTGAAAGAGGTATTGAGTTTGACAAAGCCAAGGTTGATGCTATTGAAAAGATGCCATGTCCCAAGGACATCAAAGGTATTAAAAGTTTCCTTGGTCACGTCGGATTTATAGGAGGTTCATTAAGGACTTCTCAAAAATTTCTCGGCCTCTGACTAATTTATTACAAAAATATATACCATTTGTCTTTGATGATGATTGTGTAGAAGCATTTGAAATACTTAAGAAAGCGTTGATTTCTGCACCTATTATTTAGCCACCTGATTGGAATTTACCCTTCGAAATTATGTGTGATGCTAGTGATTATGCTGTAGGTGTTGTTCTAGGGCAAAAAGTTGATAAGAAATTAAATGTTATTGAATATGCTAGTAAAACTCTAGACAATGCTCAGAAAAATTATGCTACTACTGAAAAGGAATTCTTAGCAGTTGTATTTGCTTGTGATAAGTTCAGACCTTATATTGTTGATTCTAAAGTAACTATTCGCACGGATCATGTTGCTATTAAATATCTTATGGAAAAGAAAGATGTTAAACCTAGACTCATTAGATGGGTTCTCTTGCTACAAGAATTTGATTTACATATTGTTGATAGAAAGGGAGCTGAGAACCCCGTTGCAGATAACTTGTCTAGGTTAGAAAATGTTCTTGATGACCCACTACCTATTAATGATAGCTTTCCTGATGAGCAATTTAATGTCATCAAGATTTTCTCAGATTCGTGGTATGCTGATTACACTAATTATATTGTTGCTTAATTTATACCACCTAGTTTCACATATCAGCAAAAGAAAAAGTTTTTCTATGATTTGAGACATTACTTTTGGGATGACCCACATCTTTATAAAGAAGGAGTAGATGGTGTTATTACATGTTGTGTACCTGAGCATGAACAGGAACAGATCTTACGCAAGTGTCACTCCGAGGCTTATGGAGGACACCACGCTGGAGACAGAACTGCACATAAGGTATTCTAATCAGGTTTTTATTGTCCTACTCTCTTCAAGGATGCCCATAAGTTTGTCTTATCTTGTGATGAATGCCAAAGAATTGGTAATATTAGTAGGCGTCAAGAAATGCCTATGAACTATTCACTTGTCATTGAACCATTTGATGTTTGGGGCTTTGATTATATGGGACCTTTTCCTGCCACTAATGGATATACACATATTTTAGTTGCTGTTGATTATGTTACTAAGTGGGTAGAAGCTATTCCAACTAGTAGTGCTGATCATAACACTTCTATTAAGATGCTTAAAGAAGTTATTTTCCGAGGTTTGGAGTCCCTAGATATTTAATGACCGATGGTGGTTCACATTTTATTCATGGTGCTTTCCAGAAATGCTTGCTAAGTATGATGTTAATCATAGAATTGCATCTCCTTATCATCCGCAGTCTAGTGGTCAAGTAGAATTGAGTAATAGAGAGCTCAAATTAATTTTGCAAAAGACTGTCAATAGGTCTAGAAAGAATTGGTCCAAGAAACTTGATGATGCGTTATGGGCCTATAGAACTGCATATAAAAATCCTATGGGTATGTCTCCAGATAAAATGGTTTATGGAAAAGCATGTCACTTACCTCTCGAACTAGAACATAAGGCAAACTGGGCTATTAAAGAGCTCAACTATGATTTCAAACTTGCCGGTGAGAAGAGGTTATTTGATATTATCTCACTTGATGAATGGAGAACCCAAGCTTATGAAAATGCCAAGTTGTTTAAAGAAAAAGTTAAAAGACGGCATGACAAAAGGATACAGAAGTGTGAGTTTAATGTTGGTGATTATGTATTGCTATACAACTCTCGTTTAAGATTGTTTGCAGGAAAACTTCTCTCTAAATGGGAAGGCCCCTACGTTATCGAGGAGGTCTATCGTTCTGGTGCCATAAAAATCAACAACTTCAAAGGCACAAATCCGAAGGTGGTGAACGGTCAAAGAATCAAACATTATACTTCAGGTAATCCCATAAATGTTGAAACCAATTTTATAGCAACCGTAACCCCGGAGGAATACATAAGGGACACTTTCCGGAACGTTTCAGACTCCGAAAAGGAATAGGTATGTGGTACAGTAAGTAAACCGACTCCAAAACAGTTTTTAAGGCAATATTTCTCCATTTTGGAATATTTAGAAAAATATAAAAATAAGAAGCAGTCCGGGAAGGACACGAGGGTGGAGGGCGCGCCCTACCCCCTGGGCGTGCCCCCTACCTCGTGGGAACCTTGTGTGCTCTCCGGACTCCATTTTCTTGCACGATACATATTTTGGTCGGTAAAAATTCACTATATGTTCTCCCAAAGGTTTTGACTCCCGTATCACGCAATTATCCTCTGTTCTTGTTTCGAGCTGTTGTTGTGATGTCTACTACACAACCTTCTTCTTGTAGACGTTGTTGGGCCTCCAAGTGCAGAGACTTGTAGGACAGTAGCAAATTTCCCTCAAGTGGATGACCTAAGGTTTATCAATCCGTAGGAGGCGTAGGACGAAGATGGTCTCTCTCAAGCAACCCTGCAACCAAATAACAAAGAGTCTCTTGTGTCCCCAACACACCCAATACAATGGTAAATTGTATAGGTGCACTAGTTCGGCGAAGAGACGGTGATACAAGTGTCGGCGTTCTGGGAATGGGAGTCCCCAGACTTGCCTGCCCGCGGCCTGCGGCGTGGCTCAAAGGGGGGCCCATCACGGCCCATCTTCATCAACACAAGCTCAAGACCCTCGCGGGGCGGATGACAGGGAGCTTCCTCAGGCACGGCCTCATCAGGCTGGCTCGCGAGGAGGCGGAGAGATCAAGGCGGGGTACCTCGCGAGGTGCCCATGACGCAAGCCATGACGACCAAGGGCGCCAAGGGCGCCAGCCAGCAGATGTCCTCCTTTCCTCTTTGGTGCAAAGGGAGCAAGCGCAGCGAGAGCATCAAGCAAAGGCATCCATTTTGGTGCAACAAGAACAAGACCAGTCCAATGGCAGGAAGGAAGTCATTGTGGAGCCCAAGCCAGGCCACCACCAGAGCCTTTGACAAAGCGAGGACCAACTTTAGTCAGATAAGTGTACCAGATGTTCCCTTCAAAATGGCCAATTGTTGGCGCCTTCCCGCTCAATATTTGGGAAGAGGCCCAGGGCCTCTGCCTATATAAGTAGAGCTAGCCACCATAGTAGAGGCATCTGATCGGTAGCTAGAGGCATCTCGGATAGACAGAGCTAAAGGGGGCCGAATTGAGAGAGAAAGAGAGAGAGAGAGAGAGAGAGAGAGAGAGAGAGAGAGAGAGAGAGAGAGAGAGAGGAGCGACTTAACTCGTCCAAGAAGTTCATCGCCCGGCCAAGAACAGACCCTCGCGAGGCTGTTCTTCCTTGTATTGTTCATCACCATCAGCCCAAGAGGCAATCCACCACACCACAAACTAGAGTAGGGTATTACACCACAATGGTGGCCCGAACTAGTATAAACCTTGCGTCTCTTGTGTTGTTCTTTGTGTAGTTTAGATCCAAGCGAGGCGGCGGGGTGCAGGTAGGTAGAGGGCGAGATCTCCGCGCGCACCCCAGTGTTCAAAGATCAAGGGTCTGCCGGAACCCGAAATCCGACATTTGGCGCGCCAGGTAGGGGTGCGCCGGAATTCGTCTTCCGCCGCCCTGTTCTCCGTCGACCACCGCATCCATGTCTGACGCTCGTCGGGCCCGCACCGAGCGCCGAGCCGCTCTTGCTTCCCGCGTCGCCCAGACGGCTCCCATCGGCCTCGTCGTTCCCCATCGCCGCCGTCAACGCCGCCACCACCGGGCGGGAACGAGCAGCAAGCATCGCCCCAAAGATCCTCCGTGAGGCAAGACGGCCGATCGCTACCCCTCACTCGCCCGGCTGGTTCTTCGTCTCGCGTTCGCGCGCCCATGGAGGCTCGAGTTGCGCTCATCGCGCAAACGAGCTCTGCGCTACCGCCCGCCGACAACGCTTACGAAGAGTGGCTCGACCGCTGCCGAGGTCGTCCGAGCCGCAGGGGCTCCTCGCGCCGTCTGGCCCCGCAGACGCACTCGCCGCGCGCTGGCGACGAGTTCGGGCGCTCGCCGCCCCCTCAAGAAGGCGCCTGCTCCAAGGCGCGTGGTCCTCGGGCAGAACTTGTAACGTCCGGCGCCAAGGCAAGAGCAGAGCTACCAGAAGTCCTCGCCCGCAAGAAGCTGCCCAAGTGCTCCCGCTCCAGCTCGCCGCGACCACGCCCCGCTCCGCATGTCAAGACCCCACGCTGCTCCCAGCTGCAGGCATGGGGACCCGCAAGACCAAGCTCTTCGTCACCCAAGGCCTCCCGTGGCCACAAAGCAGCTGTCGTGTTTTCACCACCGAAGCGCAAAGCATCGCGGGCCCGGCAAGTTCAAGCCGGACCTTCCTCCTCGCCACGACGGCACGGCCGACCCAGAGTTCCTCCAGCTCACGAGCTAGGCATCAAGCCGCCAACGGAGACGAGAAGGTCATGGCGAACTGGTTTCCATGGCGCCAAGGACGGGCCCGCACTGCTCTCGAACCTACCTCCGCACGATCTCCTCCTCGAACGAGATGCGCATCCGCTTCATCGCCAACTTCCAAGGCACTCGTGATCGCCACCCGCCGGAGCGACATGCGCTGCATCAAGTAGCAACCAGGGATACCGCAGAAATACATCCAAAGGCTTCAACAACGCACGCCTCAAGATTCCCAAGGTGACCGAGGAGGCCATCATCTCCGCCTTTCTCCGGCGGTGTGCGCGACGCCAAGATGAAGGAGGAGCTGGCGATGCATGAAGACTTGTGCACTTCCTTGAGCTGTTCAACTTGGCGACCAAGCGCGCCAGGTCGAGGAAGGGCATCTCTCCTCCTCGAGCTGCCCGCCGCAGACCCAGAAGGGAAGAAGCCCAAGGCCAAGGACGTGAAGCGCAAGGGGTTGCCGTGCTCGTGGCGTAACCGGACACCAAGCGGGCGTAGATCAGCCCGAGTCTTCCAAGGGCAGCCGGTATCGCGGTACCACGACCTCCACACCCACAACACCAACGAATGTCAAGAGCTCCGAGCCGCGGCGAGAAGGAGGATCGCCGACGCCCCGACCGCAGCGACCGGCTACGGCCGAGGAGGAGGAAGGAACGCAGGACGCTGGGAAGATCGCGGCCCTCGCCAAGGGTGGCGCGACCAACCTCGCAAGGATCGCTGGCGGGACCCGCCTCACGAGGGAGGCTGGAGGGATCAGCCTCGCGAGGATCGCCCGCAAGGCAACACAGGCCTCCCTCCTCTGCCGCCGCAGCCAAGGAGAAATGAAGACCATCATCAGGACGAGGGGGCGGGGCTTCCTGTGAGAGCATGCGATCGTCAGATCCCGGGCGGAGCTCACGCCCAACCTCTCAACACATCTTCAAGCAGTTCGCCCTGAAGCGAATGCAGTCCTCCCAAGCTCGAAGCCACGCGCCTCGTGTGGTCGGTGTGCGCCATCACGCTCAGCTCGGCGGATCAGCTCAAGTGTGCGGCCACACCGAGTCCTCCCGATGCTTGCTCCCCAATCATCGCGAACGTGTTAGTCACCAAGACCCTCATGGATGGCGGGCAGGGCTCAACGCCCCGTCTGTGGAAACGCTCAACAATCTCCAAGTGCCTTACAATCAGCTTCAGCCAACCAAGCCTTTCTCTGGGTCACCGACGGCTCCACGGTCCCGATTGGGCAGGTTCGCCTCCTGTCACCTTCAAGACGCGAAAACTACCGACCGAGCTCATCGACTTCGACGCCGCCCACATTCGCCGCCATACAACGCCATCCTTGGTACCCAGCGCTGGCCAAGTTCATGGTCAGAACTCCACCACGGCCACAACGTCCTCAAGATGCCAGGAAGTGGCGGAGTCATCACGGTGCCCTGCGAAGAGAAAGACCCGGTGTGCTTGTCACGCCCAAGATGCGACCCTATCCTAAAGGAACTTGAAGGTCCCACCAAGGATAGAAGCGCATCTTGAAGACGCTTTTGCAAGGTGGATATCATTACATCAACATTACATAATAGATGGGGATACATACATAAGACACAAATGCCACAAGAATACAACAATACCATATACAAGATCAACATCCGACTACGGATGAAACATAAATGAAGCTCAAACGACATCCACCCTGCTAGCCCAGCTGCCGACCGAACCTATCCCCGATCAAGGTAAGAAGAACTCCAAAACAAGTAACATCGCTCTCGCCATGATCATCGCTAAACCTGTACCGCAATCGGTGGTGTAGTAACCGTGAGCCACGAGGACTCAAAGAATCCCATTACCATGGGTATCAAGACTAGCAAAGCTTAAAGGGAAGGAAGGGGGTAAGGTGGTGAGGTTGCAGAGCGACTAAGCATATATGGTGGCTAACATACGCAAATGAGAGCGAGAAGAGAAACAAAGGAACGGTCGTCAACTAGTAATGATCAAGAAGTGATCCTGAACTCCTACTTACGCCGACATAACCCGTAAAACCGTGTTCTCCTCTCGATCAACCCCGAAAAGAGACACTCACGGTTACACACACGGTTGGTGTATTTTAGAAGAGTTTGCTTCAAGTTTACTACAACCGGATATTAACAAATTCCCATCCGCCACTTAACGCGGGCACGGCTCTCGAAAGTTTATACCTGCAGGGTGTCCCAACTTAGCCCATGATAAGCTCGCGATCAACGAAGGATATTCCTTCTCCCGGAAGACCAGATCAGCCTCGAATCCGGCTACAAGACATTTCGACAGCAATAAAACAAGACCAGCAAAGCCGCCCGAATGTGCCAACAACCCGATAGGAGCTACACATATCTCGTTCTCGGGCACACCGGATGAGCAAGACGACAAGTTGGCATAGACCTCTGGTTGCCTGTGAGGTGCCAGACATCACTCGGTTTGGACCAGACTCGAAGGAGAACTGCCCGGGGCTAAATAAAGATGACCTCAGTTCGAAACCCAAGGGAAAAAGGGCTAGGTGAGGCAAATGGTAAAACCAATGTTGGGCCTTGCTTTGGAGGAGTCTTATTCAAAGCGAATCGTCAAGGGGTCCCATAAATCACCCGACCGTGTTAGGGACGCAAAATCCAGGAACATAATACCGATATGACGGAAACTAGGGCGGCAAGAGTGGAACAAAACACCAGGCATAAGGCCGAGCCTTCCACCCTTTACCAAGTATATAGATGCATTAATAATATAAGAGATATTGTGATATCCCAACATAATCCTGTTCACCATGGAGCAATCTTCAACTTCACCTGCAACTAGCAACGCTATAAGAGGGCTGAGCAAAGCGGTAACATAGCCAAACAACGGTTTTCTGGGAAGGTGACAACGAGTTAGAGGTTCATGGCAATTTGGGAGGCTGAGCAGCAAGTGGTAGGTAACGCAGCATAGCGATAGAACGAAGCAACTAGCATAGCAATGATAGTAATGAGATCCAAGGTGACGGTCATCTTGCCTGAAATCCCGCTAGGAAGAAGAACGAGTCCATGAAGAAGACGAACGGATGAAGCCGAACCAAGCGTAGACGAACGAATCCTCACGCTCGCAATGAAACAGGAACTAACAAGAAGAAGCACACAACATAGTAAACACACCACACATAGACAAGACATGATGCACAACAAGCATGATGCATGACAAAGATAGATGAGGCTACTCATGGCAAGAGATGATGCAAACAAGAACAACACATCAAGGCAAGTTTAAATGAGGCCGGGAACAACATATAACAATTCCGGTAAGTCCTCATATGCAAATTTCGAAATTGGTCCAGATCTGAATAAACCTTTATGTTCAAGTTGTTAAACAGCAAGTTAAGATGCACCACGATGATCTACACAAAATTCTAGTCAAGTTACATATAAAATTCATTTAATTCGGAGCTACGGCCTAGAAGATATGAGCAAAACAAGATAAACATGGCATTGATGCAAAATGCATACAAACATCCAGCAAACACCTCAAAACAAGGATGCAACATGATAATATGAAACTACATGCAAATCTAAGCAAGTTTCATATAGAGCACACTCAAAACGGAGCAACGGTTCAACACATACACACTATACAAGACATGACAACAATCTGTCCAAAACAGCAACTAGGCATATTGCAAGCATCAAAACAACATGCTACAGGACCTCAACAAGAAAAAAAAGGCATGGGCATGATGTACAGGTAAAGCATGACAAAACATGAACACTGAGCTATCTCCAGAAATCACTAGAACATGCTCAAAAAGACATGTAAAGATTGCAAATAATAACAGGTTCACAGACTTAACCGAATTTACAGGACATGGCAGAAATAACATCAGGTTGCAATGTTTAGAGCTATCAAAAAACATATTACAGGAACTTATCATGGCAAACAAAGGCATGGCATGAATCTACTAATTGCATAGAATAAAAGTCCTTTAGTGACCATGAGCCAAAAAGGATCAGAAAATATGATGGCACCCATGTAAACATGGCAAGTTATATTACAGATTTATACATGGCAGGAACAACAATAAGTAGGCATGTTGGTGAGCTTGAACCACTCACCACAGAGCAATACATGGCATGGCAAGGCAACCAACAGTAAGAAGACATGACATAGAAGCTATACATGGCAAGAACAACATCATATCATACACGGATCAACTACAACAACCTTGGCAAAATTGAATAACATGTAAACAACCTGCCAGGAAACATTTTATAGCAAAAGTAGAGCTCGATTGACTCAAGCTATGGCACTCCATAATTGCAAACAAGGGCATGGATGGATAGAGAATAACCATATGTTCAAAACATCCTTACTGAAGTATCTCAAAATAAGCATGGATCTCTCTGTACTCATCAAGTTTACATGGCATAAAAATATCGCATAATAGGGCTGAAATCAAGAACATCATGAAGCCTAGTTGCATGCTTGTGCTAGTCACCACATAGATCACAAAAATACATGGCATACACCCCTGTAAAGATGGCATGGCATATTACAAAACACATGTAGGACTCAAGTTCATAGGGTGCACACATCAAATGCAACAAAAATGACAAAAGTGCATGTACTGATAAGAATATGAAACTAACATCACATAGCCCTCTTCTAACAGCATTTCGGGCATCAAGATGAGCTCAAATGTAAATGATGCAATGAGATGAAATGATTTTATCGTCGAGGCGAACAATTTGACATATTACACGCACGAAACGGAGCTATGGATGCAGAGATATGATGGCATGAACATGGCATGAAAATGTCAGAAATCTGGGACTTAGTCATCTCGGGGAAAGGGGAAAAGTCAACCTCCCGATCTGCACGGTTTACGAGGTTCACCGGAGAACCTCGCCGGAGTTGGGGAAGAGCTGATCCGGGGCTCCCTCGGCCGGATCTCGCCGGATCCGGCCGGGGGCGAGGCAGGGCGGCGACGGGGAGGTGCGGGCGAGGCGAGGAGCTCGGGCGCCGAGCTCGAGCGGCCATGGCGGCGAACGGGCGGAGAGGGCGGGCTGGCCGCGGCGGCGGGCGGCGGCGGCGGGTGACCCAGCGGAGCCGGGCGGAGGCGAGGACGCCGCGGACGGTGGCGGCGGGTCGGCCGAGGCGGTCGGGCGGCGAGGGCGTAGGCGGCGGCGCTGGTCGGCCCGGCGTTCGGCATGGGTTGGGCGTGGTACGGGCGGGCGCGCGGTGGGAGGAGAGAGAGGAGGCTCGCGGGTGACGGGCGGCGCCGGATTCGCTCGGGCGTGGCGGCTGGACATGTCCGTGGCGGCGCGGACGTGTCCGACGGGCGCGAGGATGAAGAAGACTAGGGTTGGACCCAAATTTTGGAGGGGAGGTGTTTATATAGGTAGAGGGAGCTAGGAGAGTCCAAATGAGGTGCGGTTACCACACGATCGTGATCGAACGACCGAGAGCATGGAGGGAGTTTGCTGGGTTTTGGGCCACTTTGAAGGGTGTTGGGCTGCAACACAAAGAGGCTTTTGCGGTTACCCGTTAACTGCTGAGTACCAAACGACCTCCAAATGGCACGAAACTTGAAGCGGTTCACCGTGCTATACCAAGGCCGCTTGGCAAACCTAGGTCCATTCCGAGACCGCTTAACACCCGCATACCTAAAAGAGGCAAAAGGGGCGCCGGAGACATAGGAGTGCCGGATTGCAAAACGGACAACGGGAAAATGCTCTGATGCATGAGACTAACATTTATGCAAAATGAAATGCACATGATGACATGATATGAAATGCATATGATGACATGGCAAAGTGCAACACGGAAGCAAATGACATGGCAACGACGGCGAATAACTCGCGACACTGGCGATCGAATCCGGGCGCATAGCAGCCCTCGGAGCGAGCCTTTCAGCCCGATCATTGAAGACCTGGATCATGGAAGCAGGAGGCTTCCTGAGACCGCCTCAAGAAGAAGAAGACATCGCCCAGCCTGCCCTCAGAGGCAGGCCCTCGTGGTCCGCTACCGCCAGGGGGAACCTCCTTCTATCGTGATAGGAAAGATGCCCGGCGCCTCCTCGTAGGGCTGGGGCTCCCTCGAGGGCCACCGACCTGCCAAGGTCACGAGGGAGGCGCTGGGCACCACTTGCAGGTGTGTTTCAAGCACGCTTCCTCAAGAAGGAGCAAGGCAAGGAGGGCAAACCCCCGGAGTTCGCCAAGAAGATCATTCAGAGCTGCAGGAGTCAAGAGTCATGAGTGGCAGCCGCCGCCACCCGCCGAGGCTCCCCATCCAAAGCGAGGATGGTGGGCTGCGATCTGATCGACATACCAGGCTCAACCGAGCCGCCTCGTGAGCGCCTCGCCCTCTGGGGCGCCGCAAGGTCCACCCCACACCACGCTCGATGCCTTACGGCTTGTCGAAGCGGCTGTCACGCGCCAGCCGCCTCATGAGGAGCATCCTCGAGGCTCAAGAGGCCAGCGCCCGCCGCCTCGGCAGAGATGGAGATGGTCCACGAGGAGCCACCAGCGCCCCGAGCCTCCCGAGGCCCCCGAGCCGGGGCTCGTGGAGGATCGGCCCCGCAGCCCACCGAGTCTCGCTGCACCAACACCTTTCGCCTTCAACGCTATCAGTGACGCCTTTCAAGTTTCATTTCACCGGGAGCCTCTGTGGCTGCATTATTCCTGTGCCGCTGGGTCCGCCCTCGCGCGGTATCCCTTTTACTTAATGTTCCTAGCTTATCTTGTTGGGGCGCCTGGCTGCATCATCCCCAAGTCGCCGCCGCACTCCGCCACATGTATCCTCTTGCGCTTATTTCGGTCATGCGTCACCCATCATGCTTGTTATTTGATGCCAATCCACGCACCTTTTCCTCGCTCATGTCGACCGCTGCACGCTAAAGGAGGGTACCGAGCATCGCGACCAGCTCCTACCGCTCTCCAGCCCTCACCTTCCGCCTTGTCCACGGATCGCGACCGGCATACCAAATGACGGCCGAGACCAGCTCGAGGGTCGGACCCGAGGACGAGAGCGCCGCATCTAACCAAATCTGCAGGAACACATCACAAGATAAGGCCCAGTGCCAGCGCAACCCGCCTTGAGGTAGGGCCCCGTGAGTCCCGCTACCGCTCACGGGTGCCCAGATACACCTCGTCAGCCCTACCGCGCAGCCCACGTGTCGTATGGGTTGTACACGCCTGTGGCTCCTCCCGAGGGGAGCCCTCCCACGCATCAGCTGGAAGCACCATGCTCCGCTACCTGGCTGACAACACCGCCGAGGAGCGGCTATGCCAGACACATACGGAAGCGCTTATGTCTGCGGCCGGTGATAAATAATCGAGGGTGGCCCCCGGGTTGCATCAACCTCGTGGAGCCCAGAGCCTGTCCGCCTCATCGCAACGCCCTCGGGAGTGCCGCACGAGGGGGCTAGGCACGGGGGCTGCGCCTGGGTCACGCCCAGACGCATGCCACCCAGCCAGGCCCCTCAGGCCTGGTTTGTCACAAGTCCCTCCCCGAGCGGAGCCAAGGTACGAAGAGGCCGTTTGAGCGTCAAGGGGACTCTCGAGCATCGCGACTCAGAGCCTAACTGGTCACGTAGCCCTCACCCTTAGTTCCAAAGGCTAACGGCGGTTGAGGTATGCGCGGGCCGGGCTCGCAGACGAGAACGGTAGATCCACCCACATCTCACCTCCCTACTTGTTGTTCAGGCGCTAAGGGGACTCTCGAGCATCGCGACTCAGAGCCTAACTTGGCGAGAACATAAGCAAGTAGGAAGGAAAAGCGCAAATTTCAAGGAATTCAAAAGCAAATATTACAGTCCATAACTGTTATTACAACGCCAAATGCAGTTTAAACGCCCCGAGGCATGATACATGTGCAGGAATTAAAAGCGTAACATGAGCCACAACGGAGTCACTTGTCGGCAATGGAGCTGCGCGAGCGGGTTCGCCTTTGTGGAGCCGCAGGTTGGCAGCGCCCGCTCGCTTGGCATCAAGGCCCGAACTTCCCCAAGAGAGCCTCCGCACGACCTTCACGGCCTCAAGAAGCGGCAGCGGCAAGCTCGCCGCTGGCTCCAAAGAAGTCGCCGAGGTCGACGCTGGGATCACAAGATAGACGGGTGAGGACCTGGCCGCCGCAGAAGATAAGACACGCGCCGGCCTCAGCCGAGGGCCAAGGCCAAGGGCGACATCTTCAAGAGCACGAACCAGAAGGGAAGCAGCTTGGCAGGGCTGCCCTCCGCACCGCCAGCGGGCTCTCCAGCCGCTATCGTAAAGCTCCTCAAGAAGGTGCGAGCCTTCACCTCCATCTCCGTGGAAGGCCACGGATCCTCGGCAAGGACCTGCCTTTGCCGCCCAGCTCGACCTTCCTCGCTCCAACTTGCTCCAGACGCCTAGGCGCTCACGGCGCTTGAGCTTACGCCCCGATCCTTGACGGCCACCTCGCGAGCCATGCCTTCCTCCTGCTCTTGGCGGCGGGCCTCCTTGGCGAAGTTGGTCCCGCAGGCCCTGCAGCTCGCTTCTCCAAATACTTTGCAGCGACCTCAGACATCGGCTACCTCCCCAAGGTGGCATCGCGAGCAGCTCGCCTCTAAGGACGGCCTGCTTCTCCTCGCCGCAAGCCGCCGAGGCTCGACCAAGGCCGCCGAATCGTTGCCGGGCTTAACCTGCCTGTGTACTAGAGTAGGGTACCCTAGTATCCCGATCTCGCACGGGCAGTTGCAGCACCTCGCTGCAAGGCTTGCCAGTGACCGCCAAGGTCCTCCGTGGTTCCTTTGGAGCCATTCAAGAACAAAGTATTCAAGCCAAGGAGATAAGGCCCCGCAAGAGGAGCTTGCCGAAGGCCAACCAAGGCATTTAGAAGACACGCCCCGCAAGAGGAGCTTGCCGGAAGGACCGTGAGCGACAAGCTTCCGGACGCGACAGGCAACGATCATGCAAGGCGCTTGCCGCGCAGACTACCACTCCATTCCTCCGCCCAGCTCATCCACCAATGTGTCGCCATGGGACCTTTCCAGCGCCGCTGTGGCAAGAGGTCTGTGCGGCCAGCGGAGCGCGGTGGTAAGCGGCACGACAAGATTGCCATCGGCGAAGCGGTGGCGCTCGACGGTCCTTTTTTCTGACCGCTTAGTCGACTTAGACGGGCATTTAATGCCTTTGTCCCTAGCCGTGGTTAGGTATGATACACGTACAAGTAGTTGTACCAACCACTACCCTTTTACGCTTTTGCCCTTGTTCACGCTACACCGCTCTGAGACTCCTTGAGCATATAAAAGGAGGCCCATGCGCAACGAGAAGTGGTTCGGTTCATTCAAACCGAGAACACTCACGCTTAGGTCTTGTAGCTCTCAGCCCCTAGCAAGAACACAATACAATCGCATAAGCAGCAGAGGAGTATTATCTCCGGAGAGCTCCGGTTGGGTAAACCGCCGTGTGCTTCGCCGATCCGTTTTTCAGGCGACCTCCGCCCCCACCGAACTGAAAGGGCTCGTCCGCCGTCCCATAGGTTTTCGTGGGCCCGATCAGCTTTCGACATCTTTGGGCGCTGTAGGGGCCGAGGCTGTGTGAACCTGATCCGCGCTCACACGAGCAACATCTTCATCATTCATCGACATGCCACCGAAGAAGAAGGCTTCGTGGCAGCGGAGCCGCCCGACGCCGATCCCACCACCATCGGAGCAAATGGGTGGTGGGGTAGACACCGCGAAGAACGGGCGCCGCGAGGGAGCTCATGATGCTGCCAAGTCCAAGGACAAGGCTGCATGCACTCGGCGTCAGACACGCACCGCGCCCATCTCAGAGGCGCGGACCGACAAAGCGCCATGGTATTCACAGCACCATACGCCGCTGGATCAAGATCGAGCTGGTGGATCCCGAGGCCTCAAGGCCAGCAGACGCCAACATGCCGGCACGAAGCGAGGCATCGGTCGCTCGACGGGATATCGCTCCTTCTAACATAGATAGAAGTCCGAGCATATCCCGCCTCGCGCCGCTCGCCATCGCCACCCACCACTCCAGCAGGCTTTGGCAGAGCTCAACCGCCCTAGATTACCTCCAACGGCCGACAAGGTCGATGAATGGAGGGCCACCATTCAGAGTCTCATCGGCTTTGCCAACGGAGACACTCCACGGCAACCAAGTACATCGCTGCCGCGGCGAGACTGCCAAGCACGAGCCGGTGGCGACGAGACCGGTGGAGGTGCAACTACCATGCACTCTCCGCCCCGAAGGCCAAGATCTCCGACTCGCCGGACCCACCTCGACAGCGACTCCACCGCGTCATCGGATCCACGAGCTCGTCGCGATCAGTGCCAAGTTCTTCACGAACGACAGCAAGAAGACGCTCGAACTCGCATTGAGCGCCGAAGAGAAGCGCGACGTCAATCCGACCAGCGCGCTGGGCCCTTCCGTCGACATGCATGCGCCTGGGGAACCAGCGACTTGTCAGACGCTGGAGGTTGCCCTGCTCACTGTGAGCTGCGGCAAGTCCAAAGGCCCAGAAGAAGAATTTCTGCCGACGTGCTGAGAAGTACGACGGCAAGACGCATCTGTCAGAGTTCCTCAGTGAGGGAGTCCTGGATTAGGGGGTGTCCAGATTGCCGGACTACCATCATCGGCCGGACTATCATCGGCCGGACTATCATCATCGACCGGACTCCAAGACTATGAAGATAGAAGATTGAAGACTTCACCCCGTGTCCGGATGGGACTTTCCTTGGCGTGGAAGGCAAGCTTGGCGATACGGATATGTAGATCTCCTACCATTGTAACCGACTCTATGTAACCCTAGCCCTCTCCGTTGTGTATATAAACCGGATGGCTTTAGTCCGTAGGACTACAATCACAACAACCCTTACAATCATACCGTAGGCTAGCCTCTAGGGTTTAGCCTCCTTGATCTCGTGGTAGATCTACTCTTGTAAACATCCACAATATCAATATCAATCAAGCAGACGAGGGTTTTACCTCCATCAAGAGGGCCCAACTCGGTAAACATCGTGTCCCTTGTCTCCGTTACCATCCGCCTAGACGCACAGTTCGGGACCCCTACCCGAGATCCGCCGGTTTTGACAATCGATATTCGTGCTTTCATTGAGAGTCCTTTGGCCGCCGCCAAACTATCCGGCTAGGTGGTTTTCTTATGACCGCCGTCCGCCATCGCTCGACAACGACCTCTCAAGTCGCCAAAAGCACTTTTCACGCCAGCTCGAATTCGCCGAAGCGGCTGGATCCAATAGAGCTCTCGTCCAGAACGAAGCTCTTGATCGCATCGCCGCCGGGAGTCGCTACATACTACGCATCAGATTGGGCTTAAACCGATCCGAGAGAAATTAACTCTCCCCAGTCACCCACCACGCTGCAAGTGGTAGAGGAACAATGCGACGACGCTTCTCCCAGATTGAAAACTAGTCATGTCCGGATCCCCAACCCCCATGCCGGATTCCCGCGAGGACGGGCTTCGATCAAACATCAACTTAAAGTCGCATCGGACTGCACTCGCTGGACAACGCCCGTAAATCCAAGCTTCCAAAATTGGAAACTTCGCCTTCGAGCCTTGAGATGGGTAGGGTTCCGGACTTAGTTCCACCCACCCGCCTGCACATATGCGATCTAACTCTAATTCGCAAGAGCCCGCCGAGACAAGACATCACCATCGGGCCGATTCTCCCGGTTATGGACAAGATAAAGGACTGCCGAGAGGAAAACGCAATCTCCTTTTTCGCAATAATTGCACGGACAAGTGAATCCTAAACGCCATAAGTCGCCATGACATTACACGCTTTGTTGATTGGAGACCATCGCATAAAAGTACCGCGGCGATGGAGAGCGCCTGAAAACCGAAAGTAAATTTTGGGATAATCCGTCCCAATACATCCCTAGTCCGGAACCAAAGGGTGCATCATTATCAAGCACCGGGCTGAATACCAAAACCAACACCCTAAAGGGTACGTAAACCATACCGAGGGCTGGCTAAACGGACTCGCAAAATTCATAGCACGTACGGCGCCACTCCAACTCATAGCCTTCGAGCATGTTGGATACTACGCAGGTGGCCAAGAGTGGCGTAAGAGCTTTAGCTTCGAATCCCAGCCCAAAGAACACCAAGACGGTGTTAATAGTCTTCGAGACTTTCGTGATCCAATAACATGCGAAACGACAACTCCGCAACCTTGCCAAGTCTACCAAGTAGCAACAATAAATCCATGGAGCGACACGGCTATTACCTTCAATGACAAGGATTTAACCTAAATTCGAACTGCCCGGCACCACCAGATTGGTCCTCACCGATAGTAGACGGCCGCTTTACTAAGGTACTCATGGATGGCGGCAGCGACTAAACCTCATCTATGAGGAAACCCTCCAAAAATGGAAATAGACTGAACCGCATTGAGCGAAGCAAGACAACCTTTAGAGGAATAATCCTCACCGGAAGCATGCTGCACAGAAAAATCACGCCGACGTAGTGTTCGCTCACGGACAATTACAGTCCGAGGAGGTCACATTTCAAGTGGCTCCATTCAGCAGCGGATATCATGCTTTATTAGGACGAGAGGCATTCACAATTTTTCAAGCTATACCCCATTATGGGTACATGAAGCTTAAAATGCCCGGTCCCAACGGAATTATCACTCGCTAGTGATCCTAACATAGCACTCCGCTACCAAAATAAGACAGCCGCACTAGCCTCGAGGCACTATCCAAGCCCTAGCGCCGAGGAACTCACCACGATGCGCCCACGGTGAACAGGACGATGTGATACTTGATAAAAGATCCAAGTCCACCTCTTTTAAACCAGCGGATGAAATAGTCAAATTCCAAGTCCACCCAACGGCTCGCAAAGACGGGCTCCATCGGGCACAATTAAACCCTCGATGTAGACGCCAGACTACGAGAATTTCTACAAGAAAACGGGACATCTTTGCCCGGCACCCTTCGACATGCCAGAATCCCACGCCGCTGGCCGAGCACAGCCTAAATATCCCAAAGGATTCAAGCCACCAAACACAGCTCTTCGACGATTTTCCAACCCAAAAGACAGGCAATGGGAGAGGAGCTAGCCAAACTATTGGAAGCCGGATTCATCGAGACATCAAACATCCGGATTGGCTAGCAACCTGGTAATGGTACCAAAGAAGGACAAATCCTCGCGCCTATGTGTCGATTTCAAATACCTAAATAAAGCCTGCCCAAAGGATCCCTTCCTCCCTCAAGATCGACCAAATCATCGATGCCACTACAGGCACGATTCATTGTGCTTCCCGGACGATACTCCGCTATCATCAAATCAAGATGGCAGAAGCGGATCAAGCCGCAACGCATTCATTACTCCATATGGACCATTCTGCTTCAACACGATGCCCTTCGGACTTAAAAACGCCGCGCAATATATCAGCGCATGATTCGTATATGTCCGCTACCCAGATCGGCAAAAAGTAGAGGCATACGAGACGACGCCGTCGCCAAAACTAAACACGCCGAAACTCTAGTAGACGCACTTGAGGCTCACATTCGACAACCTCGAGCATATGACATCAAGCTGAACTGAAAATGTGTTTTCGGGCGCATCGCCGGAAAACTGCTGGCTTCATCAGATCCGTAGAGGAATTGAAGCAAACCCAGCCAAGATCCGAGCTCACACAGCTAGATACCCCAAAAGACCTCAAGCAAATACAAAATTGATCGGATGCGTATGCTCACCGCTTCATCTCCGCCTAGGAGAAAAGGCATTACCCTCTATCGCCTCCTTAGGCGCATCAACACTTCGAGTGGACGGATGCTGCCACCGCCGGACTCAAGAAATAAAGGCCATATTGGCAACAACCGTCCTGGCTGCTGCCCAACCCGGGCGAACCAATGTTGTTATACATCGCAGCTACACATCATGTTGTAAGCGCTGTATTGTCAGTTTAACGAGAAAAGAAGGGCACAAATTCTCTTCAAAACCAAGATACTACGATTCACTGTGTTAACCCCCGCAAGTCCTGCTACCCGCACTATCGTAAGATAGCATACGCGTGTTCATGGCATCCCGAAGTTCGACACTACTTTCAAGAGTGTTCGATAACAAGGGCCCTCAAGTACCACTTAACGACATTATAAACAACCACGATGCGACGGGCAGGATTGCAAATGGGCCATTGAGCTCTTACCATTTGATATATCTTACAAACCTCGTGAGCTATAAAGTCACAAGTATTGGCTGACTTTGTCGCTGAATGGACCGGTTAACTCCCTAAAGAATACGGCGATACTCCAATTGATTATGCACTTCGACGGCTCCAAAATGTTAGCCGGATTGGGGTCTGGTCAGATTGACGCCCCGACCGGGACACAGTCCAATACGCATTTCAGATAATGTACACGGACTCCAACAACGCAGCCAATATGAGGCTCTTTTACATGGTCTCCGGATGGCAATCTCCATGGGCATTCAACGCCTAGAGGTGCGCGATTCAAACCTCGCAATATCCCAAATAAACGGAGACTTTGACGCCAAAGATCCGAAAATGGCAGCATATCGCAACGCTGTCCTCAAAATGTCAGCCCGGTTCAAGGACTTGAATTCCATCACGCCACTCGATAATAACCAAGCCGCCAACGATCGGCACGCATTACGCTTAAACGCGACGCTGTCCCTCCTAATATCTTCCTCGAACGGCTCTTCAAGCCATCCAGATATGGGAAGAGGAGTCCGAACTAACAAACCGGAACAAGCCGCACCAACCGCGATTCAGCCGATGACATAACACCTTCCGCCACGACATAATGGCAGTAATTGCCCTGCGGATGTAACCATTACTCGCCTACTTGCTTAGGCAAGAGCTTCCTCAAGACCAAAATGAGGCCCGCTGCATTGTCCGCGATCTAAAGCCTACAAGGTCTATGAGGGAGAACTTTATAAGAAAAGCACAACCGAGTCCTTCAAAGGTGTATCTCAAGAGGAAGGGCGAAACCTCCCGGCTGAAATTCATGCCGGACTAGGGCGGACACCACGCCGCAGCTCGGCCCTTGTAGGAAAGGCATTCCGACAGGATTTTATCGCCGACGGCCCGAAAGCAGATGCACAGACCTAGTCCAAAGATGCGCCGGTTGTCGCTCTTTGCTAATCAGAGCCATATGCCACCCACCGCCTCAAAACTATACCCATTACCTGGCCGTCATGGGTCTGGGGCTTGACATGGTTGGACCACTTAAAGGGGGAACCTACAAGCAAAGGTACCTATTGGTCATGGTAGATAAATTCACCAAATGGATAGAGGCCAAGCCGCTTAAAACGGCAGAGTCCGCACCAGTGATAGACTTTATATCCGGGTAGTACACCGCTATGGTGTCCCCACAAAGATCATCACCGATAACGCACTAACTTCACCGCCGGCGAGGTTAAATCATGGTGCAAAAATATGGGCATCAAGCTCGATTACGCTTCACCTATCATCCTCAAACAAACGATCAAGTGGAACGAGCAAATGGTCTAATAATGAGCGGCATCAAACCCAGACTAGTGCGGTCCTCACGAAATCTGACACGACCGGGTAGAGGAGCTCGACCGACTCGGGGCTGCGGACAACGCCTAACCGTTTTACCGGATTCACACCATTTTTATGGTATACGGAGCAGAAGCAGTTTTGCTCGCGACATCATTCATGACTCACCTCGAAAAGCGCATGTACGAAAAAAAGAAGCCGAGCTGGATCGGCAGGACAGCTTGGACACATTGAGGAAGAGCACGACGTCGCCAAGGCTCGCTCCGCATTCTATCAACAGCAGGCTCAAGATACCAAAGCAGTAGAAGTACGGGCCAAGACTTACAACGCTGGCGAACTGGTTCTACGCCTCACGGACAAGAAAAGGACAAGCTCAAGCCCAAATGGGAAGGCCCTTCATCATCGATCAATTCCTGACCGCGGAGCGCATGCTTATGAAATGCATCGGATAACCGACTCAAGCCGAACCCATGGAACGCAGCCCGGCCCGACGATTCTATGCCTAGCGCCGACTAAGAGTTCGCCCCTTTCCCCGGCCCAATTTTTTTTTTATTTCAGCTGCCTTTTGTTTATCTTTTTCTTCCCAACCCTATTCATCCAAGCCTTAAAGGGCTTTACCTGCGCAACGCTCACGCAAGAATTGATGTGCTACCCGACTCATTATACCGGGGCTTCTTTACCGTAAGTTTAATTATACGGGTTTATGCCCAAGACATGTGTCAAGCTCCACATGTACCTTTTATTCACCATTATATGCATCGATATGACTTAAGTTTTGGCCAAGCTGGGTTGCTCGCCTCGTGCTTACCCCCACGCTCCCGATTGTTCGGCTAGGAGGTAAAGGGAGCACCTCACGATTGTTATCGCTGGTCACCGGATGTGTACCTCAGACCGGTGAAGCCGAAGCTAGCGCTTTAAGGGAATATTCGGTCGGTGACTTAAAAGATGATTTTTATCCACTTATTTATCTGCCCCCAGATGTTTTCTGCTTTTTCGCAGTCCGACATGCACTTTAGGGCATGCCACCCCAAATGAAAGGAACCCTTAACGGAACTATTCTCCCCGAAGATGTTTCTACTAACCATGTAATATAACATAACTAGTTGGGCACTTGTCCGATAAAGCACCGATGACCCCACGCCGGGTCTCCATGCATACCCCGTTGTTTCATAACCGAGAGGGTATTCGACACACTCCGGACTCTAGGGTCCCGAGGTCGGGTTAAAAGGTCGGCAAAGACAAACGATCTACAATCCGGCTAGAAGGCATTTTGTATGTCATTTTATAATACATTGTCAAATCGACCGATTGTATTCTTCCTCAATCCCGCCTAACAAGTTGTCTAATTTACAGTCCTGTTGGGAAAATTTCGCGCCAACTCCACTTGGTCAGATACTAAACTCACAGGATCTCCTTCCCATCGGGCCCCACAGTCCGACTTCGCCATGTGGTTGGGATCCGCTTTCTGTACCGCTGCCTTTACCATGGCCCAGACTCCTCGACACCTTGGCGGCAGGTCAAATCTTCCATACATGGAAGCGCCACAGACTCCCTCGCAGCCCTCCGAAGCTCCCCAAGACCCTCGTATGGAGAAGGCTGGCCATAATGCTCGGATGACGCCGCCATAGCCCGCCAACTCGCTTTGATCAGTTGCAACAATTCGAAGTTGATCACCCGCTGTTACGGCATCTCTCCGCAGGCTTACTCGTGAGCATACCTACAGATATATTCTCATCAAATTTACTTCCTCGCCAACTCTTCTTTTCAAAGGAGTTTGCTCAAGCACTTACTATATATGCCGCGACGAAGCCTTTGATTCTCCTTAACGGAGCCCGACACCGCCCGAACGCTTTCAGCTCTTTTCTCCAAGCTGGGCATGGGCATCCTGAGCTTGTTCCTTTCATGCTGCACCTTATGCAGACCTCTCGCCGCCTTTAGTTGGCGCAGGTTCTTGCCTGTCCGGATCTTGTCCGCAGCACCCGCAATGTCGCTTAGACTTGCGAACGCCAAACGCTACTTATCTTTCTAAAATAATGCTACTGTGAGAGGTCCTTATGCTTCCTCCTCGCCGTAAAATGCGGCCTCAAGTTGGGCCTTGCACCTTGCAACTCCCGAGACAATGGTATTCTTCTCGGTAAGATCCACGTTTATATGATCCTTAAATCAGTTAATATAACTACTTTAAGTCTCGGGGCTACCGCATATATAACTATCAAATTCTTCACCAGTATGTCTTTTACATACCGCCCGTGGCTCGTAAAACTATCTTGAGCAGCACGAAGGTGCGCGGCCCCCGTGTTAAAGGCATTCAACGCCTCGGGGAGAAGCACGCACACGAATATTGTCCGCGGCGCCTGTGATTCAGGCACTTCCACCTCGACTTGGTGGTGGATGTCTTTCGCATCCTCCGTCGGAGGAACGCCCGCTCAAGGCTTGCGCCGCCCCCTCCCGACCAAAAGGGAGGCCGGCTGGTAGAGGTTGATTGACAACTTCCACGCCGCGAACCGCGGACGCTTTTTTCCCTATAAAAGTCATGAGCACTCAAACGCTTCTAGGAACGCTGTTTCAAAGATAATGAATTGTGAGCTACACCTTTGCGGCGACGCTTCAGGCCCAAGGCCAAGGCCTCTTCCGCCTACCGTCCGAATCGCCTTGTTGGTCAGCCACCATGGCTCGCTTTCGCCTCTAGGGGCGCCTCCGCACAGCGCCATCATATACGGTGGTCGAAATAAGCAAGGAAGGAATGACGGTATCGGGCTTCGCCGCATTACTTAGGAAGCCGGATATAGTCCGGATAGTCTCGCCGTGATGGGGACTAAAACGTTGTCCATGCCGAGCTGGTGGAACACCCCGCCAATTAGCTCCACCTTTATGTCCGGATCCTCTTCGAGGCCGGGTCCCGGATCTCTCGATCTCAAAGGCGGAGCCGACTCAGATTCCTCCACAGTCCGGCGCAGTTCTCGCGCCGAAGAAGAACACAATGTAAGAAACTTAAGTTTCGAAGGCACGGGTCGGCCACGCTGAGTGTTCGCTACCCAAGGCCGGGATTGTTCATGGAAACCCATTTAACGGGTTCGTCCAAGGAAATCCTCCTTCTCCCCTTATACAGGCCGGACAAGATTGTCACCAGATCTTCGCCGATTCCGCCCTTTGCCATGACGGGTGGCATCGCCCTCCCGCTGAAATCCCACATGGGGTGGCTCAGATTGTAGTGGCTGCACCTCACAGAATGCATGTTGCCATGACTCCAATCATGGTCAACCGGCATGGGCCAAGAACCTTATTCGCCCATCGATAATGGACGCCTTGTCTTCCTCCAATGGGGCTCATGGACGCCAACTAAGGCGCTTTCTTCAGAGGAGCATTGTTGAACTCCGGAGGCCGATCCAAACAGGGTCCGCAGCGGAGCGCCTTCTATATAAAACCATTCAAGGCCGCTTCGGCACCTTTCTTGGGGTTCCGGATGGATATCCGTCCCCGGAATGCGCCATATTTCGCGCCACCCACTTGATATATGGACCCTCGTGAGAGCGGGTACAAGGCAAAACAACCTCTTCCATAACGCAAAGTGGGGCTCGACGTGAAAAGCTCAGAAGAGCTACGAACTCCGCAATATGCAGGATTGAGGCGGCGAGGTGATGAAGCTGGAGCCCGAGAACTGTGGAGCCCGCTGGAGGAATGGATGTACAGAAACCGAGCCCCTTATCAAATAGGGGACGAAGCATACCCGCCCCTTTGTTGGGATTAGGTAACCTCCGCTTGCTTCCCACCTTGTAGGTGGCTAGCCCGCTCGAACCGAACCATGAAGGCCGGAGGGAGATATCCCCATTTGAGCTTCACCGCCGCCAGGCGGAATGCAGCATCTCCTCCAATCTCCGCAAAGGGCCGGAGCGCGAGAAGATGAGCCGCGTTGAGGGTCCATGATGGAATGGATTCTTGGTCGAAAGCGCCCAATGAGTATTTGTGAGAGGAAGATGGTGATTTGATCTGGATTCTGCCTCCCTTATAGGCGAGATTGTTCGCACAACTAGGGGTAAACATAAAAGACACCTGGCTTTTCACATTCGCATGATGCGGAAGAAGGCCATTATTGGGCGAGGAAGCCAAGACGCGCAACATTGATGAGGAAGCTGGACACTCGCTCGCAGGTACGGAACTTAAAGGAGAACCCGCCTTGCAACGCCGAAGACTACACGCATGCTGGACTTATCGTCATTGAAGCCTGGTTCGGGGGCTACTGAGGGAGTCCCAGATTAGGGGGTGTCCGGATTGCCGGACTACCATCATCGGCCGGACTATCATCGGCCGGACTATCATCATCGACCGGACTCCAAGACTATGAAGATAGAAGATTGAAGACTTCACCCCGTGTCCGGATGGGACTTTCCTTGGCGTGGAAGGCAAGCTTGGTGATACGGATATGTAGATCTCCTACCATTGTAACCGACTCTATGTAACCCTAGCCATCTCCGGTGTCTATATAAACCGGATGGCTTTAGTCCGTAGGACTACAATCACAACAACCCTTACAATCATACCGTAGGCTAGCCTCTAGGGTTTAGCCTCCTTGATCTCGTGGTAGATCTACTCTTGTAAACATCCAAAATATCAATATCAATCAAGCAGACGAGGGTTTTACCTCCATCAAGAGGGCCCAACTCGTAAACATCGTGTCCCTTGTCTCCTCGTTACCATCCGCCTAGACGCACAGCCTGGGACCCCTACCCGAGATCCGCCAGTTTTGACACCGACACTCAGCATATACACCATTGTGGTGCAAGCTGCCGGGGGGCGAGGCGACAAGATCCTGGCCAACTACTTCCCGCCGTACTCAAGCCCAATGTCGATCCTCGCTCATGCACTTGCCGGACAACCCATATCCTCTTATGGATCTATGCCATCGCTTTGTTGGCGCTTTTCACAAAGCGCCACAAACCTCATGGCCAAGAGAGCGACCTTCATCTCGCCGCCTGTAAGGAAGGAGAGCCCCCGCAAGTTCATTCAGAGATTCAGCCGCGGTACAAAGACAACATCCCAAATGTCCACCTCGCCGCTGGTAATCAGCGCTGCTCCATCGAATCGGCGGAACCGCAGGATGCGGAGGAGATGGCGATGTACAAAATCAAGGACGCTGCTGAGCTATATGCCCGGCCGACAAGTGTGCACGTGCCGAGGAAGGAGGAGACTCTCGAGAGAATGTAGAAGGTAAGTAGGATCTGATAGTGAGGAGGCTGCCCTGCAAAGAAAAGCCGGGGCGGAGCAATAGAAAGAAGAAAGGCAGAGATGTGCTAGTTGTCGAGCAGTCCCGCAACGGAGGTGGAGCCAAGAAAGCTAAAGTTGGTAGCTCCGCAAGGAGGTTGCCGCGGCACCAACTGCCAGGGGCTGTGGCGGTCGCCGACAAGCAGTGACGGCTCCAACAAACAAGATGCAAGATCCACCGCACTAAGGGCCATGACCTCCAGAGCTGCAAGAAGGTCGAGCAGCTTGTTGAGCAGCAAAAGGCTGAGTACGAGCGACGCGACAAGGAGAAGGCCCAGAAGGGCCGAGGGGCTAGCAAGAAACGCCTGCCGGGAGGACGCCGCTGGGCAAGCCAAGCAGCGGCAAGGAGACAGACTCTCCCGTGGCCGCGACAAGGATGAAGATGACGACGACGATGAAGACATGGAAGATGACGAGACCGACGAGCAGGAGTTCCAGAAGCCACAGAGGTCTTGTGCGCTGACGGCGGTAAGCTTCTCGCATACTTCACACCGCCAACTCAAGCAAAGGATGCGGAAGTCAATGCGCGTAACCATCCGCCGAGTCACGCAAGCCCCTGGAATGGTCAAAGACGCCTATCATCTTTGATATTGAGGACCACCCGATCGCATCATCGCGGTCGGTGCTTGCCGCTGTTGGTTTCACCAACCATCCGCAACCTCAAGGTCACTAAGATGCTAGTTGATGGCGGGCCGCTTGAATCTGATCTCCTCCGTGGTGCCCGTGGCTTCAGATCCCCGACGGCGAAGCTCAAGAGACCGCACATTCCAAGGAATCAATCCGGAAGGAGCAAGTCAAGGGAAAGATCACGCTGTCCGGTGACGCTTTAGCAGAAGTTGAACTTCAGGATCGAGAGGGTCACTTTTGACGTTGTTGATTTTCCATTGCCTTACAATGGAATACTTGGCCGCCCAGACTCGCCAAGTTCATGGCAGCCTCATTATGCATACAACATGCTCAAGATGCCAGCCCGATAAGGTCATCTCTGTCCTCGGGCGATAAGAAGGATGCTCTTATCTGCTACCGACAAAATCTACCGGGAAGCAAAGAGCTGCACAGATAGCAAGTCACTTGTCGCTGAAGCCCCGGGGAAGAAGAAGACCAAGTCCGCAAGAGTTCGATGCCCACTCCGCAAGCGCAATTCTTCGGAGTGTTGCGCTACCGCCGAGGACGCGCCATCGAGCTCCACCGCAAGTGTAAGAAGACGGCGGCAGCTCCGCCAAAGACCAAGAAGGTGTCCGCCAAGGAGGACGGCACCGTGGTACCTTCACCATCAGTGCCGCCTCGACCTTAAATAGGAAGGCGCGCCGCTGCTTTCCTCGCGGGTAACATCGGCGTGTTTGCATGGCAACCGCCCGACATCCCCGTGTTCCTGTGAAAGTATTGAGCACCATCTTGCCGTCCTCACGCGCGCCTGCCAAGCAGAAAGTCAGGAAGCAGGCAGTGGAGCGCCAAGAGTTCATCGCAGAAGAGATCAAGAAATTGGAAGCAGCATGCCTTGTCAGAGGAGTGCTCCATCCTACGTGGTTGGCCAATCATGTAGTCGTGCGTAAGGCAAACGGAAAATGGAGGGTTTGTATTGATTTTACCGATGTTAATAAAGCTTGTCCCAAAGACCCATTTCCCTTGCCATGTATCGACCAGATTGTTGACTCCACGGCCGGATGTGATTTGCTTTCATTTCTTGATGCGTACTCAGGATATCATCAGATCTTCATGGCAGAAGAGGATGAGGAGAAGACCGATTCATCACCCCATGTGGCACATACTGCTTTGTACGGATGCCTTCGGTTTAAAGAATGCTGGTTCAACATTTGCAAGAGTAGTCCATCACGCTTTTGAGCCAATACACGTAAATGTGGAAGCCTACATGGATGACATAGTGGTCAAGAGCAAGGACAAGGCAACTCGATTCAAGATTTAGATGAAACCTTTGCAAATCTGGCAAGATCAACCTCAAGCTCAACCCCGAGAAGTGTGTTTGGAGTCCCTCCGCAAGCTTCTCGGTTCTTCGTGTCTCAGCGGGAATTGAAGCCAATCCCGACAAGATCAAGGCCATTGAGCAGATTGAAGCACCAAAGCGCCAAGGATGTACAAGACTTGCCGGTTATGTAGCTGCTCTCAAAGAGGTTTATCTCTAGGTTCTGTTGAGCGGCCCTGCCATTTTTCAAAATTTTGAAAAGGCAGGTCCAATGAAATGGACCCGAAGCGGAGGCTGCGCTGCAGGACTTAAAGAGATACCTGTCCTCCACTCCAATACTTGTCGCACCTAGGCTACAAGAGAAGTTGCTATATATAGCGGCAACCAATCAAGTGGTTAGTGCTGCGTTAGTAGCGGAGAGGGAGGCGGATGATGAGCTAGAACCACGGCAGAGGCATCCAAATGACAAGCAAGGCACTTCACCCAAGCTCGTCCCGATAAAGATGAGTCTGCGCAGCGCATGAGAAGATGTAGAAAGGATGGTGCAGTACCAGTTTACTTTTGTCGGCCCTTCTCGCAGGGGCTAGGTCAAGGTACTGTGTGCAGAAATTGCTTTTCGCCTTCTCATGGCTCTTGAGAAAGCTGCGCCATTACTTTCAAGCACATGAGATCACAGTTCGCCACTGCTTCCGTGAAGAGGATATCGCAAAATCCAGAGGCAACAGCAGGATTGTCGAGTGGGCATCGAACTGCAAGCTTTGGCCTCAAGTTTGAGAGCACTTCAACTATGCCCAGCAGTAGCATTGGCGGAGTTCATAGCGAATGGACGCCAACACAAGATGAAGAAATTCCGTAAACGAGCATCCCCGCAAGGAAGCAAGCAAAGAG